>VWYI01010168.1:0-36198 GCA_013399455.1 Anthoscopus minutus | reverse complement strand
TGAATTACATTAGTAATTGTCATTTTGTGATTCTATGAATCAAGTGCTGCCTACATTTGATTTTACCTGAACACCTGGATTTCACTAAAAAAAAAAATAATTCCATTTCTATTTCCATCCCAAGATTTATATTGCTTGCCAACTGAGGATAGGGCAGATTATTGAATCTGAGTGTTCCACCCAGGAAAAAAGAAAAAAAACCTAGGAAGTAGCAGAGGGCTATTAAGTTGTGAATAAGTTTGCTTTGTCTTGGTGAATCAGGATATTTATGAAAACTGGTCTGCTACACAGACTTTAAACTCTGGTATCAGACATGCTGGGTGGTGTAACCTCACCTGTGAAGGTTAGCTGCTATAGTGTTTTCTTCTGAAATGTGAATGATGAGGTATGAAAATTTTATTTTTACATAATGAAAGATATGTCATCAGCCTTCATGGATGAAACAGTCCATGATGACTTTGTCTTTTCTTCAGGTAGTAAGAAAGTATTTAATTTTTCAGTGTATGCTTTTAGACATGAAAAAAATCTCAATTTTCTTCCTGTACAAAATGGTGATATTAGGTGAATTTTTGGTTATAGTCTTAAGAATGAACTTGCAAAGTGCTATAACAGAACACTACTCATATCTGATGTATGAGGATATCATCAGCCACACTTGTGAGAGACTGAGACTGGAAAGGATTGATGACTCAAGATATTTTGGGGTGCATGTGTGTGGGGGGAAGGGTGAGGATGGCCTTGCCCTGGAAAAGCATTAAACTGCCCCACATCCTCCAGCCCCAGGGACTAGATTCCAGCCTGGCAGTGACTGCCAGTTACTGGTACAAAGGAGGCTCCACACTGGCCTCAAACCCCAAACCCAGCTCCTGAGTGGCCAAAATACCAGAAGCCTCAGCTGGTGAAAGGGCCCAGGAACATCAAGAGATATTTAAGGCCAAACATGCAGCAAGCTCAAATCTTGACCCTGACTGCTCTTGGGATTTCTGTAAGTGGAACATCACTGGAATCAGGAGTTGAATCACTGGAACCCAGGAGTTGGTCGCTATGTATGTCCTTTTCCATATCTTTGCTGTCTTTTTCTCACCCTTCCTCTTCTATTTCCTTCTTCCTGGAATTACTGAGTAGCTAAAATTGAACGATCTTAGAGTTTGCTGAATTGAATGGACTAAGTTAATGTGTTGAGAAGTTTTTTATGTTGATTGAATTTTCTCTAAACCTTTTGCCAAAGTTCTTTAATTTGCCAGTAAAGTCTTTTCTGTTGTTTTGACCTCTTGAGAATATCTTTTTAGTATTTCTTTTAAGTATAGAAATAAAACAGAGAATATTGAAGTACATGAAAACTGTAAGCCCTTTTAAAACCTCATCAAGTTTTTTGGGCCTTAAAATGCTATTGAAGTCAATATCATTTTGGATATTCTTAAAGGCTAATAACTACACTAATCTTGTGGCTTAGTTCTTTTTTTTTTAATCAGCCATCACTGCTCTCAACGTTTTCTCCCATTTGATCATCTCTTAGCAGAGTTTTGTTTAAAAACTGTTTAAATTGTTGCTCTAAAATCTACCAAGTTTCTAGTTTCCTTCTATGCTTTCTAGTTTCTTCTTTTATTTTCTTTATCCAAATAAATTCTGAGCACACCTTTACAATTAATTAATCTCAGAATTTAACAGTTTCATTTAATCATGTGTCTTTCATTCAACTGGATATGACTCCTTGATGATAAAACTTGAATGCATTGATGTTATATTTAGTCCACTGGCCTTAAAAGAAATCCCTTAATGCACTGTATTTCTTAAAACTCTGAACTTGCTTCTTTATTTTTAAATACTTACTGCATTATAAATCATCTGAGGAACATGAGAAACTATTAGACAAAAGGAAGCACATATACCACTTACCATTTCTTAGTGCAGCTTGTCTGTTCAGCTCTCATCCTTCTCCATTTAAAAAAAAAAAAGACAAACAGAAAACATTTCTGACCCTCTCATTATCCTAACTTAAGGGAAAATCTCCATCTAGCTCAATTTATGAAAAGGTTTTGCAATGCATAGTAGAAGCAATATAATTCTATTATAATAATTCTCTTCTAGTAGAAGCAATATAATTAGTGTTCAGGCAAGTTTTGAAAGTACTGATCATCTAAACCTGAGGTCTTGCCAGCAGAACTGAAAATATATGCAGGTTGTTGATGAAATCTGGCAATATAATGCAACACTTAAGAGCAGGTCAAGAAGCTGTTTGGCCCAATAACCATTTGTCTAGGGAGACTTAATTAAGTTTTTGTGCTGATTATTACTCTTCAGTAAACTTGTTCACAGACAGCATATATTTCTGTTCCTCATGCTCCATCAGGTAGTGTAGGAATAGCAATAGCTAGAAGTGACTGGGTTAGCGAACTACTGGGAAATGCACTGTTCTCTATTCACTGTTGGAATCTGCTCTCTTCTTTCTTCCTTTTCCCTCGTTATCTTTATATGTACTCAAATGAACCAAAAGCATCTCTTTTGGTTCCTCTTGGAAGGAAAATTGATTTTCCTTCCAAGTCACTTTCTGTAGGTATCTTGAACTTCTTCCTAAAGCAATTGCAGAACCTGAAAAAGTCTCATTAAGGACATGTTTCTCTATTGGGATGGGGCGGGAAGGGGAAGGAAGGAGAAATGTGGAAACAGTGCTAATAACTCAAGGAGCAAAATCTAGCATTTTTCTGCTACTTTTGTCAAGAAAAACATAACTCCCCTTAAAGAAAAAACAGTGAGCTAATGCTCAGCAATGAATTAAGAGTTGTCCTATTATCTTCAGATCACTTCTATTCACAGTTTATTATTGTTATACCTTAGGAAACCACACCCCACTCTTAAAAACTTACCTGTTTGACAGCATACAGTGACTGTTATAGAATATATTCTCTTTTGGAATGCAGTGCAAAAAACACTGTCAAATAAAATTTCAAAATATAAAACCACTATGAAGTTATTATTTATTTCTAATCACTACAGGAGTTATTTAAAATCACAAAAAAATATGGAAGTGAAAAATGTCAATGAGATTCAAACTTGAAACCATAAAGTAATAGCAGAAAATAAACTTGTCTTTTAACAGGACTCCCTTGAATTTCCATCAAAGCATATTAAATATCTAATGATGCATAATGATACCCCAGGCACTGGATAAATGCTGGGCCATCAGCTTTTCTTCCTGTTTTGCTTTTCCAAGTGGATATATTGACCTAAGTAATACCACTGTTTCCTACAAATAATAACTCTGTTTCCAACGACCAGGATAACCACATATTGCCAATATATTTGGACATTTGTTGGTAACATAAGAGCAATGCAATGTACACTGTCAGTGTCTAACTAAACTACAGTTTTTGTTACTTTTTCATTTTCAAAGAATAACTCTTGCCTTATTGCCACAATGATCTTCCTGTAAAGTGAGTTAGTAGAGCAATGGACAAGATTTTGTTGTTGTGCAGGTCAGAACTGCACTGGAACATATTCATCAAGTTTTTTTAGGTTTTTTGATTTATTTTTTTTCCCATGACTATAACTCTTATTCCTAGAAAATAACAGATCAAAATGGAAGCTTCCCCTCAAGGATTGTGTATGGTCTGCAAAAAGAGCTCAACATTCATTTGAATAAAGAAGAATTGGCCCCAATTTTACTATTGCTATGCTTTCTAAGCAATTCAGAGAGTAGAAATCAAAGATATCCATGGACCTGAAAGTGAGAACAGTTCAATGGAAACACAGAAATCTTGTGAAATGAGACACCTCTGTACTTTTAAATTGCAACAAAGAGAGAGGTTTGTTTTTTTAATGAGAAGACTGGTGCTATATAACATGTAAATTCCAGTAAAATGCAGAAGTCAATTTCCTACAGCTAACAGTAGAAAGGAATTGTGAGACAGACCTCAAACAGAATTCTGTGAAATTGGAAGGAACAAGTTTAAAAACCAGAGACAACTGTAGTGCAAAGCCAGTGATCAGTGGTGAATAAGCATCTGGATTTGTTTTTACACCAAATAAGACTCAGTATTTTAAATTTATATATTTCACCCTCAGGAATTCTGACTATTAAGGAAATTCTAAGACAAAAAGACCTAGAAATGTCTTTCGTATTACCTCTTCCCAATGGAAATAGATGAGATTCATGACCAAATGTTTTTTAGGATGTTGTATCTACAATGATGGTAATTTCATTTAGCTTGTGCTGGTCTTGTAAATTTTATTTCAATTATTTCATAGCAATTAGCAAGCAATTAAAGAGGTGTTTTTTAAATTAAGTCAACAAAATTTACTTATATATTGTCAGTTAAAGGAAGAGGAAAAATGAAACAATATAGAATAAATTAAAACAAACAAAAAGAACTGGGTAGAACTATCTGGGCAAGAAGTAGAACAATGAAAACATTAATTGTTCATCATGGACTAATCATGTGCAGATGTCTCAACAGTGCCATTATAAACATTTAGCTATAACGTGTAGGAAAGCTACACTAACCTTTCTGAATGGCTTTGAAATCAGATGTATTCCTTAATGTTCTCAGATACGTATGTCCATCAGTGGAAGAGTATTTCAATTAAATACATACATGTATGCATGCGCATATATCTCCAGATACAGCTATTTAATCTTTTATCCTATTTAATTTGAGCTGATGCACCTTAGAAAGGAGATTATTCTTTCCTTTAGCATGTGCATTTGAATAATATCACAAGCAAGTTTTAGCAACTTAGTTATATTTCAGAAACAATTTGCTATATCTTTTTAAAATATCTGCATTACTTTAGAAGATAAATACAACACCTTATTTTCTAGTTAGAAAAAACAAAAGCCAAACTTCTGAGTCAAAATGATATTTATTCACTGATCCCAAATGTGTTCCTTCCCTGAGATACACACCACCAGAGCAACCTTGCAACTCAGATACCTTCACGCATTGTCTATGAAAATTCTCAAAGACTCGATACAAGGAAAAGAATGCTAGGCAACATAAGAAACCATGGAGTATTACATCCAGCTGAAAAGTGAATAGAAGTTTCCACAGGTAGAGAGATGAAACACCTTCCAAAATGTAAACCTGAAAACAATAGATGTATATTATCGGACTTTTTTTGAGGGGGGAAAATTGTGGGAAAAAATTCTCTTGTGTTCATGAAAAATCACTAGCATTCTAAGTGATTATGGTGGTCTTGAATTTAGCATAATATTTTCCATATTACTATAATTTGGCCAAACTTCAGCAATATAGGCTGTAATTTTCTGATGCCACAAATGAAGTTTGATGGCATCCAATCCATGGATAGGAAAGCATGGACTGCAGTTTAAACCCATTCATACAGGTAAACAAGGGGTGACAATGTAATTTGACATGTTTTGTACAAGCACTTAGATTAAGTCTTTAATTACCTTGTCACTTGGTAGTTTTACACAGATTGTGCCTCTGTAATTGCACAATGTATTTGTCAGGATAGCAAAACTGAGCTGTGAAATAAACTAGGGTCTTTGTCTCAAGCGCTGTAGAAGTTGGGTTTTATGCAGTGAACGAGCTACAAATGGCAGAAGGAAAAAGGATCTTTGCCCAGGTAATGCAGATAATCACCAGCCTGGTGCTTTCAGTTCAGATCTGTCTCTGTGATGACAGGCAAGTCATGTAAATGAACATTTTCTCAGATGCACACTAACTGTATTCTTCCCATGCTCTGAATACCACTGAGAACTGAAGATCAAATTAGCAGCCATGTGACAATGGCCATTTAGTAGGGAATACTTTGGGAATGGAAAGTGCCAGAAGAATAATCTAAAAATCAGAATATAGACATTCAAGCTTATTGAACAGCTTCGGTGCTAATGTTTTTGAGTCTTTATTATTCATTAATTCTGTCTCCATTTTCATTGTGAAAACTTTAGTAAATAGCTATGAAGCTGTGAAATTCCATAGTGACATAATCGTAGAAAATTTCATGTGATAATTATTAACTTTAATATCTGAACTGTATGAAATAAAACAGGACAGGGGCCATACGTAGAATGAGAAAAATGCAAAGTGGCTTGGAATAACTCCTTTGAGATATATTCCTACAGGAATTACATGGAAGATTTAATAAAAGTAAAATCTGAAATTAAACTTCCTTGAATACACTTTGGATACCATTTCATGTTTCAAACTATAAGAATCTTCAGTGACAACTGGTGTGAGTCTAATTTTACATTCCAACTCCATTTTTGTGGAGTTATGCTTCATCCCATCATCATATTAACAATGGCCAAATTGTCCTGTCAAGCATTTTCCATGTTCAAGGTGAATAACTGAGGAAGAGAGAAGAATGCCAAAAAGCCTTGTGCTCTTCTTCACTATAGAAAAAAGAAAAGACAAAACTGCAAGTATTCCACTCACCACTGAGAAATACTATGGAAATACTTTTTTCTAGAAAGTCTGCAGCCTTAGTGAGCATTTCTGGTTTTTGTCATTGTCATTCCAACCTTACTAAGATTACAATTAGCCTTTAAAGCAACAGATTTACAATGAAATACTTTGCATAAGCTTTGATTAAATTTCCTGTGTAAAACACAGCCCAAGCTATTAATCAGTTTTATGCCAGACACCAATGAGTCAACATTTCATATGCTGCATTATTCTTCTTATTGGCACATACAAGAAGCATTCTATATGTCTTAGGTGTTTGTGTCAGAATATCCCTCATGAATACTTAAAAAAATAAAATTATATTCTGTCTAATGTACCAGACAAAATGTAGCTGTTGAGAGTATTGTGGTAATAGCATGTTTAAGCATAATTTTGAGTGTATGAGCACCAAGAATTCCCACTACAAAGATTCTACAAATTTCACAATGTAATGCAATCCCTGGATCTAAGCTCAGATGTTAATGAAATTTCCTGAACAGTCTTGGGTAATTTTAACAGTGTAGGGAACTTAGCATAAATCAAAATAAGCTGACACCACACCACCATCAAAATTTTCACCTGCAGTTTTTTTAGAATCCAAAATCTAAACTAAGAATTCTAACTGCACTTTAAGATGAAAGCACAAAAGAATGTATATGTGAACTAGCTGCCTCACCTCAAATTCTTGCCAATGGAGATACAGGTTTCAACTCCAGTTGCCTCATCTGTAGTTCATGCTATTTCCAATGCACTGCACTACCTTGCCAACCTCCAGCTGCTGCCTTGGAGGACATGGATCCCTTGTAAATAATATGCTGTATCTGAGCACTATATGCCTCTTACACCTGGACACATAAATATTATGTGTATATATATAAAAATATAAATATTTATAAACAAATATCACTTCAAGTGGGAGACAAATGTTTACCCTGCTTGTCTAAAAAGTACATATATAGAGATTTATATACAGTTGCCAGATACATGGGATGCATCATAAAGATGTTCTCTTTCATCTCTGCCGAGCAATCTCCCTTTGATTTTTTTTGTTGTTCCTTCTTTGAAACTGAACCCTTTATTACAGGCTATTTGTCATGAAGCAGTTCTGCACTGGTCTGACCCCTGCAAAAGGTAAATATTCAGTAACTTTTGCTTTACTGGCTACCTTTGTAATTTATATGATCAAGTAAAGTTCATAGCATTTGTTTTCTAGGAATCTTTCAACCCTAAACATTTCCTAGACTGTGTACATAAAGAAGTCAGCAAATTCATCAAGAACAGTGAAGCTGTGAGTTACATAGCTCATACCAAACCCACAGCAATAAAATCTTTACACTGCAGAATTGCATATTCTATTGAAAAAATTCCACATTTTACAAAGTAAAGTTATTATAGGAATGCTTCAGAGTTTTGCTCTGAACACAGTCATCTGTAAAATGGGTCTGCTTCACACAAAATTTATCCACATCTAAAGGCCTCCAAGGGAAAAAAAAACCCATAAATTAACTTCTTTGTACACCATGATGCTCATATCTCTTGAGCTTATATTTATGAATTTTGTGGGCGCTGAACAAACTTCTCAGCATTCTGTTCAAGGACAGCCTTGCATCCTATTCAAGGACAGCCCCTTTATGTGCCTGAGGTAGTGTTCATCTTCTCCTCCCTGATTTGTGCCCTCCCCAATAGTCTTGTGTCAAGCCAATTTTCTGACAGGGCAGAAAAGGTTAGGAGTACAAAAAAGAACTGGAGCTGAAAAGGCAGGCATGCTTTTTAAACACCACACAACAATTTCTTGTTTTTTCTTTTCTTTTTTTTTTCTTCTTTTTTTTCTTTTTTTTTTCCCAGAAACTTGAAAAGTAGTTATGGTAGTGCACCACTGCAGGCCCAAATCATTCAGTTGAGGATGGCAGGTAAGAAACTATGAGTTCAGTTTACAGAGAGGTCTGAAACCTCTTTTATCTTTCTCTCCTTGGAAATGAGGTGAAAAATCAGTTATAGTGAGTGTATGTAAGGGGAATTTTGAAATGCACAATCTTCTCTTCAAGTGTTAATGGTGTTAATTTTATTTCTGCATTGTATGTAACCAAGGCATAGCTATTTTATCATATGCATGTTGTTTTGTTTTGTTTTGTTTTGTTTTTTGTTTTGTTTTGTTTCCCCAGAAAGCTGTATCAAGTTCTGGGCAAGTATAAACCAAGTAAATTATAGATTAAAAACTACTTATAGAAAATTTAATCCAAATATTTGGTAATGCTATTACATTATTGTGCTTGTTTTAAAATGCACTGAGAAAATTAAATCCACTCATATCGCCCCCTTTTGATAGTAGAGGAACCATACTAGGAGAGATTATAAACTGGAGTCACAATTTAATGAAGAAATCTTGATCAACACAACAATCATAATAAAGAATTGAACAACAGAGAGGATGGTTTACCCACAGAAAGAGTGTTCACTACTGAAAGATATCATATGGGGACAAAGACAAGATGGCAGCAGGGTCCCTCACCACACCATGGGGCCCCAGAGAACAATGGGAGAAAAAAATGAATGAGGAAACTGTTGCAAATGAGTTTCCATGATTTAACACCTTCCTCTAGTCAGGAAACCAGGAAAAACAAGGACAAAGAAGACCTGGAAAGCTATTTTCTCTGAAAGGAGTTCTGCTGCCAATCTGCTCGTTCCACCCGGCTGGGGCTCTCCCTGTTGGCCGTGATCTCAGGCTGGAGTTGCAGAACAGCTCCCCAGCAGTGGCCATCTGGGGACTCGCAGGGTCACTCCCGCTCCCAAGTGAGCCCAGAAAAAGAAAAAGGACCCCTCAGTGATTTCTAAAGGGGATAAAAAACACTCCTTTCTGTGACTGGGCAAGAGAAATGTTCCACTCCTGGCGCCTCAGCATTCTCTGCTGAGAACTGCTCCCCCCTCTCCACGGTGATGTTTGTGATATGGAACAAACATCACCAAGACTGCACCTCCTATCCCTGTACTCAGGACACTTACACAGCAAAATGAGATGCTCAGAGTCTCTAGAAGTTCTGATGTTTGTTTTCAAGAGCAAATGCTATGGGTGCTGAAGCCTTTCATCAAGGGAAGTAGCTAGACATAACTTGCTGATGGGAAATAGAGAATAAAATATTTGTTTTTCTTTGTTTCCATGCACACAACCCTTGCTCTTGCTTTATTTCACTGTCTTTATCATAATGAGCCATAATGTTTTTCTATCTTATTTTCTCCCCCACTGTGTCCTGCTGAGATAGGGAAGTAATAAAAAGGTTTGGTGAGCACCTGGCATCCAGCCTGTGTAAAGAATCCTTGCATCTCAGAAGCATCTCTGTAATCGTTCCAGATACATCATGTCTGAAATTAAGACTTTGATCACTTTCTGTATTTATATAATTTTTGTTCAAGTAAAATTGCAGTTGCAAGGAAAAAAAAAATCCACAGTAAGTTTTACAAATCAGATCGAACCTAGAAGTTGGAGAGGGGAAGTGTGGTTTTCCCTCTCAACTCTAATGTATATTTATAAACCTAAATCAAACATGACAAAAATCACAAGTAAAGGCTTCTTTTGCTGATGACCTTTTATACCAAGTAATTGGTTTAGACAGGTATATAAAACAAGACAGAGCTGGAATTTGTTACACAGGATTGTGCAGCTACAACATTTTTCAAAGATTTTGGTGTTTAGGACTGACTTCATGTAACAGGCGACCTTATATGAACTTTCATTGCAATCCATTGTTAGTTCGGAAAGCAGTGCTGAAGTGACTTGATTATAAACTACAGTTTAAAATAATTCATGAAAGCCATATTTCTGAAAGAATATTTTGACTGTCAGAACAGGTCTCCCAGGGAACTTTGATGCAGGTGCTAATATTAATAGCACTATATCTACCATATAGCACCTACCCTTCTGGATTATGTGCTAGCTGAAATATCAAGGTCCTACTACAACATAAAAATGTGGTATGAGATATACTTGTAATTATGCAAAACCCTGTGACATGTAAAGGCTCAAAAGAAAGTTGAGGCACAACTCAAAATAAGGTCAGACAGAAATAATAGTGGTTAGAATTGATCTATAACATTTCTTCACCATTTATTAAAGAGGCTTGCCCTTCAGCTGTCAGACTGGCCCCGAGAATCCTGAGAGTCCTGAGAGTTCTCACAGACCTGTTTGGGAGCCAGAAGGTAAATACAAATGAACAAGCAAGCAAACAAACAACAAACAAAAATAAGAAATAGTATTTCAATCTGTCATCAAACAGTAAATCTATTTTACTTTTCAAATCAATCTACAAATGGGAAATAGTGAACTACAGAAGACTTTATCAGAATGTTTACTCACTTGTCCAGTCCTTCATATCTCCAGACCAAATCATATAGTCCACACTAGTTACAGCAGAAAAAATCATTCTGACTGATATTTTTTATTGAAATGCTGTAGTCTGTATGGCGCAGATGCCCATTTCAGGCAATCAAATGCCCTCTTCATATTTTTTCAAATTTATCTATAATAAATAGTATCTTGGGTCAAGATATATGCGATTACCAAAATGAACTACACTAAGATGTGACCTGTAGCTACCTTAGAACAGAGGACGTTAGCCACTCACAACTCAGTGTTTTCTCAGGAGATATCTTCATTCTGTTAACATTTATAGCACTCACAAGGATAAGAATGGAGAGACTTGAGAAGTCTTAGTCCTGCAAGCCATTGGGTCAGCAATATTTGCAAGATACAGTGTGGTTCTGAATAGCAATCCTCTAATAAGGTAAATCAACAATTAAATATATTCTTTTCCCCTATTCATGCAGACGTTTGGCTCAGTTTATATTAGTATCTTCCATTTTTACCCAATTTCCTTTTCTCTTTAATGAATAAGATTTATTTCCAATTTAGGGTAAAATGTTTTCTCTCACTTTTTCTGTTAAGGAGTGAGTTTAAAGAATTTGTTTAAATTGCAATTTACCTCTCTCCTTGTCATGTAAATTGCTGTAATCTGTAACTATGATTGTTTGTTTATCCTGAAATACCAATTACACCTTTATTCAATACTCCATCTCTTCCAAGTATCATTTAAGAGAGATTACAAAATTCTACCTAGACTGGTCCTTAGGCTCATGGCAGAAAGAGACAGAATACATTGGTTTCCTCATATCTTTGAATAAGAGGGAGTTTCCCCATGACTGGAACTGTTTTCTGTTTTTACACTGACTATTGAGTTCTATTTCTCCCTTAACAACAGAGAAATTATTAACTTATCTGGAGAAAACCAGTGAAGGAGTCATGACCAAGTTTCCTGTTATTTCATTCTATAAGAATTTCTTCCTTCAGCATTTTGAGAATGGATTGGAGAAAAAGCATTTACTGCCAAATCATAAATGTTGGACAAAACTATCCTGAGCTACTGTTAGTCTTTGGAGTTTTCTGTAGTAATGTATAGGTAAGATCTACCATAGCCATCAAACATCAAAAGAACTTTGAATGAGACACTTTCTGCCTCCAGACAGAGTTTTGTGAGCAGTCCTGTATTGCAACGTGTTAGCATTATCTTAAAAAGAGAGGGAGATGTCCACTATAATGATTTCCCTAGGATAATTGACTTTCTTACTCCTTTAAAGGTACTTGGAAAAAAACCAGTCATATTGCAAAAACAATTCAATAAGAATAAATATGAACATGAGTTATTTCCACTATTCATTACCCCTATTTCATTATTTACTTCTTAGTGGGAGGATTCATAGTTGAAATTCAAAAAGGAGATAAGCAGAGTTCAACAAATAAAATTAGGCACAAGCTAGTATACTGAAAACTGATCAGAGATTGTCTCCTCAGTAAAAAATTCACTTTGACTGTAATTTATTCATGAAAAGATTCAGCAGTCAACTTTGGTCATTTCTGTTTGTATTTTTCTGGTGAGAAGTTTCTTCCATTTGATTATCTGCTCATTCAACCAACATACCTAAACATGCCTGGGAGATATTCTCTGTTCAAAACCTTTTTCCATCTTGACAAAGTGGGATATTTAATCCTTTTTCTCTGAAAATATAATAAAGGAAATCATCTATAAATGAATTATTAACATTAAGTTCAATCTATCTACATTTCAGAAATTCTGTACAGCTTTGTACCTTTTATCAAAGGCCTGATTAGTTGTTTTTTTTTTCTTTTATGTATTCATCTTTTTTAACCAATCCCTCTTATTGTAACCCAAGATGATACATCCAAGAAAAGATGGGGTTCTGTGCTATTATCACATGAATAACTAACAGATAAAGGATTTTAACTAAAGGATTCACTTTGGCCTTTTTCTCTCCTAGCCTGGCATCCATTCATGAAAGCAATCTTAAAGGGGGAGAATCAGGAAGAGTGGAATGAAAGAAGTAAGGATACATCCTTTTTTCAGAGTTTGGTAGAATGATGACACAGGAAAGTCCGACAATGTGGACAGGCAGGCTAAATATGCGAGTATATCTTCAGGACAAGGTCCCACAAGCTGAAGTTTAGGGAACATTCTTCAAGAACAACTTCTTCTATACCTGTTCTACACCACACAAGAGAAATGCACAACTTACAGTTAAGAAACAGTTTTACCATGCAAAGAAACAATGCAGATGAGCAGATCTAGAGGTTAATTTACAGGCCTTACAGAAGTGAGTCTTAATATTTTCTGTTCAGGTTGAGTGTTGCATCTTTTTATGCATCTCTGTGCACAGTTCAAAAATAATGTTTTTCCATTTCTACTTCTAAATTTTATAATTTTACTCACAAACTTTACTAAGTTTACTTCTAAGAGTTATATAATTATTATGATCTCTGGCTTGGAAGCTGGTACCATACAGCTTCTCCTACCTGCTGCTCTGGTAACCAGTGCCCAGTCCAATGGAGAATAAAACAGGAAAACATTCCCCTCATTGGGATGTAATGTTCCCTGGAATTTCTCTCTAGTGTTTTCCATTTGAACCTTCAGTGCCTGATGGCTCTGATTCTAGTTGCTATAAAAAATTGAAATCTTATTCACATTTCTTTCCACATTGCTTTCAAAAGGACTCCATCTGTTACCATTTCAGAGGTAAAAAATTCATTGTGATGGCTTTAGAGAGCAGACAATATAGATCTGAAGAGTACTAAAATATCAGGGGCGTAGTTTTTTCTGTGCTTCATGTTCTGCTGTCCACATAATTTGTAATTTTTGGTAGATTGGAAGAAAAAAGAAAAAAGATAAAAAGATGCCAAAACTTATTGTGTAGAAATAACACAGACCAAAATGTATATGTGAAGAAATAACATTTTTAGACAGCTGAGAATAACATCATGAACTTCATTGTTTGTCCAGGCAGAAATAAAAAAGAAAATATTCTTCCCATTTATCTGTACAAATATCAGACTAATAACAACTTTTTCAGATAGGATTTTGATATCCTTATGTTAATTTATGGAATACAAGACACCAAAATACCACAGATGTTTATTAGGACACATTTTTGTATGAGAATTGTTTCGATGCTACTGAAACTGTTTCTCTGAAAAATCCAGTGTGTATATATATATACACACATACCACATACATGATTTTTGATCCACTGATTATTCTTGATCTAATGTTCTGTGTCCATAAGTAAGAACATAATAAAAGAAACAGAGTTGTTTCAGATATTTAACAATCATTTATGTAAGTACCAGAAAAAATCTTGGCCAAATATGAGCAATATTCTTAACTATTAAAACAAAATATAGCAGATTTTGAAATATTTTTATAAAAATAAGAATACAATAATACTATTACTTTCACCACTGAAGCTAGTTTTCTACCTAATGAAAGCTGATGATTTTAATTAATATTTCCCTGTTGACGCTTAAGAATTTGCATTTATGATGGATTAACATGATAAATATTAATAATTCACAAATCAACTGTAAATAACTTAAACTTTCAAAGCAAATCAGACAAAAAGGTTAATTTATTTTTATTTTCCTGTCAGAACTTCTTTAACATCTCTAAGTGCTTGGTATAGGAAGAGTGTACATATTCCTATTCTAGTAGTATTCTACATAGGTATTACTATGTCTCAGACATGCATTCTCACTGAGATAGAGGACAGTAATTTCTTGATATGGATCTTATTTCTCTTTGATTTTAGACTATTATGTATTCTACATCCAGCAGCACCACTTGCTGTTCAGAACATTAAATAGCGTTAGAAAAGGTGGGTGTTTTTCCACATGTTTTTTACCCTGTTAGAGTCAAGTGATATGAAAAATCTTATCCAAAGGAAAAGTGAAACAAACCTATTCAATATATTTTTAAAAATACATTTTAATAGTATTCTTTTTGCAATGTGAAGAGATTAAAAAGAACTAACAGGCTTTAGTTTTCATTTCAGTATGTGTTTTCCAACATGTTTTAATAAACATGTGTAATTAAAAAAATTTAAAACTGCTGGTTTAAAAAGTCATATTGCAGAGTAATAATAAGGAGCAAAAGGCCTTAAAAAGAGGTTTATCTCTGCAAAACCAACTCCAACAGTAATGTTATTTTTTACAAGAAAATTAGTCTTTTATCCAGAAAATCATACATTTGCCAATTTACCAGTTTTTCCAACATTGAGTCAAAGACTTTTTAAATGTTTAAAATGCATCTATAAAGCATATCTTAAAAAAAGTTGTTCATTTCTACAGGTAGAAAATTTAACATATCCTACTCTGCATTTCAGTCCAGCAACTAAATGCAATTCTTTTTCTTTTTTTTTCTTTTTTTTTTCTTTTTTTTTCTTTGGTATGAAAAGAAAAACCTGGAAACTTAGGGGAATAGACTATTTTTGGGGGGGGGGTTTAAAGTGTATTTTAGTTTTATGGTAGGGAAACAAGGTCTGATAAAACAGAAAGAAATCCTTGAGTAATTTCGGTGTCTGGAAGTATTTGCATTATGGCAGAACACAGGATTAGATTTGTAGGTAAATACCTCCTTGAGGGTCATCTGCTGCACAAGGGTTTGGGGGACTTGTACCCTGAGCAAGCTCTAGGCTGCATGTGTTCTCACGAACATCTGGCACACTTACTGCACTCCCAGCACAAATCTGCATGCTACATCCATCCACATGCAGCCTGAGATGGCCCTGTGCTGTAACACAAAGCACAGTGATGGAGTAGAATCAAGAGGTTTACTTTAAAACTACCCCCTATAAAGTAAACTAAACTTTAATGCAGACTCAGAGTCTCTGAAATTTTCCTTGCCTAGTTGTTCAACACCATTATTTTTGCATTTTCTAAGAAAGGGCAACAAAGTTGGTAAAGGGTCTAGAGGATTCATCTTATAAGGAGTAGCCAAGGAAGGTGAGATCCAAAAGGATCATCAAGTACTGGAACAGGCTTCCAAAAGAACTGGTTAAGTCATCATTCCTAGAAGTATTCAAAGGATGTGGTACTTAGTGACATAGTTTATTGGAGGCCTTGGCAGTGCTGGGTTAACAGGAGTGAGGATCCTAGAGGTATTTTCCAATCTGAATGATTCTATCATTCTATGACTTTTAAAGACAGCCAAACTGAATACAGTGTTTCACAGTCATTAATGTTAGGTTGTTTGTTATTTTGTCACATGTATCACCTTTCCCCCTTTTAAAACTTTTTTAGCATTATCTTATGAAATAGGGATACAAATTACACAAACCTGACATCTCACAGCTGTATTTACTATTCTACTTCTGCTATTTACACAATTATTAGTACAAACAGTACATTTTTGTTACTACTTTGCTGCAAGACATTTTCTTAAGTCAGCTGTGCTTTTTCCATCATTCCATTGGTGCATTTTGTTCAACAGTGATTTATATTTATCACTAGGTCATTGATGAAAATGAACACAACTGTGTCCAGAACAAATCTTCATGGAATATGAGAGAGAACAAACAGTAATACCTCCCCTGTCTGTCGGGCAACTGATGATCTACTTGTGCGATTCCTTTCGTTAGAACATTACATGATATTAAGTCAAATACTTTGCATAATTTCAACTCTATTTACCAAATCTATAATCTTATGAAGGCTGACAATGAAATCAGATTTTCTTTGCAAGACCTACATTCCAGTAAATCATGTTGACTACCAATAATTATATTCTCACTATTCAATTCATTATGGCTTAGATTTTGTATCTATTTGTCTCCAGTATTGTCCAGAACTTATTCCGAGACCTTTCCACAAAATTCCCAGTGCTCTTGTATGAAACTGGTCTTAATTTGCCAGCATGAATTGGTAAATATGTTGTGCTTTTATATTCAAAGTTTGCTAAATAAAGAGATTTGGTAACAGACCAGAGTAAGGTCATTTTTTTGCAAAAGAAAAGCAGCAGAGAAATGTGCTGCTGGCTGCTCATTCCAGAGTTTTCTCCTCCTATTCACCACTAGCCGCTCTGTAGCACAGACTGGAAAAAGATTTCAGGACTACTGTAATGCAAAGAGCAGTGAGATATTTTGATCATTTAGGGTATTTCAAGAAACAGACGTTTTCAGCTGTCTACAAATGGCTGCTGTTATAGATGCTATTTTCCTCAGGGATATAGCTGGGGAAGATATGGGTCACAATCAATATTTCTTAGAAAATCTTCCCTTTTTTTTAAGCTGCCTTTAGAAATAAAATCCAGGTGTTATTCTAAATCATAATCACTAATACAAGAATCTAATTGAATCAGCCGAAAAAGATATACTAATAAAATTCCCCTTGATATACAATTTAAACACAGTGCCAGAATCAGCTGTAACACTGCCAAGTGTTTGCCTTAGATCTTCATAGACTTTCCCAGGCACAAACCACTCTAACGTAGCACTGTTCTACACACCACCACCACACAATAAAATAAAACCAAGCAAAACAGAGGGTTTGTTCATCAAGATCAAGAGGTCTATTTTTTGAATAGACCACTCGAGGGACAACTCATCAGGATGAAGTCATGCACCCTAAACAGCCAAAAGATGAAAGCAAGGTTATATTACATAATGTTATGCTACCAGGAAAATAAACTATAGGCAGATATATGTGCAGATTGCAAACTTACATTGAAAAATAAAAAGCAAAAAACAAACCCTCAGAACAACAGCCTTGGATAAGGTTCATGGAGGCTGGAATAAGTAACATACTTAAGCACAGGACTGCCCAATGCCACCTGTTACAGGGTATTTAGAGTTCTGCCAAAGAAAAAAACAAACTTCATTGATATCAGTAAAGAGGAATCCAAGACACCCCTCTTTAATACACATAAGTGTTCCTGGACAGGCAACATGGACATGCACACCATGATGATCTTGACTCTGTAGGGGAGAAAATATGTATGTGAATGAAAAAAATCCATATGAGAATGAGTGTGAATAAATATCAGCTTCCTCTGCTCTAAAGTATCAGACTGAATTTTGGTACTTTAATTTCTTATATTAGTCAGATGAATTTGAAGCTGATATGAAAAGTTATTTGAATATATTATTTGTATTAATGTGTTTATTTATATTAATTTGAAGTTGATATGAAAAGCTTTGATTCAAAACCAGTATGGGGTTACCAGTGACCACATGGATACCAAGGAGGGTAGACAAGTAAATAAGATGGTTGTTACAGAGAGACACACTTTGAGAGCATCAAGAGCAAGTACTCAATTTCTCCACTGCTGCTGAAGAGGAGACCACCTGAATAGTGATGTCCAAGAGAGCAAGTATACTAATCATCTTGTTGTTTTTCAGTGTATTCAGTCTATCTTGCTGTGTTTCTATATAATATATGCTCATTAATAAATTTTGTTTGTGTACCCACTGACATTTTTCATTATTTCTTGGCTCCTCTAAACACTTGTTTTAAAAGTCTGCACCCACTCTCTTTTCATACAGGTTACCAACTTTTGCCTTGTTCTCAGAATAGCTTTCTCAAGTGCTTAATTATCTTCCCCAGGTACTAGGCACACACTGAAGTGTCTTTATTAAAGCCCTACAGGAAGTACACATACAAATCACACCTCTCAGGCACTATGTAGAACATTTTATTGTTTGAATATTCCCATGGTACATTGTGCTTCACATGGGTGATGTGAGAACACACATACCTTGGTGTGATGCAACAAGCCTGAACTTTGTTTCAGCTATCTCAACACTCCATAACTCAGCTGCAAGCAGTTAATTTTATGCAGCTACTCAGCCCTTTTCCACAGTTTATCGGACATTAACTTTCTCATACAATAAGATCAGAATTAAGGAGTTCAGACTTTCTTGCTTTAACATTTCTTGTGTTAAAAGCTAATGTACAAATTTGAGACTGAACTTTTACCCTCACTGTACCATTTGAATTATGGAAGGAAAGGAAGGAAAAAGTACTGTACTTCCAGTTATAGCACTTAGCTGTTCATTGTTCCAATCACATGGAGATTAGTGATGTGGGTAATATTTAACATCTGGCTGTCATTTCTTATCTCTATGCATTGTGAAATAAATTAGTGAATGCTTTAGAATATTTCTGCTAGATAGCTACATTATTCAAATTGTATTGGTGAGAAAATTTTGTCAGTGAGGCCAAAACAATGGACCATGGTCACAGAACAAACCCACAACAGAATGACAAAAAAACTGTTTCTGACAGATCTTTTGACCTCTAGTAGCAAGACAAAACTCCTGCATGTCAAATGACCTCCAGTTGACCAAGCTCATTTAATTTGTGTATTTCTACATTACATCTGGGGGTTTGTCTTTAACTTTTCATCTTGTAAACCTTTACCTGTATAAGATTACTATTTTTAAACATGGGAACAAGGACATTAGTAACTGAAATGTACAAACTCAGGCTTTGCATATGTTGTAGATGAGAAAATGAATTACTGCTCAGTGAACAACTCCGAGCTGCATCAAAATAAATGCAAATTGCTAAGTTACTGCCAGATGGACCAAATCCCAAGACTGTAATGTTATGGTTGCAATGTGTGTCTGTGTGTGTACTTAGAGGCCCCCAAGGCTTGCCAGATACAGCACAGGTATCAGAAGTGCTTATATGGTCTAACACAACCAGGCTCAGTGCTCGTGTCTTCCATATGGGCAGAGATGAAAGCTGATCCTAGATGTGGAAAATGAGCTAGCAAAATATTTTCATTTCTGCTTTAGACTGGAGACATTTCTGAATACATACATAAATTTTCAGCATCGTTTTTTTTTCACTTTTGCTTAGATGAACAGTCTATAAGTAGTATTTTTAAATTTCTGTATTATTTATTTAGTAACATGATGTTTTTTCAATTTTAATTTAAATACTAAAGGTTGAGATAGCTGGAATATATTAAGACTGGAGAAAAAGTTAAAAGGTATTGTCAAGGTTATATTCTATCCTCACAAAGCAGCTTTTTACCTGTATTAAAAAAGCAAACCCATGCAAGTTTAACACTGAAAACTTAATTAAGTGTCCACATACAGAAAGTTCACATTTAAAAATTATTAGCTTGGAATTGTAAACCAATTTTATTAGATACTGCTCAACTTTGTACATCTTCAAATTTGGCCTCTCTAATTCATATATTGCCTTCTATTCATGTGTCTCACACAAAAGGCTATAAAAATTTGAGTCTTTCAACATCACAAAGATGACAATACCAATGCAGAAAAACCTTCCAGAGAGTGCAAGGTCCAACACTCCATCCTTTCATGCCAAATTAAGATCACAATTACATAAATACTGGTTTTGTCTGTTTCTTGCACAACAGAAAGAAAGCATTGGTGTGTGTTTATTTACATTCAAAAATCTTCTGCTTCTGGGATGAAGGATTATTTTCAATCAAGGGTGAAAAATATGCATGGTATTTTTAAATAATTTTTGGGAACCATTTTGGGAACCAGTACTTTAAAATGTTATCATTCTATCCTACATCCTGTTATAACAAATTTTAATCATTGAATAAGAAGAATGAGATTTGTTATTTGTTGAGTTTAGTGTGGGTCTTAGGTCTTCAAAGAGACAAGGGCAGTTGTTGGTTGTAAAGATTTTTATTGCATGAATACATCAGTCTCAATGGTGAAGAATTCGGAATATTAAAGTCCATACTAAAGCTTTCTGGCATAAAGTTCTGATGTTCTGAATAGCAGCAGCAGCTTCTTTTTCCTTCTTCCTTGTGTATGTTCTTTCACCCTAATACAGGGGGATTTTATCCATAAATCATCCAATCAGCTAAAAACATGATTCTAAAATATCCTTTCTACACCAATCTAAGCTTAATTCTAATGTGCAAAAGCAGCGTCAGTTCTTACCTAAAATCCAGGCATGGAGTATTATCTGTGTAAATTAGTTCTATCTGTTCTATCTAGAAATGCAAGCAATGTTTTCTTTATGTCTGGAGCTAAGTTAATTTTGTAAAAGGTAGCACCACTGAACTTTAAACTAGGCTTTAGGGGTTTTTACCAGCTAACACAGTCTCTCAAGGTACTTATATAAGGATATATTGCTACTTACTTAAAGCTAAAACTTAAACTCTTACTTCATGTCTGTGGCTTAATATATTTTAGTTTCTCTAAAGGTTTCAATTCAATCCCTGCATTTTTTTCTCTCTCTGAGGGACTCAGAGAGGCTTCTATTTTATGCATTCCAACTGTTATTAATGTCATGATATTATCTCTCAAGTATCTGATCACCTTGAAAAATTGTTTATTTTAGTACACTTTACCATGTCATTAGGATTAGGTCTTCACTGACTTGACTAGCAAAAGTGCAAAGGTAAAGTCAGGGGAAATTGGTAGTTTAAATTTTTATTATAAAAATGTTTTATGCGGTTATTAAACAACTATATTTATAGTTGAATGAGGTTTTAATCTATCACACGGAATTACAAAAGACAATACCTCATATCCAGTCAGGGGTGCAGTGGCTCTTTGGCTGTACCTATTTACTTTGTTGATGTAAGGGCTAGAGATGAAGGGGAGTGGCAGCAGCCAGGGTCCCCAAACCCAGCTGTATCTTAAGGTGCACAGGCCAATGACAGCTGTGGTAAATGATCATATTAGCTCAACTGTATTTATCTTCTGCTTGAAAACATACAAATCCATTTATTCAGAATGTTTATCTAGAATTTCTATATATCTTTATGCATACAAATTTATTTGTATGCAAAATAAATGAACCATGTATATACAGTCTTGAATATAATAGGTGAATAGAAATGTAATCAATTAATCTTGAAATGACCTCTCATGTGTAATCATAAAATCATTAAAAAGCTCCCAGGTGAAAATCTGAAATTCAGAAACTATTTCTTTACCTGGAATTGACAGATATTAACATTGACTGATTTCTTTCCAAATGCCCATGCACAAATTAAAATCTAGATTTTGTATCAACAAATTATTCTGAATAATGCTTTTGCTTTTAAATAATACTGCTATATTTTATGTGCTTGAGATTTTTGCTTCCAGTTGCAATAGTCTGTTCAATAAAAAATCTAACTGTTTATCATGAGGGAACAAAATATCCTTCAGTAATCTCTCAGAAAGAGGCACTTAAACCCCTTTTAAAGGGCACAGAAGTCAATAGACTCTTTAAAACAGCCAGTGAACTTTGGATAAGAGCATACAAATAAAATTTTGATCAGCCTGGTCACTACAACTCTTCCAATTGATTCCCCTTGATATTCTACCATCTCAAGTGTGACCACATTTAAATTTTCCATTGTGTCTGTAGCACAGAAAAATAGGTAACAGCAGAAAGGGTGTTGGGCCACAGTGTTTAACGAGAGTCTGAAACAATCTTCTGTATTCTGAATGGTGTAAATTATCTGCATCTTGAATCAGACTTATTGTATTGTTCAAAGTCTCAGGGGTAGAAAATGTTCAGATTTTTACTTAATTGTCTGAGGTTTTTTGATGAAATTTCTTTTACACAAGTCTGGGCTTGTTTTAGTTCTCCAATTATGCTACACAGAAATCATATCTTGTGGAAAACTACAGTTCTTGTATTCCTTGTCTTTAGAAAAAGAGCTTGACTTTTGGCAGGGAAGCTAATTTATGATACTGAAAATCTGTGGAAATCTACACAAATCTAGGCAAATCTGCAAAGCCTTGAAAACCAAAATTTCCTTTGCTCAGTGAATGTTTACTTAAACTCATTCATACATTTGAAAAAGTTCATTCACACTTTTGGGCCTCACTGTTTGTCTAAGCACAACTTTTTGTGATCTGGTCTTAAAGATCTTTAACCCCATGGCAGACAAATGAAAAAATAAGATGTTCCTACCATGTTTTGAGAGCAGCCATCATTCTTTCATCAGCATATGGGGAAGAGGAGGCTATTAACTTGAATTACATGATGACAAGATGCAAGTCAGAAAGCAAATAACCAAATACAAAAGTGGAGAGAGTACTCAGCATGAAAATATGAAATATATGTTTCTTAAATGCTGAGAACAGCTGGACAAAGAACATAAAGCTGAATCAAGGCAAGTTGATAAGTTTTTTGAGGAAAGAAGATTGATACTGGGAAGAAATTCAGAGAGACTGAAAACACTGAAAATTATGGAAGATAAAAGCAACAGCTAATTGAAAGAGAACACAGTTAGAGATGATGATGCATAAAAAGAAAAATGACAGGCTGACAGCATAACTGGCAATAACTGAGGAGAGGTTTAAATAAAAAGAAAAACAACCAAAACTTTAAGGAAAGATGAAGAGATTAAAGAGGAATCTAAATATTAGACTAAGAATAGAAGGTATTGAAAAAATAAAAAATACATTTGGATGTAAGGTCAGGTAGATATCAGGAGGGAAATAATGAATTTGAATGGGAAAATAACTTAGAAAATGGGAATGACATCAGAGATTTGTCTGTTATAGAACACTAGTACAGGAGGGGCAAAGAGACAACAACTGAAGTAAAAAAAAGTGCAAGAAAAGGAATGCAAAGCTAATTGTATAATGATAATGAGGCAACAACTTTTAAAAGAGGAGATGCTGATTTTTCATTCATGCAGACTGGAAGGAACAGAAGAAATCATCTATGGGGATAAAAGGCATGTGGAATTTTCCATCAAAGGTATCACATGATAACATATCTGGCTGATTTGAGAACTGAATTTAATTGACAGAGACTGTATTCAAGTTAGGTATAAAATGATGGGTTTTTTCAAGATATTTGTGCCAGTGTCAAACTGTGATATACTGAATAGCTTTGAGACTGAAGCAAATATATTGATAAGGTGATTGATGTAATTTGCTTAAATATTGGTGCCTATGGCATGTGAGGTGCCATTAGGTATACAAGAAATACACAGTGGTCCCACAGACAGGACATAGGACCTATGTGAGGCTTTCTCTGACTCTGAAACAGCAACAGAAGAGCAGTCAAAGTACTCTGGAATGTGTTAAATGGAACCTGTCACAAGTCTTTCACATGTACCCTGTTTCAGCTTGAATATCTAGTTTTACTAAGGCAAAAAGTGAGTGTTCAAACAAAGGAAATTAAATCAATTAATTATTTGAACACAGAACACATTACATATTGTTTTATTATTTTATAGAATAAAAATCGATTCTGTAAAACAATTAAAGGTACTAGTTCTGGGCACTGCAAGAAAAAAATCCTTAAACAAAGGGCCAAGGGCTAATTTGCTACTTGTTTTTTTTTTTTTTTCTCTTCAGTGGCAATCAGTAAGAATTGAGAAAACACATGGAACAACCAGGAAGAAAATGAAATTTGAACAGCTGCTGGCTAGTGAGTACTACTAGCTTTCCAGGCACCACACAGGGCAGATCCCATGTAAATGTGGCCATGCAAATAAGACAGACATGAAATAAAGAGACATGAGTGCCCTCTGCACAGACAAGCTGGCTTCTCATATCTCATATCTCATATTCTTGAGTTTACTTTTTCTGATTTTGTTGAAGATAATGTAGTTTCATTTCCTACTGGATTATTCTATAATGTTACATATACATAGGGCTCCCTTTGATGACTACAATGAGAAAAGTAGCTGAAATTTCACTCAGGTATAGTTGGAATATTCAGTATTGTATAAAATTCACCTTATGTAGCTAGAATCTAAGGTTGCTTCTGTGACAAAGAAATGCACTCTGCTCCTATGGTATCCAAGAACATAGATGTCACTCCAATATATTGAGCTTGGGTTAGTCCTTTCTTACCATATCAAAAGAAGAAACCCATTTATTAAGTTTTATTTTGAATTGATAAAACATATTTCCAGGACTTAAGAACAATAGCGAGAAACAAAACAACAAAATAAACAAAACAACCACATCAAAACCCACCAAGGATATAGAGACTTCAAGAGGGAGCTTACTGCCATAAAAGAAGAGAGGAACAAAGAACAATGAGCACCTGCTTGATCTAGGCAGACACTCCAAGTCTGTCAGGAAGAAGGAGATGTGCATGGACTGCTAAAATACACAGATTCAAGACAGGGAACTGCTATAGTTACATAACATCAATGTGCTGACATAATGCTTGATTAACTAAATAAACAAATTAGACTTCAGTCAAAGGCTTCCCTCTTCTCCAAAAAAAATATGCATTTATCTCTGAAATTAAATGTTTTAAAACTTATGCAGGTTTTTTTGTTCCTCAAACAGCTTTAATCAGGAGCCAACTGACAACCACTTTTCTAATTGTGGATAAGTTAAGGGAAGTATGTGAAGAGCATGCCTATAGCTTTCAAGTAGTAAAAGTACTTATTAAGTGCACACAGGCTTACAGCATTATTTTTCAGGCTCGGAGTTCACAAAGATCAACAGAGTTCATTTAAATAAATAAGCTCATCCTGTTTATCCAAGGCTTGTTGACTTTGAATTAATATCCAGATGTGAAAGATCCTAACAGTTTGCTAGCAACTGCTTGTTGGCATCATGATTAAATGCAACCCATTTTGCAGAAAGAAGGTTTCAAATTAATGTAGCAGGTCAAATTCCTCTCCAGGAAGGACGCAGCTCACATGGTAAGTTGATTAAACGTAAATACTGTTTGATTTAATACAGGGGAAAAAGTCCTGTATCTTCAGTTGTAGACTCAAGTGTGCTTTGAACTTTGAGGAAATCATCTCAGAAGTATTGCTTCTGAACAGGGCTTTGTGGCCTGGAATGGATAATGCCACTCACGTAAACAGAAAAGAGACTAATGAGGAAAAAATAAGGTTACTTACTGCTGACTTTGTGCTAGTGTGCCATGAATAGAATGTCTAAGTCCTCATCTCATTTCAAGACTTTAAGGAGGATTGTGATTACCCAGGGGTCATATTGTAGGCAAAAAACCAGCAAAAAAAATGATAGTGAGAACTGACCACAGAACAAGATCAGAGTGTCTTATAAAGATGATATTTTCCTTTTCTTTTATAAACCTTTTTAATAACTTCTGTGTATCCTTGGTATTCTTAGCATACATACTTGTAATTCCTCAAGTCTGATAATTTTGCATAGTCCTAGTACTTTGTTAGGCCAGGAGACCAAACATCCTGAAGGTCTCATAGTACATGACTGGAAAGCCCTACATTGTCTTGGGAAACCAAGGCTTCCTCTAGAATAGATCCTGTAAACTGGAGATTTGTCCCGTCTAGGGGAAAATTCCTCAGATGGGGGAATATCAAGCCATTCATCCAGGCCTGCCACTGGGGCATCCCTGTTAGATATGCTCATTTGTTAGGTCTATAAATTGTGTATGTGATCTATTCTGCATGTGCACTGGGGCACGTTCTGGCAAAGTGATGCACCAATAATAATCCTTATTAAAATATCCTTAAAAAGAGGTAAAAACCTCTTAACCACGTCTTGCTCTCAATTTTTTATGACCAGGAAAAGGCATCAAGGTAACCACAAAAATTTAACTTCATATAACGATTAAGCCTGGGGTGTCCAGAAACCTGTGATAACTTCAGTACATCCACATCCATATCTACAGCTATTAATTAAAGGTTTTACTAACCATTACAGAGTGAGAGATGTGCTCTTTCTCTGGAAAAATTTTCTGGCGCACAGCTGAACCTTGATGTCCTAAGAGGTTTGTCACTTAAAAATATTTCTTAGCATCTGAAAAATTAATACAGTATAATTCTTCAGACTTTTCTGTTTTGATTAGGTTTACGAGGCTATCATAGTTCTGCAATTTTTTTTCAGTTACATTGCTGAACAATTTCTAGAATTCTATTGATACTATTTTCAGTAGAGTAATTTTAAAATCAATTCTCTGCTAATACTTTGATTTTATTGAATCGAGGATTTGGCCTTATTTTGTTCTCAGCTCATATCTTGGGGTCAACATCAGGTTCTTACTTTAATTCACTTTTCCAATGGGAATTAATATTTTAAATTTAATTAAAGACTGCATTCCTAGAATAGTATCATAGTGAATTAAAAACTTCTGATTTTTTATTCTTATGGTGATCATTTCAGTAATTCTAAATGTTAGCCTCCATTTTTACAAGAACAGTTATGGACATAAAAATCAGCTCTCTAAAAACCACTCAGAAGAAGAAGCAAAAATTAACCTTTCTTCCGAATCCCATCTTTGCATGAATGCACCAGAGATGGGTCTCCACAGTCATGAAAAATTTCCTTGCTTGCACAATTTCAGCTGATTTGAATGGTAAAACTTATCTCTTGCTTTCTTCTCTCCAGTAACTTTAATTTGCAAAAGGGTTGACCTTGCCTGTAGTTTGGTTACAGCCCATTGCATTTGTGACACAGCCTATGTTCAGGATTTGCATAGGCTAATTGCATCCCTAGATCTCCACCGTCCCAGGTATTCTCTCTCAGAAATTTGCAAAAATAAGCTTTTGCTCTAGTCCTGGATTTCTGTAATTTAGTAGCTACTTAAAAAGGTGCCTGATTAAAAAATTAGCATAATGTTTACATAATGATTTAACCCATGTATCTGACAGCACTGTACCACATCAGGTGTGATGTCCTGTGCATACTTCAGCCTAAAAATCCTCTAAGGAAGTATCTGTTAATAGCAAGTAAGGTTTGAGGACCCGTTAGAACTAAGGGAATTATCAATTCCCAATTTTCTTTTTTCATTTGGTTATTTTCTCAGGGTTGTTTTAGTGCTGGTTTAAACATCTGTTTCATTTGTTCTACTATGCCAGGTGGCTGAGTTCATAAGAAATGTATTTCTTTTCCTGCTGTTGCACTCTTCACATCTTTGAATATTCTCAGAACAGCTGTCAGATTCAATCTTCACTGGGACTATCTAGAGAGAAAAAAAGAATTTTCTACCATGTTTACAATTGGGGTTTGCTCAGCAGTCCACTGCAAAAGAAATGTTATCATCTCATTTTAGAATACTCCGGGAGGGAACCTACAGTTACATGTAGAAATTATTCCCTTAGGGATTTCTATCAGAGGACCCACAAAATAATTTTTAAAACATTCTGTCATTCTTCCTATCTTTGAGAACCTGAGGGGGCTTTTTCTTTAAATTTGATAATTTGCTTGGAGAAAATTCAGGCACATTTTGCACATTTACTCTTCAAGCCAGAAGCCCAAGACAGAAGGCTTTTGGAAAGTCTTTTCCTAGATCCCCTCCACTGCAGACCTCACCAATGTAACATCACACTTCCTTTCTAAACTCAGTTAATATATATACAAACCTTACTTACTTCAAATAGCATTAACCCAGTAGTAATTTTAATAGCAGTAACCCAGACATTACTTTTTTTACCCAAGTAGCATTTTTACCAGTCTTTTTACTCTCAACTATTGCCTTCAAAGATATTAAGAGATATTTCAATTATTTTAACTTTTTCCCAGTCTTTAAATTAATTGCTTCATTTTGATGTAGTTCTTTCATGGGAGTTGCTAGCAATATAACTGCTTCAATTGATTTTTAATTTCTGTTGAAGGTTTGTTCAATTCCTTGTTTTACCAGTTGATCTAGTATGTATTTTGAGTACAGTCCCAGAACCATTTAACTTTTTCACCATTAAATGTTTCTTCCATTTAATAATAGCACAAATACACTGCAACAAAGGAATAAATTTATAGAATTTATTCACCAGAAGTGTGCTTATGAACATCTTGTGTTGATAAGAATTGTTAAAGTGAACGGCATTTCCAAGTACAATCTCAGAATAAAGGAAGAATTCAATTGTAATGAAAATATTCATGGGCAGGTGATAGAAAGCAATTCTGTTCTGAGCTGAGCATGGGACAGTTGAATATCACATGCTTCAAGTGCTTCCAGATGTTTTGGTGATGGTCAAATCCAGTATGCCTTTTCTTGAATGCAATAGCTGGAGTCACTATAGAACATTAGTTTTCAGGCTCATCTGTGTGTGAAAATAATGACTGAAAGTACCAGTTCACTCTTCTCCATATTTTATTTCACAGTAAAATCTGCATGGCTCTGTGGGGGGTGTGCTGCACAGTGTGATTTGAACCAGTCAGAAATGCAAAATGTTTCTTGATCATTAGAAAGCATTCCTCCCTGTGGTGGTGCATTCTCTTCTTTCCTTCTTGGGATGCTCTGTGATCTCAGAAATGCTCATTAGGCCTCAGACTTGATCAACAACACGCAGACTAATCTCCTCTTGAGTTTATCAGAAATGCTGCTCCTAAGAACTTGTGCTGTTTAACAAGCTCCTGTTTTGCAATGAAAAGCTTGGAAACTTATTTTTCTTGCCTGAATAACAAAGCAAGTGGAATAATTTGCTATTGAACTGCTATTATCAACTTGAATTACATCCAGGATGAAAAAATTATTATGAGTAAAGCCAACTTTAATGACCTATTTAACAAGTCTATAAATGTGATCCTAAGTGAGATCCTTTGAGCTCTCCTGGACAGCAGTAGGATGCAACCAGTGATCTCCCTGTGAGTGGGGCATCTCCAAGAGCCAGCAAACTCTCAAGTTGGCTATGCCAGGAGGATCACTGCTGAATGCTAACAGAGAGCCTGGGCTGATACCCCCTCTCCAACAGGTTCAACTCTTCACCTATTAAGATGCAAAGGCATCCAAAAGGAGTACTTCACTGAATTTAGGGAAAATTTTTCATAGGTATAATTTTTCCATACTCATTTAGGTCTGTGTGCACGTCAGTGCAGCCAAGTTATAGCGAATGTACTACGAATGCTGTTCTCTTGGGTTCTTATGTGTGTTAGAGTTGTAAATTAAAGTTATCAGTGAGTTACTGTTGTGTATGCTTTAAGAACTTTTGTTATTTTTTTTAATTAGGTCATTGATTAAGTACTGTTAAAGCCTTTAGGCCTAATTTGATGGCCAATGCCACAGTGAATGTTATGTCTCAATAGGAGGGCCTCCCTTATTTCTTCATATCCTTACCCTTTCCTATTCTTACCCTTTTCCTGGTCACCACTCACCCCAGCCTCCATGTAAATAATTTTTGTATTGGTTTTAGTTTTAGATCGATTTATTTATGATTTTAGGGTTTTTTTTTCTCTGTGTGCTTTAACCATCTAGTAAGTAGTAGAATGGCCATTGCCAACAAATTTTGCTACGCTTTAATTTTTGTATTAAACCTATGATACCCTTGTTGGGGATTCTTTAAGTGACCTAAACCAGTAATTTAACCTATTTGTGTGGTTCTCCTTCCCATGCCATTTGAACTGATGTTTTTTGTAACCAGTGCAGAGGTTCCTCTGAGACAATTACATTGAGAATTAATTCTCAGTAGTACTATTTAGCATTCAAAAATAAAGTGATTGAATGAGAGTTGTTCCACCATGTGACACAACTCTCATTCTACCACAATTACATTATTTTTTATACTCGACCACTTGTACACTTTTTACAGGATTGATCTGGCCACATTAAGAGCTGTAGAATCATATCATATAATCATTGAGGTTGGGAAAGATCTTTAATTAAGATCATGGAGTCCTACCTTTGACCAAACACCATATGTGTAAACGATAGCACTAAATTTCATGTCCAGTCTTTTCTTGAATACCTTCAGGGATGGTGACTTCGCCATTTACTTGGGCACCAATGCCTGACCACCCTTTCAGTGAAGAAATTCTTCCTGATGTCCAACCTGAACCTACTCTGGGGCTCACGTTGCAGCTATGTTCTTTCATCCTGTCACTGCTTGGCTGGGAGGAGAGGCTGACCCCTCACCCAGACACAACCTCCTTTCAAGTAACTGTAGAAGGGTGAAAAGTTCTCTCCTGAGCCTTCTTTCCCCCAGGCTAAAAAAACACTGCCCCCTCAGGCACTCCTCATAGGATTTACTCTCTAGACCCTTCACCAGCTTCACTGCCAAACTCTTACAATGTGGCATACCAGAAAAACCCCTTCACTGTTAGCCACAATTTGCTGGATCATACTTGAATCCTGTTGGAGTTGCTGAAAACCTGGACAGAAGACCATGAGAGAACACCTAGTTTTTATAGGGAGAAAAATAGTACTCACATTGCCCCTTGTTTGTTGTTATGCAAATGTTACTAGAAAGTTCCCTGTTTCCCTCCTGTTGTCATTGGTTTATTTTTGCTGCATTATTCTACATATTCTTAATCACACTTCCTTATTGGACCCTTTCCCTCAGATTTCACCCCTATCCTAGTTTATATAGGTTGTTGTAACACCTTGGACTCTGCCTTTTGTGTGAAACCCCATATGCTGTTTGGATTACATGTTTGTTTTTTTCACTATGAAAGTCTTTTATTTTCAGGTCACACAATCAAGCCCGCCCTTCTGTTATTTTGCCACATCATCCCCGGCTGGTCCAGTCTCATGGTCGCAGTCCTCCGCTGTGGCACCTGTTTATTTTGGTGACCATTGTAGATTTTTCATCATTTCTAGCTTGTTTTCCTTTACTTCTATAGCTAAGACTTGTGAATTTTGGCAGTTTAATTCGTGTTTGAGTCATTTGCCAATGGAAATTTAAGAAATAGTCAGAAATTCCCTAGGGAAACAATTAGAATATATACTCAATACCCAGGGAAGCAGAGGTATACTTGTGCTAGCACCTTCAGCCAGATGAATAAAGAAAAAAAAATAAATTCATTGCATGAAGGAATTCCTTGCAAAAAACACTTAACTGGGAGATCTAAACCCATATTTAGATCAAGCATCTTAACCATGGCTGTAACACGCATAGATGGGACTTGGTTCAATTTTCAGTAATCACTGCGGACTGTCAGTTTTTCCTTTTAGTTAAACTGAGAAATTAATGACTAAAAACAATTCTTAAACAATGTTTTTTAGAAGTAGCCAAATCAGGTGTCAGGAGAGAGACGAGTCTGCATAGCACCCTGCTCATGGGTCTCACCTCAGTGGAGTTGCCAGGATTTCACTGCTGGCAAATCATAGAAGCAATGTGGGCAGGGACACTCGCAGAGACCTGAACACGCAAAAGCCCCCTTCCTGTTCCCCTTGCTGACTGATCAGGATGAAAGGATGTTAGTAGAAAATAAATGCATGTGTAAACATATATACAATGCAGGACTCTAGGGAACTGTACTTAAGACCATCTACACAGTAGCTGTCCCTGGTATCCCACTGGCACCTCTATCTACAAGCTTCTTTAGCTGCAGTCCCATTCCATCTGCTGGAACAGCGCACCTTTACATGCACACACAAAAGTACAGCCCACACACACACCTGCACCCTGCACACTGTGGGTCTGTCTGCTGCACCCCCTGCCCCACAGCCCTAGCCCCATGACCAGGCTGGTGCTCAGCCCCCCCACTCCTCAGGGAGCCTTTGTGTGGTAAAAACATTCAAAAGGGAACTTGATAAGGAGGTGGGAGATGCTGTGTTTTCTGCTGCTGGTACTGCTGGTGCATGGACTGACAGGCCCCTGCTCATACTCAAACAGCCGCTTTCATCCTCTTTTTCTCTGCTGCGTGGTTTCACTTTCTGCTCTCCAAATTGTCTTGATGTCTCCTTTTCTTGTCTTCTGTTCCTTGCCTTGAACACCCATAATAACACAGGGTGCCCCCTTTTCTTACAAACATCACTGGTCTTTTGTACACAGCAGCACATGGCACCACTTGCTTCTTTCTGGCATCTCAGTGTTTCCCCCAGAATATTTCACACTCATGTCTCTGCCTTTCATGCTCCTCTCCTTGGTGACTCTATGTAAGGAGCCTGCATGAACACTGAACACATGCTAAGTAACTGAAGCCAGCAACATTTCTTGTGTCAGAATTTTATACAGTGTGGTTTGGGAGTTGTAGAATCTCAGTAGCAGAGACAAAAATTCAAAGTGTCTGTGAGAGAGAAAATTCAACACTGCCTTTGCAGAGATGTAGATGTGATGGATTGGTATAGCTCTCTAGGAGATCACTAGCGCTTAGGGAGTGTAAGCTTCTGTGGAAAATTGCAAAGCTTATTTCATTGGTGGCATCACTCTGTACAATTATTCACTAGAGCTCCCTTATTCTCTGCAGTAATACTTGTGTCTGGTTCAGATTATTTGAGCAACTGTTAGGATTAAAGAGCTTAGAGAGTAGTAAACTTCCTTTCTCATGTTGATAGTACTTCTTCAGCAAGGGCTCTTAATTTCTGATTCTTAAGGGGAAGGGAAACATCAATTCTATTATGCCAATGACTCTTCAGTGTGGAAAAGGAAGTTAAGTACTTAATCAGGAGTAGCTCTTCCTTTTCCTTTTTGTGAGTAGAGTTGTTAACAAATAAGCTAATATACTTAGAATTTCCAGAGGGTCCAGAAAAATCCTTACTTGAAATTCCACATATATGATCAATGGCTGATATTTAGGTGTTACTTTTTTTTTCGATATCTTTACAATGGACTTTGAAAGGCATTAATGTAAAACAGAGCTAAGAGCTCTGCAATGCTAAATAAGAGCTAAGCAAATGCTGATGAACTGTCAAATGAAGCAAATTAATCAGAGCATCAGCATCAACAATATCATGAAAACTGGGACAAGGTTTTTAACAAGTACCACTTGTACAGCTATCAGATCAGTTTTCTTCATAGGCTCTACACTTCAGTTTGAACATCTTAAATCTGAATACCGGTTATAAATGCAACTGGAGGCTTATCACTTCTGTTAAAGAGGAATGAAGCTGATGAATAGGACTCATCGTCTAAGTACTGCAATCAGACAAATTATTCTATGATGAGGAAATGTCTTTTAAGATTAAAGGAATGAGAAAAAGGAAGGATGTAAAGACTACAGATGTGATGGGTCTTTGTCTATCAGCTAGGAAATGCTGGTGTCATCTGACAAGAGTGCCTAGATTGTAAATAGCACCTTAACAAGCTATATGAGTGCTACAAGCGTCATGTAAAGATCACATTATGGCAGTGATTGGTTATGAATGCTAAAGTAGTTTGAAATGTGCTGAGTATCTCTAAAATAGCAGCATCTGCAGAAGAATGCAGTGCCTCTCACTGTCGAGTTTATTGCAAATACTGGGTGAGTAACTGCGGGGACAAAATACCCCATGTAGCAACTTATCTGTTTCAACGTGCTGTATTGGACATGGCAAATCAGATGATACCTCTGTGGGTAACCTTCTGGCAATGGTAAATTTTTGGAGTGAGAGGAGGGCTTGTTTCTTTGACGTAGCTTCAGGCACCCTGCTGTGCTCTGCAGAGTAGCATAATATTTTGTAACTTTCACATATGTTAGACAAATCATATTAAAAATGTATCAAATTCCTCATTTGATGAAAATGCAATAGATTTGGGGCTAAGCTTAAAACATAGACTTTCTCCCATAGTTCAGCTGTTTCTGGTTACTATGAGTTTGCAAGAACTGGTGATGCAGTTTGTTATTCAAAGAAATGCAATTCACGTGTATTCCTTTGCAAGGTCTGCACTTTCCAAAGGCTTTGTGCTCTACTGCTGTGCCTCCAGTACATGCCAGATATGTTTCCCTGTATTTCAATTGCTTAAAGCCTGGGTTGTTGCAGTTTCTGGCGGTGATATGACAATCAACAAAGGGACAAATGCTTTCATTGCAAGGTCTTAAAAAATAAAAAAAACACTAATTGAATTGTATATTCTGGGAAGACACAACAGAGGAAGTTAGAGGAGACTGTAGGGAAATTTATGTTCAGTGATACCAAAAAACCCTGCCAAAACCACAATTGTGCTGTACTGCAGATGCAGAAGACTATCTCAGGAATTATGTGAGAATGAAAACTTATTTCATTACTTAACATAAGAAAAGAAACTCAATTTCAGAAAGCAGCAAAACAAGAAAATCAGATCATTCACTTACTGAAGCACAGTGCAAGAGGAAACTGCCTACAACTTGTAATCCAAACCCAAATACATTTGGTCATGTAATGCAACTGCTAAATAACTTATAAACCCTCACAGTAAATATAACAAATGTGTATTTAAAGAATGCTGCACAGAAACCTCTCAGTTCACAAATTCACTTAAAGGAACCCGTGAGTCAGGATGAATAAGTTTTCTGAGAAAGAAAATTTAAGAATTTTGCCTTAGATCAAAATACACTTATGTCTAACTCATTATTTTCTGTGTTTGGTGGACTTTGTTTTGCTCTTAATTTTGATTTTTGATTTTTTTAATAAAAAAATAAAGGAAGTCTATTATACAGAGTTTTTCTGAATAGAACCGAACAAATGATGAATTATATATTTCTATTAAAAGCACTGCAGATTAGTTCTCACAAGGATAGGCTCCAAGTTCAAAACAGCTACATCAGAAACCAGACAAAAGCTAGCAAGATGCAATGTCACCTTGGGAAGCAATTAAAAAAATTTATAGTTTAACACTCTTTTATCTCACAATAACCAATTTAGAGACTAATAAATTATAACTATACATGACACTTACACATGATGGACAAGCTGGGACACAGATTTGCTGAAAAGTGTATGGGGTTCCTAGCACATGTGAGACTGAACATGAGCCATCAGTGGGCTTTGTCAGGGAAGGTGACCAAAAGTATCTCAGGATGCATTAAATGAAATGCAGCATTCCTCATTCAGCAAGTCTAGATACTCCCTACAGTGCTGGCCGTCCCAACACAGCAAGGACACACAGGCAAATGAGCTCAGTGGGAGGGAGCCCCATGGTGAACAGGACTAGAATTACTGCTGAGCAGCACTTGCACCCCTGCAAGGACTTTTCTGCATCTCTCCTCAGCCCACGGAGTGAGAGGGCTGGGGTTTTACACAAGGAACTGGAGGGGACATCGCTGGGACAGATGACCCCAGCTAACCAGAGGGATATCCCACACCATACAGCATGATCAGCATATGGAGCTGGGGGAAGAAAGAGGAAGTGGGGGATGTTCAGAGGATTGCTGTTTGTCCTGCCAACCTTCTGTTACACATTATGGAGCCCAGATTTACTGGAGATGTCTGAATACCTGCCTGACAATGAGAAGTGATGAATTAATTCCTTGGTTTTGCTTTGCTTACATGAATAGGTTTTGCTCTACTTATTAAACTGTCTTTATCTCAATCCAAGAGTTTTCTAGTTTTTTACCTTTTTTATGCTCTCCCCCATTGGGAGAAGAGGCGAGCAAACCGCTGTATGGGGCTGAATTGACCAGTGAATGCTGATATATACCAATAACCAATATGAGCTGTCATATAACAAATTGAGGGTATTCTATTGCTTACCCTAATTTCCCTAATTAAGGAAATGAGCTCTTTCCCATTAACTAGCTTTTCTTCAATAATTCAGGTTGAAATTATCTATTTTTATTTCATATAAATTAGTACTTTATAAAAGAGTGCATGTGAGAAGTTATTTTGCCAACTCAGATCAGTGTCTAGTCTCAATCACATTCAAGACCTGAAACTTGCTAATTTGTATCCGAACCTACAGTTAAAAGGACTTTTCCCCCAATGTCCTAGGGTGATGTTACAGTG
>VWYI01010167.1:78223-179696 GCA_013399455.1 Anthoscopus minutus | reverse complement strand
GTACTGAAGTGGTGGTAACCAAAGCTTCATTTAAAGTGTGATCATATAAGTTAATTTCTCTGTGGCAGATTCCCTGAATTTATTTTTTATTGTAGAGAACAGTGCTTGGGAGTGTAATTCCAGAGAGGAGCAGATGAAACCTGACACATAACTTCACTGCTTGCTCTGAAATTCATGCACTGCTTCACCAGCTGGAGCTTGTACTTCAAAACAAAATTCAATGACAGCAGCTCATTGCCTCACTTCTGGTGGTGTGCATGCTGCTGCAGTCAGGTTGAAGGAGATATGGCATAATGTAAGAGTAGATGTAAAAGAAAAAGGAAAACTCTGTTTCTGTGTCTGCATCCTCACTGTTAGCATCAGGAGTTTGTGCTGCTCCATTACCCGAGAGAGCAGAGCTGCCTGCGCACAGTGCAATGAATGGGGTAAGTAGAGTAATCCTTATAGCTGAACGTGAGTTTTCCCTTCCCCATCCATCTACTCATTCTGTGCAAGGTTATTTTTAATCCAGACCAGTTCATTGATTCAGTTTATGAAATTACCATATCATTATGCAAACCCTGCCAGGGGTGCAGTTTGAGAGTTGAAGAGCTAAGGTGATGGTACTGCAGAAATTCAGTCAGCCAGCCGGAGCACCAAGACATGGATGTGGGGAGCTGATGCTCAGGAGGCAGAAGTGTGGTTTCACCTTCAGTTCTTGTAGGTTGTTCTTTCTATCCCATGTTGACTTTTTAACCTTTGAACAAATGTGTATTGTAATACATGTAATTCCCACGGGCTGATCATGACAGTAGGTTCTGCATCAAAACCATTTCATGTTTGACCTCTCAGTTTAAAATGAATCCATGTGATGTGCAGGCTTTGTGACTGAGAAGTATGTCTTCAGAGTCTTTTTCGTGACTTTGGAACTAAGTGAGACTATAAAATGAAAGCTGGAACATGGACACAGGGACTTTTCTGAGCATGTGCCTTTCTGGCTTCAAAGAAGATGCAGAGCATATGTGCTCTCACTTTAATATGAGTACACTGCATCATATGTTAGAGTGGGAACAGGACAGGTTTGGTTGTTTTGAGGATGGTTTTTTTTTCTTGCTTGTTGCTGTTTTGCAGAATACTAAATTTATTTATAAATTGTGGACTGTCAGCAAAAAAAAGGACAGCTTTGCGAATGTACAATAAATAACCATATTTGCGTGAGCATATATGATTATAATAGAATCAATAAACTTAATTTGTGCCACCAAATGAGCAGATTTTATTTAGCATGTGTGTTTGTGCTGTTGCTGTGGCCCATCTGCTCTTAAAACTATACCAGTAAGAATGTTTGACTTCCAGGAGAATCTTGCAGGAAAGATTGCTTGAGGATCTAAATCCATTTGAATGAAGGAAAATATCAGTGAGCATGGAATGCAAGAAGTTAAAAATATCAGTGAGCTTGAAGGTTAAGCTGTAATGTCACTGTGGTTTTGATATACTTTTCTCTTCCTCACATTTCCATGAGAAACTGTTATCTCTTTTGATTAAAACTCTGACTTTGACTTTCTGAAGGTTCATATTTATTGGCTCAGACCACCATCTCCCCAGAGCCTCAACTAGTTCCTTGGTGTCTTTGAGACTTTGTATGTCACCAGTGATTTCCTCTTGCTGTAGAAAAGTATATCGCTTCCCTCTAAGTTTTCTGAATTGTGTTCAAGAGTGGATAATTTTTCCTTCTGAGCTCCCTACTGGTAGCTTTCATCACATTTCCTATCTTTGGGTAGATTTCAAGTCAAATTATTTTCCTCTTCTATCTTTCCCTCTCTTCTATTACTGCTCACTTTGTTCTATTATTGAAACATTTCAGGAGTGTCAGTGCATGCAAATGCTGTCACTGAGCCAGTGTACATTGGCTAAGAATATGGATGAAAAGGCAGCCTGATAATTTATGCAAGATTATTAGACCAAATTAGAAACAGTCTGGGGAACCCTCCAACTCTACATTAGGCAAATGAAGGTAAAAACTGAAAAGATTATAAATTCTCTTTGTAGCAGTTTGGAAAGTTGCTTGAGAATGTTGTTCAGATAATGTTGTAGAAACTGAGTCCACCACAGAGAGCAGCAAAAGCTCCTTTGGCAGCTATTTTCTTGGTACCTTTACAATTCTGAGCTAAGTATGCAGCAAAATAAAATCCATAAATGAATTGCTAAATACTATCAAAGCCATGCCCTAACTGTTGCAGTAGTGCCAGGGGTCACAATAGCTTGGTGAAGTCCCTGTAGTTTCCCAAGTTCACCCAACCCAAAACACAAGTGACGCAGGAAACCAGGACGAGGGCATTGCCACACACTGCAGTGCAATGAGATAGCAGATTTCACTTGTATGACTCACTCTGCTTCTGTCTTGCTAAATTCTGGTGATTTATGCATTCATTAAAAGTTGTTTCCTTTTTGTGTAATCTGCCGTACATTTAAGAATGATCACATTCTTTTTCTCCTGAAGCACTTTGATTTACTTGCACAGGAACTTCCTGTGTGCAAGTCAGGGCTGTAGATTACTCCAGCATCCATCTTGAAAACAGAAAAACTGTGTCAAACTTTCTTCAGAAGTGTTTAATTGTAATTCTTCTGAAAATCTTTCTGCCATGCTAACTTGCTCTTCTTTCAAGCTTTAATAACTGATGTAAGCTTCAGGATTATGTAAATTTCAAGTAACACACCTTGCACAGTTCTTGGAAAAGAGAAAAAATAATTTGAGGTTAATATGGTTTCCCCTTCCTAAACTGATAATTGTGTCACACCATTTTAGCATGTTTCTTACCTGTTTATCAGCTGTGCCAGCCTAAGTTTATGTTTACACTGGCGATATCAGTATGATAAAGAGGTTGCTGAGAAGTTAGTTAGTTTATCTTGGAATGAAACAGATCAAAATATGTGTGACATTCTCTGGGAACACCTGAAACCAGAAGAATATATAATTATACCAGTGCACAAAGCCACAGTGATTTTCCTCCTGGAGGAAAAGGTCTGTGCATCTGTTTACTTTGGGCTTGCCTCCATTGGCAAGAGTCAGTCTCTGCTGCCTTTAATGGAAGGTGATGCTCTGTTAGCTACCAGAAGTGTTTGTTTCTGGGCTTGGATATTTTTTTTTTTTTTAATTTTTTTTATTTTATTTCCTACAGACAGTTTACACTGAGAGTGAAAACAGGCCCATGGTTGCGCTGCTCTAAATATGAGAAGTTCCCTTGAATTCTTTAGGAAAAGTGGAATAGCTTTAAGTCACCTAAAAATGAAAAGCAAGGGAAAGCTGTTTGCAACACAATGAGTTTCCCTGTCCCTAAAGCTATCCCTGGGCTCCAAGGTGTGCTGTCCTGGGCTGGCCTGCAGCATGAGCAAGTCCATGGGATGGCAGCTGTTGTGGTGGGAGAGTCTTGCCTCCAGTTTGGAAAGAAAACACCAACTTTGGAATGGCCTCAGGGATGTTCAAAGCCACACCAGCTGCTTCACCAGGCAGTGAATTAGGCAGGAGTAGCACAGCATATATCTGTCCCGAGAGTTTTGTTTATGTTTTGAGAATTTGTTTGTAAATGTGTAACCTCATGGATGGATACAGTATACAGCTCCAGGCAGTCTTTGTTTAACCTGTGGCAATACTAGCAACTTCTCAAGAGCCAGCAGTGGCCAGCTCTTTTTGCTTTTGATTTGTTTCTTAAACAGCATCTGTGGAGTTTAGGCATCTGCAGAGGAAGATGCTGGTCCCAACGGTCTGATTAAACAGGCCAGCTCTCAATCTGCTGTTGCTGACTTATTCCTGCTGTTCTTGGAACATCTGAGAAAGGATGTCCAGAATTTGAAGGAGGCAAAATATGCCTACAGGTTATGGTTGAAGGAAAGAAAACTAAAATAAGGAAACCAGAAAATTTCTCTGGTTTTTTTTACCTTGTTGAGGATTTTTGTCAGTACATGTACCAGGCATTTCTTCTTCTTAAGACAGATCAAATCTCCTGGGTAATAACTATTTATGGAACCACAGGATACCAAACAGTTTATAAACACTAGACTTGTTTATTTCTGCTCTGTGACTGCCCTTTTCACATAGGGGTTTCCTCATCTGTCAAGGGTGAAGAAACTTCTCTGAGTAGACACATCTGCAAAGAAGTAGTTGGTCTTGCTCTGCCATAGTAGCCTGGTGGAAGATCTGTCCTGCTCAGCCAAAAACTCCACCTGTGCTCAGTACGGAAGGTATTTTAGCAGGGAAGTAGTCATCACATATTTGCTAAAAGAAAAGAAGGAACTATTCTGCTTCATTTTTCCAGCTCTGGCACCTGCTGCTAATGGTGGGTGTGGGTTTGAAATGCTGATCTCCTCTGTCTCTTCTCTTGGAAGCAGATTCTTCATTCTTCAGTACTGCATTACTAGGATTTGCAGTAGCTGGAGGACTTCTAAACCACATCCAGACAGGAAATGGAAGAAAACAGGGCTAATAGTTTGGGTGGGTTTTTTCTCTTTATATTACCAGGAGTTAATTTTCAGTATTTTGCCATCTCTTATGGGTTGTTGGACAGAAAACATGGAGGGGAAACAGCACTTCAGTCTGTGTAATTAGCTGCCAGACACTATACCCTCTCTGAGGATATAGGAGCAATGATGGTTCCAGACCATCCAGAAGAAAGAGAGAAATCCTGTGAAACAAGCCATGTCTGGAGTGCTCTAAGATACAGAATAATTCATGAAGAAGTTCAGAGCTGTGTGAGATCTGTAGTGCTGACTGATGCACGCTCTGTCCCCATCTAAACAGTGGCTGTGTGATGACGAACTGCTGAGATGTTTTGACAGATGCCAATCAGAGGGATGTTTTGACAGGTTTTTTTTAATAATTAGCATCACTCAAAGCAGTTGTTTGGGTTTCTGCATGTTTGTTTTAATTCATCTCCTTTTTGTTTCCCTTTCACAGCAGTGCCCAGTTTACCATAATGAGATTCAGGAAGCTGGAATCAGTCTCAGTTAGTGAGGTTACTGTAAATATTCACTGACATAACTGTCTTTATTCAGTTAAGATCTCAAAATACTTGAATGTTGTCTTATGTTAAACAGAAGATCCAGTAATTCAAATAAAGTGATACCAGGAGGGCAGTTTATTCTGAGATAATCCTGTCTTTAGCTGTTCTAATGAAATTATACTCCCTGACGATGCAGGAAGCCCAATGAGAGTCAGAGGAGAGGGGCATGAGGGAAGAGGAAAAGGTTCCTACAGACTAATCTAACAGTATTTAACAAGTTGCCTGACCTGTTTAGAAGTGCACAGGCCCTGTTGTCTGCAGTTGGCAAACTGAGTAATAATTCAAGTTGTTTGTACCTGAAGAACTTGGAGCAGCCATCAGTGACAAGCCCCTCTTCTTTGGTGGGGAGAGGAACCATGAGTATCCCAGACATCTGAGGAGGAGCCCACAACAGCTTGTTCACAGTGACCACTGCAGCTAAGAAGTAAAAAATTAAGTGGGAAAATCAGTGTTGAACACATAAGGCATTTCTAGAGTGGTGGGAATCCCTCACTTCTAGAAGTTTTTTATCATAGCACTGACTTTCAGCTGCTACTGAGGTGTTTCTTTTAGTATTCAAGACCTGGCATGTCAGCTGGAGAGTTAGACACACAGGAGGAGAGGTTTCCAAGCTTGTTCCAGTTTGTAAGTGTTGAGAGAATTTGTCTGCTACATTTTATTTTGGGTTTGGGTTCGGGTTTTTTTTGTGGAATACAGTGCACTCTCTTCGTGTCAGACCACTAAACAAAATTTTGAAAAACCAACCTGATTTCTCCAGCAAATCACAGTTTATATTCTTGATCAGTTGTTTGGAAATAGCTACAAAACAAAGCATAAAATTAGCCAAATGCAAAATTCTGAATATACCTGGCATCAATCTCTTCATTTCATCTGCTGGTAGAAGATTCTGGGGACTCGTCTTGACTGTGGAAGCCAAGTGTCAACTCTTCAGTACTTTGACTTCATAATGCTGCATTTCACTGCAGTGCTAGGGAAGAAAACGCTTGTTCTCTATCTGGTCTCCCAAGATTTGTTCTGTGCCGTAGTCCTGGGCTGTTTTCTCTCACTTGCAATGCAATCCCTTCCCTGCTCCTTCTGTTCTTGTCCTCAGAGCTCTTCTTTTGGCTCCATCTACCTTTCTGTGTGGAAGGAGATTGTCATACAGATTGTGTCCCTCCTTTATCTCTCTTGGGCTACGTCTGTGTTTACCCTTTTGCTTAAATAAGATGGTAACCTTTGTTGTTCACAGCGTTTTTTAGTCTCCTACAGCAGCTTGTAAATGCAGTGTCAGGAGGCATGTCCAGTGTGCCTAAGCCCCCGTCATATTGCTCCCCAGCTGATCTTAGCTGTCTGTAGGCTTCCCAAAGCACAGTCATGGTACAGGTGAGAACCTGAGACACATCTCTCTTCTCAGTTTTTTTTCAGGGAGTTCTGGATGGAATAGGAGGACTCAGGCAGCAGAGAAGAATAAGAGAGCATGTGCTGGTGGACCAGAGGGTTCAGGCCCTCTGGGGCATTCAAAGAGAGCACAAACAGTACTTTGGTGGTTTGTAGTGAGCCACTGCAAAGCTTTGCCTCCTAGGGCCTGGAAATTCTCTCAGTTCCCACCTATGGGTTTATACCCACAGGTATAAACCAGTGGGTTTCCAGTAAGGATTGCTCAGAAATAGACCCTACAGTTAACATCACGCCTGGAGTATGACACAGCCACCTTCACTCTGCTGAGATGCAGTGAGCTGATGTGTTTCCCAGCAGAATAATTGCTCATGGCTTATTATAGAGACTATTTGGTGCCCTGTTCTGAAGACTCTTTGTTCTGGACAGCGTGTCTTAGAATATGCTTGTATGTGCTGGCAAATTTTTTGAGTTGTGCTGTTTTGTTTTTTTTTAAAGGTCACCTTGGGTTTAGGACAGTTTAAAGAGCTGCACCAGCTAAATAGATACAAGGAATTCAAACAAATCCTGAAGGTGGTTGGATTGTGGAATTCTTTTCAGCTTTTCAAGGTCAAGGAAGTCTGAACTTCCTTAAATTTGCCAAATGACTCATTTACATCTATATTCTAAGGCCTTCCTGGCTTTGTTTCCTACAACTGCCTTAGAACTTTCTAGGTTTTCTTCAATTACAGTGTTTCATTAAAATCATCCTTGTAGTATTGCTTTTCTTCACACTGTGTCATTTCATTCTGACCTAAACCTGTTTCTCAACTATGAAGCTAAAATAACTACCACCATTGTGCAGTTCCCTTTCTCTGTGAGATTTGTGTTGCCTTTGCCTTATCTGTCCAAATGAATGACAGATGTTTTTGCATGGGCTGGTCCATGGTTTTATGCTGCACAGCACAATAGGACCTCAGCTTTCATCCTTGACTCGGTGTGATTAACGTGAGTAACATTCCTGGAGGCTTCTAGGTTTTTCTGCTGGCAAAAGATTATTCTGCCCTTTCTGTACAGAGTCTTTCTCCCTTTTTTTGCAGTTTTTCACACTGTGTTCTTTGGGTAGCTCTGGGGTTATGAGCCACTGCCTTATCTATCCTTTTCCTTCCATGGTAAAATCTATTCATCCTCTAGACCACCATGTCTCCCGGTATGCTGTGATACTACAGTGTGATACTGTAAGTATGAAAACACTTGTCAGCTCATTCTGCTGAGCCACTGTTCATGATTTCTGTAACTGTCTGCCTCAGAACCTGTAGGAACTATTTGGCAGCTGGATGATAATGATCTTACTTTAACATTTGATGTGATGCCATGTTTTTTGTATTTGGAATGTACATTGGAAACAGAAGAAATGAGTTTTGGCTGGAACTTCAGTGCAATCTTACAGGCAATAAATAACAAAGACTTTAACAGGAAAAGAGAATCCAAACACTTTGTGTTCTGGGTTAGCTTATATGAATCAGCAAGTCTGTGTTGCTAAATAACAAGATTGGAATCCTAAATGTAACCCAAATAGTATAGCCATGTAGAGACATAACCCATGGGATTCTGCTCCAAAACTGATCTACAAAAAACAAGCAAGCTGCCTCCTCTTCACATAGCTGAACCCTGAGCTGAGACTTTCTCTTTTTAGTATTATTACAGTAATGTGCTGCTTTCTCCTCTTGTTTATACTTGTATCCCTCCTTTTAGTCTCTCGTAAAACTGCTATTAAGTTCATCCTTCTCATTTGTCATACTTTCAGTGACAAGATCTACTGCCTTTCACTAACTCCCTCTTTTCCACTCTATTAAATTCAGGCTTATTGGCCTCTGCAGGACTCTGTGGACAGTTACCGCCAACCACTTAACTGTTAGCTTAGTTAAATGTAAAATCTTTTTGTCTTTCCAAGGAAATATGGGAACATTCTGACAGCTCACACAAATTGTTTGCAAGCCTATAGTGAATTTAATTGCAAAGATAAATTATTAGATGATACTTTCCTGTAAAATGTTCCAAATTATTAAATCCTTGTATGTGGGTACCTGAGACTAGGATAGAAACAAGATAAGGCAGAAGAGAGCTCATCTGTCTGACCGAAGGAAAAAGAAACTAGATTTGACAATTCTTTGTCTGCCAGATGTTGCCACAAAGTACCCTATGAGTTTGAATGTGGTGAGTTTGAGCAGCATGTTATATAATACATACACTAAGCATGAAATGGTGGGCATGAACCTGCCTTTGGAAGGGGGAAAAGCTTATCTGTGGCTCTTGTGCCAGAGCTCATAAGCCTCTTGGGTAGCTTTATTCTCTCTGACATGGCTCTTCTGCTTTTGGGACCAGACTCCTACCTTGGTGTGGCTGTGCATGCCAGGTTGATCTCAGCAGTACAACTCTGTGTTACTTAATGTGGATGTGCCATGAGGTCTCTGACTATGAGGTGGTTTGGAATATCCATTGTTTTTTATGTTTCCTTTCTCAGTTGTGCTTATTAATCAGAAGGAGATGGAGTCTAATATATTGTGAGCAAGCTGAAGGACAAGTCTGGGCATTGCAGAAGAGTAATTATTAACAAATAGTAGAGGTGCACAACAGTGATGGAAATCATTGTAAAGCAACCATGGTACTAATAGAATAGAGGCTATAAAAGTTACAGTTCAGCCTCAAGGGAAATTTGTAAATGATGAATCCTTTGCTGCCTTTGCTATTTCTTCTTACAATTTTCACTTCCAGATACTCTGAATTACATTGATGAGGAGGGAAGAGAACCCCTTACCGTTCTAACGTATCAATTTGCAGACAACTGGCAAAGCCTCTTGACCGCAGGGAAAGTGAAGAGATTTCTTCTTGCCTGTTTTGGTTCAGTGTAGTACTCCACTCCTTGAACTAAGCAGAAAAGAAAAGACGAATAATGGGAATTTTCATAAGGTGCCAATTTAATGTGGTATGTCAATGCTTTCTGCAGTGCTTGTGTGATCTGAGTTTAAGTGATACAACTCTAAATTTACTGTCTTAGTTTGCCTCCAGTGAGGAGGTAATTAAAAAAAACCCCAAAAAATCAGTAGTTATGTGTGTGCTTTGGTATCTGGAAGTGAAGGAGAAGCTAGAATAATTCAATTACAAGCATAAGAGCTCTGCCTGCTGGGACCTGTGCCATGGAAAAGTATAGATTTCATTTTTTCCTAAAGCACACATTTGCAAGTGCTGTGAAGTGTACTTACAGGAGGAAGGAAGCCAGCTGAGGTACCAGAGCAATAGTCAGTGTGTGTCACACCCCTGCAAACACTAGGAGTTATGTAGGAAAATAAGCGTTAGTGACTAGCATTAGCAGTCAGTGTATTTCATAGCAGACATTTAATAGTCCACTAGTACTTTTGATGACATTTCCACAGTGTCTAAGGTGCTAATTAAAAGCATATCCATTACAGATTATGCTTCAAAAATGAGGCATTTGTGGGCCTGGATCGATCCCCCACTGCAGTGTAATATTAATGTTGGTTTTTAAAATGTATTTTAAAGGAGAGAGAATGTGCCCAGTGAAGGTATAACTCAATAAATGTTTGCTGTGTGCATGATGCTTTATACTGCTGTGGCATAAATGTGCTAAGAAAAAATGCATAGAAAATATTTTCACAAGCTGACTCTGGTTTCTTTTGTAATCAGTTTCAGATCCTTGACTTTAAACCAACATTTCCAAGTTTAGTCTATATCCATGTTTTATGAACCTAGTCTCTTTTTTTAAAAATCTGTATATGCTGCAGAGCTGTGAGAGCTGAATGAATTCAATACCTCAGAAATCTAGGCCAAAGTTTTATAGTCTTATTTTAGTTAAATTGCCTTAGAAAACTGAAGACTTGGTAGCCTATTTTGAAAATGTTGACCCTATGACTGAAAGCTGCTAGAGCACAAAATTTCACACAGTGATGGAAAGGCATTCTTCATGCTAACCATCCCTTCAACCGGTGTAATGGGGTAATGGTTATGAACAGTTTGATAAAACTTACCTCAAAATAATTTCTGAGCCACTCTTGGCATAGAATTATTCAAGAGAAAATAGTCCAAGTTGTAGATGGTTTAGGAGTCAATTTAATTGATTCCAACTTTTCAAGCAGACAAAGGATTAAGTTCAGCTTTCTCCCTCTCTTGGATAGGGAAAGAAGGTGAAGGCTAAGGAGTCTAAGGTGCTTCCAGAAGGAGATAACAGGGCCCACTCTAGGATGGCTGCTGGAAAGCAGGAGGGACAAATTTCTGGGGGAAGGGCAGTTCTGTGCTCTATGGATTACAGAAGCAGGAGTAGTATGTGGGTTTGTCAGCCTTTCCTAAAACACTGAATTGTGGTGTTTGTGTTATCAGGAACCTTAGTCTCATCAGAAGGATTCTGTCTGGGATTGTTATAGTCCTAAGTGAGCTACCCACTCTTTGGGTGTTTAAAGACTCTTTCATGCCTAGGAGGCTCTGGCCTCTTAAGTGCTTTTTGGACTCAGGCTTTGATAATACTTGTGGAGAATAAAACCTGCCATCTAGCTGCCAGCATAACCCAAGTGCTGGCTGTGCTTTCTGTTCTCCAGTCTCTTGTTTAATACCTTTTGTCAGATCAGGTGGATTGATGCTGAAATGATGCAGAAAAGAAGTCTCAGATCAGATAAATTGAAGTCCTCATTGCTCCCATGGTGTGTTTGTGTTCAAGAAATATTCTGCTTTGTGCTGGCCAAGATGGTTCATGGATATAAATTATGAAACCTGATCACATGTCTGGGCACATAATTTTCAAGTTTCTGACCTCTCTGCCAGTTGCTACATTTCATGAGGCTGTTGGGAAGCCTTGACTAATACAGGGATTGTTGAATTATTAATGTGATTCAGTCACAAAAGTGAAGCATCTTTCCTATTTATGCTTGTTTGCTGTAAAAGTTTATGTTAGTTGCATGGTTCTGTAGTTTGTCAGATGACTGTGCTGAAGAGTAGCTTAGAAAAAAATCAAATGAAAACATTAGGGAGAAATAGTTGCTTTACTATCTGTTTCCTTTGCAGCACAAGTTAACATTTTAAGCAATGCCATAATGTACATGCTCACTGGACGTACTGGGCTTTCTTGTTCTTTTAATGTCTGATCTGTGACTGTCCTTTTGTCCTTGTCTGCAGCAGAACTGTTGGCTCTACCCTAGCCCTGAGTCTCCCGACACAGAGAGTGGTGTCATGCAGCTCTGGTGCTAACTTATTTATCAGTCTTACCAGTCCACTTAAACTGTGAAGGTATGGAATGGTGTTGGGTGTTTGCATATGTAGGAGAGCTTTGCCTAAACAGCAAATACCTTGGTTGATCAAGGTATCCTTGTATGTTTTATACCAGGTAAATATGCCCATTAGTAATGGGATGACATTAAAGCTACAGACTTCCAGTTATGTTGAATGTCAAATTTCAGCTGTGATTTCCAGAGGATGAAATCCTCTACTTTTAGGCATTAATCCAGTTTTCATGAGCTCTCCATGGCCAAGCATTAGGTCAAAGGAATAGCTACAAGTAATGATCAAATTAAAGCCTTTTTTTTTTCATTTTGTTATCTTCCCACTTGATTAGGCTGATTGAGATCAGCAGGAATTACAGTACTCATATGAAATGGGGTTTTAGCAGACCCTTGTTTCTGAGATTTGTCCTGGATAGGAATTGAGCTCCTGCAACTTTATTGTTCCTTGCTTCACAGGGGTGGGCAGGGACCTCTGGAGATTATCTAGTCCAAACCTCTGTTCAAAGTGGGGTCACCTGCAGCAGGTTGCTTAGGACTATGCTCAGTTGTGATAGAACAACCTCTCTACGCAGCCTTTTCCAGTGTCTGACCACCCTAGCAGTATTATTTCCAATGGATTTTCTAGTATTTCATTTTTTTCTCATTGCCCCGTGTGTTGTGTGCTTCTGAGAAAAGCCTCTCTGCCTGCTTGACTGCCCCTGTCAGGTGTTTATGCACACTGATCAGAGCTCCCTGAGCCTTCTCTGCTCAGGGCTGAACACTCCCAGCTCTCTCAGCCTCCCCTCGTGGCAGATGCTTCAATCCTTTAATCATCTTAGCTCACTGGACTTGTTCCAGTATGTCTCCTGTAGAGGGGAGCCCAGCAGTGCCCCAGCCCTGCAGCAGAGCCCCCCTGGTGCTGAATCAGGGGAAGGGTCCCCCCACCCTGGGGGCTGTTGGCTGCCTTTGCCACAAGGCTGCAACCCTGGCTCATGTTCATCTTACCCGCCAGGACTCTCATCTTTGTTTGTCATACGGCCTGTGTCCCATCTCAGTGATACCTTGAATAAAGGCCTCATTCATCTTTTGAGTTATCTTTCTTCCTTTGGTTTCCTTAATTACACCCTTGCTAGCCGTTTAAATAGAACCCCATTGATCAAGAGGTGGACTACCATGGAAGCTGTCACTATAACTACTTGGAGGGTGGATTCTTTGTCATGGTTCTGCCCACAGTAGCAAGTATTTTTTGTAAGTTAGAGGCATTTTGTTTTCGTTTGTAGAGACAGGAAAGAGGTGGAGGATAGAGTGTATCTCGTTGAAGCTTTGACTCTCCTTCCTGCTGCAATTTATAAAGCTACTCTCCTATTTTTCAGCTTTCAAGCCTCAATTGCTGAGGAAATAACTTTAGAACAGTAAAATATCTCTGAGCAGTGTCTGGTCCCTCTCACACCCCTAAACTAATCAGTGCTAAATCACTTATCCTAGGCCACATATATCCAGGAATTCTAAAGAGGCTTAAGAAGTAAAGATTGAGCTGCTAACCAAAATGGGAAATCTCTCATTAAAATCAGATTTTCAGCCACAGGAACAAAAGATACAAATATATTACCTAAACTCACCAATAGACTTGAAAAACCACAACACAATAAATATGGTCTACCAGGAAAACTCTTTAAAAGGGATGCTAAAAATAAACATCTAGGTAACCATGGTATGACAGAGATCACAGCTCCTGTAATTCAATGTGATGCAGTGTGAACCTATTTGAAGTTTTCCTATATATGCAGTGGCTCAAAACACACAGTGCTCTTTTCTTCTTTGCTGTGACCTGTTGCATCACTTACGACAATTCATTGTGCTTTCCTTATACTGCCTTGTATCTGCTTTTCCCCCTCCATTTACAGGTGTTTTGTTCTCCCCGTCTTCTTTTTACTTGCTTCACTGCCAAGCTTCAAGATGCTCTCAGATGGCTTCCAAGCAGACTGTAGAGGTGTGGCTCTGAAATATTATTTTAAAAAGTAAACTTTCTAGTCCAAGTTACTAGAGAGCCTGTCCCATTGTCTGTGGAATCCTGTGTTTATGACTTTTCTTGTTATGTCTTCCTGGTGATGTTTTCTGAGCTGATGTGATGCGACTTTACAGGAGGGGATGGAAGAGGTGTGACAAATTAAAACTGGTGGTCTTTTAGGTTATTTCAGCCAACAGCCTTTACCACCATCAAGCTGGCTCTTCTCAAAAGGTGTTTTTTCACTGCACTCCTTCACAGGTCCTTCAGAACCCTTTCACACCAGTTCTATAAAGCCTCTTTTAGAAGGAGGCCCAAAGTGTGCAGGCACTAGTCCTGTGTTCTTTCTCTTACCTCGTGCTAAGAAGAGATAGTGGTAGAGAAGACCTGCATGTCTGGAAACCTACTTCAGATCTGATCTACGCCAAAACAGAATCATAGCATGTCTGTCTAAGGAGGACAGGTTTTGTATGGACAAAAATGTGATGCATTTACTTTGTAGAGGAAATACCATAGGTGTGTACACTTTAGTGAATGTCAGAAAAGTGGTAAATTGCATTAATATTAAACCTTCTTGGCTTTTAATTAAATGGAAATAGATCATGTTTCAAACTAGTCTCATGTTATACACTTTACTCAGGATCTGAAAGAGAGATGTAGCATCATAAACAAATACTAATACAGAAGTAATAAAACTTCTATAGTTACAGTAGATTTTTTAAAAAGTGAGAATGTGAGTTCTTGCCATTCAAGGTATTGATTTTGAAGCTGACTGTGAGTGGGAAGAGACTTTGTCTCTGGTCAGTTTATTCCACTATGTCTTATAACTTCCACTAAGTTATTTTCCATTTGTGGGAAGTATGTTGCTGGTTTTTAGTTTAGGTGGGATTGCTTATCTGATTTGGTGTAGCCTTGATGTTTGAAGTAATATATGTCCTACTGTCATCTAATTGAGTAAAAACATGTGCAGCTGCACACATCTTGTAGCCTTTTTCCAAACCTACCAGCTAATCTAATCTCAGTTAATTGTTTGAGTGATTTCAGTGTCTACTAGAGGTAATTTGTCAACACTTCCCACACAAGACTGGGTTTTAAAGTCATTATTACTGGATCAAAGCATATGTATTCCTATACTTCCTGCAGCTCCACAGGGACAACATGTCAATGTCTGAGTCAAAGCTGTACAGAAAGTGGGAGAGTGTCTCTATGCTCACCTACTTTCATGCTGTTAGATTGAGACTCTAAAGTTGCTCAGTTGGCCAGGACTGTAGTAGCACTTCTATTCTTCCTGTGCCTGACTTTTTCACATGCCAGTTCTTTTGACAGCTGCAGGACTTTGCTATGGAGGAAGTTTTCCTGTGTCTGAGCTTCATTCCCACGCTAGCTAAAGCTGAGGAGGGGTAATGTGGCTCTTTGTCATCTGTGTCTGGACAGACAACAATCTCCTAATGAAACATGTATTTTTGAAAGCTGGTGTTTGACTCTTTGTCTGCAGCTGCTGATGAACATTGGCCCTCGCAAAAGAGTGGGAGAGGATCTCTTCAAGAGTTGGTAGCTGCCATAACTGCTCTTTCTTGTTCTGTGCAGTCTGTGGATGTAGTGACTTCATGTTTTTCACCAGCTGCAAGCCCAGACCATTTCCTGAGTGTGTCATGGTTTCTGTGCATGTGTTCTGTTTCCAGAAAGCAGCTGGGGTTTACTCTATGGCCCTTCAGTCCAATATAGATCATGGAACCATACATGGGTTTGGGTACGAAGGGACCTTAAAGATCATCTAGTTCCATTCACCCCTGCCACAGGCAGAGACACCTTCCACTAGACCAGGCTGATCCAAACCCCATCCTGCCTACCCTTGAACACTACAGCCCTTTATCATCTTTGTGGCCCTTCTTTAGACTCGCTCCAGCAAGTCCATGTCCTTCCCTGGCATTTGTAACGGTCCTGTCAGGGACTATAATGTGCAGAGAGAGCTTTTCAGTCACAGGCCATAAATCTGAAATTTCCTAGCCAGAAACATCTTAGGGAAATCTGTCCTCTGTGAGCACAGAAAGAGGCTAGAAAGACTCCTTATGAGACGGGAGAGGCAATACCACCTGCAGCACTTCCTAATTTAATGTTGCTGCGTGGTCTGCCAGGCCAAAAAGGAGAAGTTGCTCACCTGGTGGGTAGGAGCAAGTGGCATGAGGTAGACATCAGGGGAGCCACTTGGAAGCTTTAGGAGATACATTATGAGAACACATAAGGAACATAATAAATTGATGAAAATACTTCTGTTGTACAGAGGTGGAGTGTAATTCCCAGGTTCCCGGAGTGTAATTTCCCATTCTGTTTAGACAAGAGAACTGCATGAAACAAAATTTCTTCAAGCTTGGTAACTTCAGATCCCAAAGGCAGAATAAGGGAAGACCTTGAGGGCAGAGGGATTGAGAGATATGGAACAATGTGGTTACTGAGGCAGCAGGAAGGAAATATAATCTTTCATGGGGGGGGTCTTCTGGTTGAGCTTTACTGAATTTACCTTTGGCTTTTACCGCAGGGAAAAAAGGTAGAAGGGGAAAATCATTGATATGGTCTTTCTGCATGATGTGTTTCTACTTCCATGCAGCGGAACAAAGATTCAGTTCTTTGTGCATCAGGTCATATACCTGGGTAATTCCTTTCCAAAGCATGTGACAGCTGCAAATTATCTGTACAAATTCCAGAGTAGTCTGGACAAACATTTGGAGGAGGGATCCATTGCTGGGAGAGAAAGGGGGTTGCTGATTAGACAAACCACATCAAGCTCAGGAAATCCACTCAGCTGAAAATGTTTGAAAGCTGTGTGAATGTTAGGGAGGAAATATTTTATCTCTTTGCCCTGTTCTTGCTTTACCTTGGACGTCCATTTTATTGCCATTTTTGGGAAAGAGATTTTGAACTCTGATCTGCCCCAGCATAGTCTCACTCTCATCCTTAGGAGGGATTTTCCTTACTGCTGGGCAATCAAGCTGATGAATTCTTAAAAAAATAATCCCAAACTAAAAACCCACCCCCCCCCCCCCCCCCCAGACAACCAGTTCTGGTGCAGTAACTGTAATTACCAGGAGAGCACAGCTCTGATCCCTGTGCCTGTCCTGGGGCTGGTGTTGGTGGCTGACACTGGCACAGCTCAGTACCTCGAGGTCACTGCCCTCAGTCCAGGCTCATCATGTGCATTTCAAGAAGCATCCACAATAGCTTTCAGGGGGTGATAACAAGGAGTAGAGCAGGCAGTTTGTTCAGATTTCTGCTTTGCACACATTCAGCATGCTCCTGATATCAAAAGAAGTAAGTAGCCATGGAATGAAAGCTCTCTCCAAGTGTTACAGATTCTCTAAAACTGTGCTGGCCCCAGGCAGGTTTGGAAGCAATTTGTTGATCCTCCTGCACATCAACCTGTTCTTGTTTCTACTAGAGCTGCCCTTGTATTTTTATTCCTAATACCTATTTTCAGGGAGATGCTAATCCCTCTAACTAGGGGCACCATTTTTCAAAGTTCACCTGATAAAAACTAATGGGAGTAAACCTGTTCTGCTGCCTCTAAAGTTTGGTATCAGCAGAGGGGCTGTCAATTTGATTCACTCCATGACTAGCCAAGATATTAAAATGAAAACTATTGCTGCAGAGCATGTATCAGGTTGTCACGGTGGGAAAACACACGCTGGGAGTACTCAGAAATAATTGCTACAAGACAAGTATGGTAACATGAGTAACCTGATTTGTTAAGACCAGTTACTATGAAGTTGCTGTCAAATTCAGCAAAGTGCTGATTGTCTCTGAAAATCTTTTGTCACTTGTAGTCTGTGGTTTAGACAGTGACATTTACACAGCATTGATGTGAGAATCTACTGGTTTTATAGTGGTGTTGTTGTGAACATCACAGCCAAGTGCACTTAGTCTGCAGCTACGGGAAAGCAAAATGCCCACTGGAAAGGTACAGTTTTAGGAGGGCTGAGCATGAGCATTACAGAGCCAGAGAGAGTAATGTGGGACAATCCTCTACTGACTTCTCACTCCACAGCTGCCTGTTTGAACACTTGCCCTAAGAGCACCCATAAATACTTGTGGGAAGTTCTCCTTTTGGCCAACAGCATTGCTATTTTGCTGGCTAATGCAAATCTGCTATTTCTCTTGTCACTGAGATCAGCAGATACTTGGCTAATGTCCTTCAGCTTTTCTGTTTAGACAAGGAAATGTAAGAATATCCTGAGTTAGATGGTGTTGTGGGCTTTGACTTTTTTTAAACCACTCTAAATTAATATGGGAAAATTATTTTTAGAAAAATAACTGGGCAAAATTTTGAAGGGAAGTCATCACATTTTATAGGATTTTTTACAGTTTTGGGAAAAAAAGTTATTACTATTGATTGCCATTGTTTATGAATTTATTTATTAGTTTAGTGTCTTGAAGCATAGCTTTTGTGTTATTTGTTCTATTCTACCTCTGTAAGCTCAAAGAAGCGACTAACCATTTTTTGATTTATTGGAGGGTAGAGGTACTTGAGACTAAAAGATATTAGAAATAGCTGGTGATTAAGATTACTTGTCATTTATATTATGGTCTTCGTTTTCTTTGCCAGTACATTTCAAAGCCTTCACTTTACAAGCTGAGAGCTTTCATGCCTTTTTTCAGTTTTTCTTAACAAGGTGATTGTTTTCTTAAAAGTAAGATTAAATGAGAACAAAATGACTGCAATTTGTCATTTTAATGGAGAGATTTCTTGCCCTGTCACACCAAGTGTGTCTGCTTCCAAAATGTCTGTAGTGAAAAGTTTAATACTTTTAAGAAGTGGAAAGAAAACATAGAACACCTTTTCTATGACAGTTGTAAATTGAAAGTAATTGTTTGTGGAGTGCCATCTAAGTGGTTAGACAAACATAAGGGGGCAAAAAAAAAAAGAGAAAAAAACCCAAACTGGATTATGTTAAGAAAATACATGAATAGACTGTATTCCAGGCGGAGGCAGACACTACTTGGTGGAGCATAAGTTCTGTGAGAAGCTGCTGAGGGACCTGGGAGTATTTAGCCTAGAGAAAAGAATCACTGTCTACAGGATGAGAGACTGAAAGGATGTTCTGGTGTGGTGGGTGTCCTTCTCTTCTCCAGGATAAGAGGAAATGGCCTCACATTGTGCCAGGGGAGGTTTAGATTGGATATTAGGAAAATTTCTCCACCAAAATCAAGCCAGTGGAACAGGCTGCCCAGGGGGGTAATGGAGTCACCATCCCTGGAGGGAGCCAAAAAACATTTAGTTGTGGCACTTGGGGATGTGGTTTAGTGGTGGCCTTGGGAGGGCTGGATTAATGGTTGGACTCGATCTTAGAGGTCTTTTCCAACCTGAATGATTCTATTACTCTTTTGTATCTCCCTGGTGGATTCATGGAGATGCTGAGCTACTCTCTGTACTTTGTTCCACCCACGCTCTGAGGGTATGGAAAGCTCCCGGGCGTGGCAGGATTTCTGTGTCAGCTGGCAGTGCTGCACGCTGGAACTGCTTTCTGTTGGCTTGCCTGAGGGGGTCACTGGGAGAGTATCAATTGTAGGAGCGAACTTATTGATGCTTTCTACAAAGGCTGAATGCAGTTGACGCAATTAAATGTTGCTACTGGGACAAAAGTAGTGGATCAGCAATGTTCACTGCTCTTTGTAACATTCAGGAGCAAATACAAATGTCGATGATGAATATGCCTGCAGCATTTCTTTGGTTTGGAATTGGAATCATGCAGACTGCACTTTGTCCATGTGCTATAGCTCCCTTTGATAACAGCCAAAGATGTGTAATTTTAACTTCAGCGGTTGTGTCTTATTTTCTTTCCCACAGCTGTAGGAAAAGTGTTTTCTCTATCAAGGATACTGAAAGAGAAGGCATATTTGTGTGAGGTTTTTATCCCCTCATCTTCACCGTAACCATTTCCTTTAGTAGCTAATAATATTTAGTATTTATTTCAGTGACTTACATAAATCTCAAATGCATAAACTAGCAATATCCTTTTTTCTTGTGGGAACTTGTTGAAATGAACTATCTCATTGAAAAACTCCAGTCGTGAAATAAGGAGGACCGTGTTACCATTCTTCAAGTGGAGCAATAAGAACTGGGAGGGGGTCTGCTTTGATTAGTGAGTCAGGGAGGATATCAATTCTTCCAGGAGATTTGTAGTATTTTAGAGGGCAGGTTTTTAAGAGCATACCTTGTGCTTCAGGTATCCATTTGGCCTCTTGACAGAGTCCTTTGTAGTTACTGCTGTGGGTGCTGTTGTTGCTGCACGGTCTCTTGCTAGGTGTGTGGTGAATTTGGACATGGGGACACAGCAGAGCAGAGGGCCGTGAGTGTGCTGGCTGGAAGGACAGGCCTTATTTTTCACACCTGTTTTTCAGGTAGGATAGGAGAAGTCCGCATGGTTTGTGGTTCTTTACTTTGTCAGAGTAGTCAAGTCTCAGCTCCAGTCTCTTTTCCCTGCCTAATCTCTAACTCAAGACACCAGACACTTTCTGGTGGGATGAGGAAAGGATGTAGCTGTCTGTGCTGACACTGTTTGCAGCTTTCTCCACAGCACCCACTTGCTGTATATGTCAGTAAATCCTTTTGGTTTTGTCAGGTGGCCTCTTGCTTGGAAACTCTTCAGTGTCCAGTCTCTGTGCCTTATCTCTGAAAAGAGTACCTAGAAAGGTTTTACAAGGTCAGAGTCTTACCCTTGTTTTGTTAAAATATTTGTTTATTTTTAAAACCATGGGACCAAAGGGGAGAGGAGTATCTTAAATATAGTGCTGATATTATCTGGAAGATTTTAATGAATGTTGCTTTACAGATCACCACTCTTAGGCTTGAGGGCTGGAATTAATAAGGTGACAGAGGAGTCCAAAAATGACATGAAACTGGCCATGAGGTCCGTCTCAACCCTATCAAACACTATCTTCAGTTACAGAAGTACTTTCTGGTACCTAGGGGGATAGGTCCCTCTGAAAACACTCTTTCCACGTGGGCTTTTGGCTTTTTTTTGGTCAGGCTTTCAGTGAAATCCTTGGAGGTTTTGGCATCTGGTTAAAGGAAGAAAAAAGCCTCTCTGTCTGAATCTTAAACAGTAATAACTGGCTGCCCTCACTTTGTCCTGCACTACAGTGTGAAGTCTATCGTGCAGCAGAGAAACAGTAATGCATCTGGAATTTTTGCCATTGAGACTGATATGGATCTTGTTAATAGAGAGATAGCTTTGTGATCCATCTGTAACTATTCTTCAGCAAGTGAAATTATTCTGATAGTAATGGTACTAATTTTTTTGTGTGCACTTACAAATGCTCATCTGGTGGCTAAACCTAGGAGATGGCACGTAAAGCTACATTATCCTGTTTTGCCTAATAGAAGGAAAAAAGCTTAGTCTCTGGTTGGATGAATGATGTTGCTTTGACTTCTTGGCAAGCTTGAAAATCACACAACTGTTCCTTGAACAACTTCCTACAAGGAGTACAGCAAGCTAAATTGTTTAGGCCTTAGGAATTTGTGCAATGGAGAACATTTCCACTCTCACTGTTTTTGAAGTTAGGGTGTCCATCTGCTGAATGGTGCAAGCCATGGTGTGGATTCCAGCCAAAAAACATTGTCCCATTTCCAGGTGTTTGGGGAGAACTGTGCTTGCCCAGCATCTCCTATGCTTGCCCAACACCTCCTATGCTTTCAGTCCCTTCTTGTTTCCACTGCAAATTTTGTTTGCATTTCTAGTTCATATCGTCCTGTTTTCTCAAATTAACTGCAGACGTGGTTTGATATGGTCATTGCTATGCCAGTCTTCGACATGAAATCCACACGGTGATAACTTAAAAAAAGATCTTTTGAAAATAACTGACAAAAAATTGTGAGAAATATCATAGTGGACTGTCTGTATAATTGTCTTTAAGCATCAACTTGTGGCATGCAAAGAGGATTCACTTCTTGTCTTTGTTTCTTTGCATTTAATTACCTGCCTGTCTTGTGTGCTGTAGGCAGCTATCTGAGCAATAGCTTCTGCAGACTTCTTTTCCTCACTTTTACTGTTTTCCTCTCATTTCCTGTTGCTGTGTGAGAACAAGCTTGTCCCTTGCCTGCATTTTCATTGGGGAAACCCTCTCTAGATCACCTTAAAGTCACTGTAGGGAGCTGCTCTGATGAGAATTGCAACCTGCAAATAGTCAGGAATAATGAGTCAGGACAGAAAATTCATGCAGTTGAAAAATAATGCTTTCTTTTTATTCCTCCTCCACTTTCTGAGCATTTATTAGGTATTGAGGTCCCATTTCCAACTATAAGGCTAGAAAAATATTTTTTTATTTGCTGTGGGATTTTTTTAACATGGAGGCTGAGATCCTCTCAGGAGTGTGATATGAGAAACTATGTCCTGTAGAACTTTTCAGAGTATTGCGCTATATGTAAGAAAATTGGAAGAGCTCACAAAACTTCTGTTAATGCCATGTGTATTTCACAACAGACTAATGTGCTTCCCTGTCTTCATTAACTTCCATAACAAAGCTGTTCTGGATTTTTTTGAACATTGGTGACCTTAATTTTGTCTTTAGCTGGTTGTAGCAGGATAGACTCACATTCATTTTGTGCTTAGTTATTCATTAGCTTCAACAGCTCTTTCCCTTCTGTGCCGTGTCCTATGTGCTGTGCATCAACAGAGCAGCCTCATCTGTTCTGATCTTGGCTGTGCTGAGCAATATGTGCATTTTTGGCTTAGCTAATGGTGGAAGGCTCTTTTTCATCACTGTCCTGTTCCCTACTTATACACCAATTTTTTTACAGCATTGAGTGTTTACAGGCTCTTTCTGCAGTGACATAATTACTTGTATGAAGGCCACTCAAAATTTTACTGTTCCCTCCAATGATGTGAAAGCTGAAGATGGTCTGATACAGTAGGATAACCTCAAGATAGGCATATACATTAAATAATGTGGTAGGAGAAATGAGATCAGAGGCTTTTGAAACAGAGAAGTGTCATTTTTTGTTCTCCACCATAAGATTGCTGGCAGCTCAGGACAGTCAGATGTGGGCAATGGCGGCAAGAATGAGCAGTGAGTGGCAATGACAGGGATTAAGTTCTTCTGCAAGAAGGATAAAGAGAACATTAAGCTGGCTTTATAAAAGTAACGTGCAGTCGCTGTGTTTAACAGACTGCTTAATTAATGTGATGAAAGACAACAGGTCTGTGTTGGGAACGGTGCCCGTCCTCTGCAGTCTTCAGAATGTGTTAGATCTTCACCAGAAAAAAAGAGATGCCCCAGATACCCTGCTTTTTGGGAGTGCAGTGTTGCACAGAAGCAGACCCTACGTGACTGCTCTCCAATTGGCATTGGTGTGAAAGCACAGTCCCGTTCCTGTTCCAGGGGAATATGAACAGGAACATAATTGTACTAAAGTCTGACCGACTGGCAGAATTGCTGGCTGGCATCTTCTATAGGAGCTCACTCTTTCTTCTTGGGAGAAGTACTGGACCTTTCACCTTCTCTCTTCATCTCATTTTTTGTTTGTACAGAAGGCTTTGGAAACTCAGGCAATAATTGCAGTCTGCTTTCACTCACCTTCATCATGTTTCCAAATACCACATAATCTCATGTATTTGGCTCAGTGCTCCCTCAGAGTTCTTGAACCCCCCACCTGGCTTTTTGTAGGAAAAATGAGCTGTAATTCAATCTTGCATCATTGACAATAATACATGAGAAACAAGCTGTGACATTGAAATGATGTTAGAGGACTGGTTTTTAAACTAACAGAACCTTGTGTTGTTGAGAAGTTAGCTTTTCGCCCTTGCAAAATTGTGGTTTTTTATTAAAGAGTTTTGTGAACAATGACAAATTTTGCATGTTGTCTTATAAGCTGCTACATGAGGCAGGTCAGGACAAAGTTTCTGCCTGGTCTGAATTTTATTGTTTTGTTTTGTTTTCCTCAAGAGGAAGCCAACCTTTAAACCAAGTTTCTTGTTGTTTTTGTGCATGCATGTGTGTTTTTTGTCTGAAATGTTTGGAGAATCAGTAGGAAAGTGTGAGAATTTCATCAGAGCAGGCAAACTGATTTATTTTCGTCTTTAATATTTAGTTTATCTCAAAAATTTTCCAGTCCTCATTACTAATTGCATTTTATAGGTAAGCTGCTCAGGACACTTTGTTGGACTTTATGCATGTCAGAACACAGTGAGCAGGAGGGGCTGAGTCAATATTAAATCATTCTTTAATTTTGTGCCTTGGTGGTGCCATAAGCCCAAGACATTAATGACTGCAGAAAGGTTAAACTTTACGTGTCTTCCTGTTTATCACAAAGGTGTGGGGTACAAACTGAAAGCACTCTTGGCAGGCAGCAGGCTGGAAAATACATGTGCTGCTTATCTACAGTGATTGTACTGAAATTTGATTACCATATATGAAGAGAAATACTTAAGAAGGGCAAGGAGTTTGAAGGGCAGATCTTGATGTCCAGCTACAGCAGACTGTAGCTTGGCTACTTGGTCATGTTCTAGCAATGTTAGCCCAGTATGAAAGTAATTTTAGATTAAATAGACCTGTGCAGAACTTCAAAAGATCATCTATTTGTATTTCCCTCTTAAAAGTAGGCATAGCAATAGCTAACTGGTGTTTAGTAGATATAAACTTGTTAAAAATAATGCAATCAAATCAGAAACTGGTGTAGTTTATATGACTTCTGTAACCCATGTCCAGACAGTAGATTTCCATGTGTAATGATCCCAAGCATAAGCAACACTTTTTTAATCATTAAGTTTTCTTTGCTGCATTTTAGGACCAGTGTTACTACTTCTCTTTACCAGGGATATAGAGATTTTGTCTTTCTCTTTTGCAGCAACCTTGTAATATTTAATGGATTATCATGTCCTCTTCCAATTTTTTCTAGGACTAAACAAAGTAATTTTTTTCTAGCTTTCCTTGGACACCATGTTTTCTAGACCTTAGATCTTTTTCAGAGTCTTCTATGGCCTTTTTCAGTTTGTTCATGTTTTTTGCATGAGGCTCAGAATTGGACATGGTCCTTGGGTTGATGCTTTCTGATCTTGAATAAAGTAGAGAATTTTACAGGTTTTACAGCTGTAATAGTTACATTTTTCATTCATGATTGGATGTTTATCTTTCCCGCAAGAGTGGAGCAATGTTCTTTGTATGAACCACAGCGCAGAGGATGGGGGCCTTTTAAGATACATCTTGGAGCAGCTGGTCCAGCTCTAAATAGAGCAATGAGCAGACAATGAGAAAAGTCTGCACTGATGAGTTTAAACAACCTACTAGGTGATGGAGAGCAGAGGCCAAGAAAGCTGTGGATGTTCCAGCATGCCTCAAAGGTATGGAGCAATCATTCCCAGGGAAGCAAGCAGGGATAACTGCTATGTGGTCTGTGGGGTTTTGGTGCAGTTGATTTTACCGGCCCTTTCCTTTGCTTATGACATTAAGCCTGTTCAAAGTCATCTTTTCAAAGTGGTGGTGACATTTACGGCAGAGCACTGCTGCACAATTTAGTGGCATTGGGATGGGGAGTGGCCAAGCAGCTGAGACCTTTGCAGCCTTTCTGAAAGAGACAGCTGCAAATACACTCAAGGGTATGTAGGCACAAAGAGCATGGGAGGAGATGGGTGGGGATCTGTGGCTCACACTCTTGTGCAAAAGAGCTAGGTGGTCTAAAATGGCACTGCCAGGGTGCTCTGACCAACCATTCCTCAGTGCTAAGTTGTCTTTACCATATTATTTTATTTTAGACTTCTGCAGTTTGTTAAGATCAACTTAATTTTTGGCCTGATCTCTGCTGTTAAAGATATTCTTGCAGCCATCTTTTTTTGGGAGGGGGACTTGTTTGCTGATATAGGAAAAGTACTATGTTGGTTGTAGAATAGGGTTAATCCTTATTAATGTGGTTTCTTAAATTTTCAGCTCCTTGAGGAATCCTTGAGGAATCCTTGAGGAATCTTTGAGCTGCTTGGATTTTTGACAGAGGATTAACGTCAATAAGAAATGTAGATTCAGGATGTCACAAACCTCCTCATTCCTATGCTATCACACCATGCTGTTCCCCAGAGAAGGGAGGCAAGGGAGACAGCATACATCTAGGTCTCAGTAAGGAAAAAGGAAAAGGTTAGTTTAGATTTTCTTTCTTCATAAATGCCTGTGTCAGGCTAATGATTCAGCACTCAAGGACTTCAGTTTGTATTTAATTAATAACATCAGTAAATTTTGTGCCTTCTGTGTAACCATGGATGCTTTTGATCATCAGCAAACAGAAGATAGAAGTCATGCCAGAACAAATAAATAATTTATTTGTGTGGTTGAAAAAAAGAGAAAGAAGCTCTTCCCACCCCTTTACAAATGCAACATGCAGGTTCTGCACAGCATTAGGTTCTAGCACTGTTTGGGCTTTTTTCTTTCAGCTTTCAGCTTTCCAGCACTACTGATTGTCCTTAATTAAAGAATAAACAAAAGCACAAATCAGCTTAAAGGAGGATGCTTGAAAAAAGGAAATATTTGAACTATAATCCCATAGTGGAGCTTAGTGGCTACCAGTCTGCCTTTCCTTAGTGTCGTGGTTCCATAGAAATGTGGTGCCATCTTCTCCTTCACTCATTCAGGAACTTGACCTTTTCTTCATCCCTCCTTGTAAATCAATTTATTTATTTTACTTCCTCTGAGATGCAGCTTTTTCTTTTCTACACGTTTATGTATTAATTGCCTGGAAAGGAGCAGAGAAGGAGTGGGGAGCAGATTCTAGTCAAGATTCAATGTCTGAAATTGTCCCATAGCTACCTTGCATGGCGATTGCAAGATACTTTGGGAAGTTAGTGCTGCTTATGCTGAGTGCCCCAGTGCTCATCAAAGAGTAGTAGCTGTGAAGTGGTCTCAGTATCAGGGACAAAATGGAATGGCCGAAAAACATGGCTGGGGAGCTTCTGGCAGGCTAGCTCAGCCTTCAGAAATGTTTCAGGGTCACAGCTCTTCTTGTCAGAGAGGAAAAAACTTGAAATGTAATGTTTTGTCATATAAGCCAGAGTCCCATAGGCACAAATATACAACACATTTTTGTGTGATTATAAATTCCTGTTTAAGAACAGTTTCTGGCAGTACACTCACTTCCTTTTGCTGTGCATGGTGACAAATTGTTGGAGATTTTATTAATGTCTTTGTATGAGGAATTAAAACTTGAGAACTAGGAGAGATTTGTTTTGTACCTCACAATTATCATGTCAACCATTTAGTCCATTTAGATTTCATTTGTGTTTTAGCAGGGTATACCATTCAAACGAGAGATTGTAGATTCTTGTCATTTCTCTCTCAAATTTCACAGGTCATAAGTGTATGCCACAACCAGCCAATTCTTCAACTTTTCAGGCCGTCACGTGCAATGAGGTCGCATTATGTCTGTTCTGGAATTTGGGGTGGAGTAGAGAGGAAATGCTTAAAATTCAAATCTGAAAAATCAAAATTTTCGCTTTCTGTACCACTTTCTGAAGGAGCACAAACCTGTTTTGGCTCTGGACTAGTGGTTGCGAGTGAAGCCAACCTGCCTTTGGGTAGCTGTGACAGGCAAAATGCAGCATCCTGTACCAAGCTGCTCAGTACATGCAGAGTTTCAACATCATTCAGAAACATTTGCTTTTTCTGTTTGACTCCCGTGCATTCCTTGGACTGCATTTTAGATGCTCTGCAGAGAGCAGTCCCATGGCCTGTTTGAGGCAAATCCTGATGTTTCCTGAAGGGTCCTGGAATATGCCAGATGCAGTTCAGAGCTGAGACAGAACAGCCATGCTCCTGGAGAGTCTGGCAGGCAGCATTTCCCTGTCACTGCTGGACATCAGTTCTGGCTTGCTCTGATTTATTGAGGTGGCAAAGCACATGAGCTTATGGCATTCATAATTTCTTAATATTTCCAACACGGGATTACTTTCAAGATTTATGAGAGCAAAATATCTTCTAACTTGCTCCCTTTTTTCCCATATGAATATAATATTTCCCCAAAACTGTTCTTCCTTCTTCTTAAATGAAGTAAAAGTATGAATGAAAAGTCTGTTTCCCTGGCCCTGTATACAAGAGTATTACATATTACCAAATAATAGTAGCTAGTCTAAGGCTATTGTGTTCTTTGCTAGAAAAATCCCTACATTTACTCGTGGCAAATTCAATAAAAAGGCCAATGATCATTTCACCCTTTCTTTGGCATCACTTTGATGCCCTGTTACATGCTGAAGCGATACCATAGAATGTTAGATCAGTCATGCCTTGAGCTTCAGCTGATATTGGGAACTCCCCTGGGGTCCAGGGAGTCTTAGGCAGATCTGACTTCCCTCCTGGTTTTTACCAGTCACCTTGTAAATTGGAATCTGCATTAGGGAGAGGCACTCCTTACTCCACATCAGACTGCTGTAAATTGTCTTTTCTAGATATGCATGTATAAATAACACCAGCTTCTGAGTTACGCCTGACCTTATAGCCTGTACCTTCTTTCTCATGCAGGGCTTTTGAACAGGTGAACTGAGCTCACAAAAGTTTTATATACACTGCACCTCTTGAATCCTCTTATTTCTTGAGAAGAGAATAAAACCTGCTCATATATGAAGCATCCAAGTTTTTTCTGGAGATTGCATGTCACAGCAGCAACCTTGGTGACCTTACAAAGCAGCCCCAAGGTGCTGGTGAGCCCCAGGCAGTGCTGCCATCCCTCACTGCAGCTGCTGCATGGGGAGAGCGGGGACCACTCCGTGCGACCTGGCTTCTGCTGAGAGTTCAAGAGATGGCTGTAAAGGAAGGCCTGTGAACACCTATACTGTGGCCCTTCAGCTTATAAAAGTTCTTGTATTGTATGACAGTCCTGCAAAGATTCCTCCTGTTGATGTTGGAAGGAGATAGAGATAAGTCCCCAGAAACGCCCCAGGGAAACATAGTAATTATATTTTGGCATACCAAGATGTGTGAGAAAACATTTGTCAGGTTATTGAAGTTTTCAGAATATTTTCAGAGTAAATGTGTTACAGTTAATACTGTATTGCTCTTTATGTTTTTAAATAGGCCTGTGGGGTGTTTTTATTTGAAAGTTTCAGAAGCTCTAATATATCTAACATACTTCCCCTACCTTTTCCCAGATAAACTTATATATATATGCTTTTGTATTCTTAGCTCTGGAAAAACATTCCTTTCCTTCTAGATTAGCCATGTCATCTGTGCATCTTGCTTTTATGGTTATAGATGATCTTATTAAAGATTGCATGAGTGAATGTGAAGCAGTATGCATGGGCGGATCTGAGTCTTCTTGTTTTGTTAAATCCTGTTGGTCTTTTTCCCCTTTCCATAGATTTCTGCATCTGTGATTTACTGGACATCTATGATAGGACTTCACTTTGATCAGTTTATAATTTAGATTTCATTCCATCCTTTCCTCACTGTGCTGCTATTTGAAATTGTTGCTCTGTGCTACCTGGCTGTGGCACAGTGTAGATGAGTTTATCCTAAATCTGCTAGTTCAAGTCCAAAGGTTATCTGATTGCTTTAAGAGTTGCATGCTGAGTACAGAAACAGCTTGAAGGGAGAGCTGAACCTGTGGGTTACATCTGTCCTGCTCCCATGTGTAGGTTGGCCAAGCTGGATCTATTTCAGGGGCATGTACTTTGCTCTGCAGTGGAGGTGTTTTCTCTGACTCTGAACATGTAGTACATTTCTTTTCATGGTGGGATTGATTTTGATCCAGAACATCTCTGCTATTGTTTTGATTTGATTGAATGAACACATTTCTAATAGTATTAGCATACTTTCTAGTATACTTGATACACTCAGAAATGGTCCCATATGGAAGTTAATGTTTCTATATTTGCTAATTGTTTCCTTTTCTCTGGCCACTGTAGTAATGGATTTTAGAAGAGACAAATTTTTACTCACTTCTATGTTTGTGTATTGAGGGTATAATTAGGATAGTGCATTTCCATAATGACATGGTTAAGAAGGACTAGGTCTCTCCTTTGTAAGGGATTCTGGATAGATCATAACTGTTTGGTTTGGCAGGGACCTCTTTTGAATCATTTATATGTTAATGAATGCAGAAGAAGGCACTGAATTTCCATTTCCTTTCTCTGTAAAATAGAAGCTGTTTCATATCTCCTGAGCTGTTTTCTTTCTCGCCTGTTTGGTGATAGCTGCTGGTGGATGTGCACGAGTGAGACCAAAGCAGACTCCTCACACACTCACATAGCACATAAACTGTCTTGGGCTCACAAAGCTGGAAGCTAAACTGCCTAAAGCCTGCTTGCAATTTACAAATTACTGTAGATAAATCACTAGCTGAACAGTACTGGGGCAGTTCTAAATTGTTGAGTGGAAGTGATTGCTAGGTTCATGACTTGAGTGATGTGAGTCTCCTGGTGGCACAAATTCTGCCAGGCTTGTTTCACTGCAGTCATCTTTGGGTAAAAGTAAAATCTTCCACATTACTCTATTGCCAGTGACAGTGCAGAATCAGCACTTAGGTATGAATTCTCTCAACATTCCTGCAGAAGTTTATCCTTCCTAGTTCAGGAGTTAATTTCTTTCTCATTTTGGTTTTCTCAGGTTCGCGAAGCCGGCACCAATGTTCTTGGATGATTCCTTCAGGAAATGGGCACGTATCAGGGACTTTGTACCCCCCTTTGGAATTAAAGGACAAGGTATGAGAAAACTGCAGCTGTTGGAGAAGAAGATGGTTCTGCAGATGTTTGCCCTATTTTCTTTTCTGTTTTGAAAACTCAGGTGGTCCTTTGGGCTCAGTTTATTTCCCCTGTTTGAGAGAATTATTGTATATGTAGTTCTCAGAAATAGAGAAGGGTTTTTACAGCTAGATTGTGGACCTTGGAGGCTGGCCTTAAGGAAGATGGTTTACTACATATGGGGAGTCAGTGCAACAATGGCAATTTAGACCAATGACCATATTCTTGAAGAAGCATTTTAACATTGACTATCAGAGGACCTTGTAGCAGCTCTGTTGACATCAGCAGGGTTCAAACTGGTTTGAAGTACCTTTAAGTCAGAAATTCTACATAGAACAGGAAAGATGTCCTGAGCTTGACCACTGATACAAGTCTTCATTTTCTTCTCATAGAATTTTATAGTTGGGCTACCTATTTACTTATGTAACAGGTAAGAAAAGTATGTGCAGATGCTTTGATGATAATTTTAATATGCCCTGCCCTCCACCTGGAGTGATGCAGCAGGGGCTGTGTCTCAGGTGTGCTGTGGGAAAGCAGGAGTCATGGCTGGTGGATGAAATGGGAGCCAGTAGCCCCCCCAGAGGATGATCTGTTTTGGGGTGACAAGCTCCTACCCATCCCATGTGCTGTCACAGCCTCTCTGTCTGAATGGTGGTGGAGCAGAAGGCTTGTGCTCACTGCAGTGATTTGCTGCAGACTATCTGAAGTCCTGTGTATTTAAGAACTTTTTGTGGCATGCATCAACTTGGAGGATTCTTTTTTCCACTAACAAATTTAAGATTACAGATAATCCTTTAGGAATTGGAATACCTGGTGGTGAAAGAGCTGCAGCCGCAGAAAGCTTGGCTCTGTCTCTCCCTGGAAGCAGGTGTGGTAGCTGTAGGAACAATCTCTGATCAAATCAAAGGCTCTACTGACAAATTGCTTTTGGCTTGCATCAGTTCCCTTCTTTGTTTTGTCCATTCCTTGTCCACTCAGTCTTTTCAATAGGAAGCTGATTACTGTCCTCTAAATCAGCCAGCAGTTTGTAGCAAAGAACTAACAGTGGCAGCAGAAGTGGGAGGCTGCTGTGACCACAGGAAGGTTTGTCCTCTTCTAACCAGCACACAAAGCTAGGGCAAGGTGTCTTGCCAGTGTGGAGGTGGGGCTTGCAGGTTACACGTGATGTCAGCTAGACCTAATAAAAATCATTCTGTTAAACTGCATCCAAATGGAGAAATTCACCAAAAAAGAGTGATAGAATGGCTCTGGCAGCCTTCTCTCTGGATTTGTTGCCAGCTTGTATCACCACTGCAATGTTATGTAAATCTGGTGTTTTATATTGGATTTCCTCAGTTAAAAAGAGAAATGAGAAATTGCCATTATTTAAATGGCTGTGAGCTGAAGCCATGGGACGGAAGCTGTTGAATAGGTTATTTTTTTAACACCCTCCTGGGACTGAATTTTGTGCCAAATTTCAGTCTGGAGCAAGTTCTGTGTGTGGGAGGTTGAATTATAAATCTGCGTAGCCCCGGATTTCTAATGGCTGTGCTGACAGGCTGTGAGCCCTAGCGATGCGAATGGCGCCCTTTCATGTTACACATCACTTGGAATTCTTGCATCAGTCTTTTCTGGCTGTCCCATGGGATGCATTTGGGCTCAGACGACTGATTGGATGATGGGATCAGCACCTCATTAGGGCTTTCAGTCAGGGCAGTCTAATGATATCCAAACAAATGATCCAGGCAGACAGCGGGGAGCTCAGTCATGTGCTGGTGCAAGGTGAAGACTCTCAGAGCTGGGATGTGCGCAGGAAAAGGAGTAGTTGGGGTGGCTGAGAAAGTGTGGAGAGATGTGGCTGTGCTGAAACGGATGGGGCAGGAGCTCTGCTCTGTTAGGCAGCCCCATGACACTGACAGCTGGGATTTCTGACCTGCATCACACTGGGAAAGGTGGTTGATGTTTATAGACACCAATTGCAGCTGAAATGGTAATGGGGAGACCTTGCTGAGAACTGTGGTGAATATCACCTGCTATTTTTAAGTCACTGTTATCTATTCCAAGTGCAAAATGGCTTTTTGTTTGTTTGGGTCTTTTGGGGTTTGCAGTTTTTTGTATGAAATACAGCTGCAGGATTGAGCTCACTTTCAGTAATGCTGCATATTCCCAAGAACTTCTAGAAATTAATCTGTGGTAGCTTGGAAGTGCTACAGTTATGAAATCAAGGTATTCTAAGCAGCTTGGAAGCTAATCCACCATTTCTGCTTTCTCTTGTTCTATTCTTACCTAAGTTTTGCTTTGCATTGTCTCTGAAAAAAAAAGCTGAATAAAGTCCTTTTTTATCCATCACTTTGTGTTTACTGGTCCAAGAAAGGACAGTTCCAAGATTGCAAGAATGAGACTTGCAATATTTAGGGGAAAGCAGCTTTTGAGGAGTATTGTCTCCCGGACTGCACTAATTTGGAATAACATGTCTCCATAAATTACATGTAAAAGAGTAGAAATGGTTCAGAAATTTTCAGGGCAGAACTACTGCTCTTTAAAAGTGATCATATCAAGGAGATGGCAGTATGCTGATCACTTTGACACAGTCCATCAGAGATTTTCATTTTCTTCAATGAGAATCTGATTGTAAAGACAGTTCTCCTATCTCCAGATGCTTAAAAGTACTCAGTGCAACATAGAAAGTTTAACAGTGTTTCTTTGTGAAAGATTTCTCACTCCTTCACTCCAGTGGTTTTCTGATTTGGCCATTAGCCCAGGCAAGGAGGTTTTATGGACAGAGTGCTCATTCTTGGCAAGTGCATTTGAGTGTAGGAGCCCTCAAGGCAAATATGGTCCTGAATATGAAAGTTTTTAGACTTTCCCCTCAATGTTGCTGGTTGTGAAATGGACTATTGCAGTAGGAAGGCTACGCATCCCGTGTCAGATGGGAAACTGCTGCTATTGTCAGTTTACAGCCTTAGTGATTACTTGCATGCTATGAAAGCGGCACAGAATAAGCAGGTGGCAACCCTGCTGCTTTATGAGCAGGGCTTTCTGAGATGAGGCATTGGTATGAAGTCTTGTGCAAACTCCCTTTGAACAGTGGTTCTGAGAGACCTTGAATAGGTATTAGAAATATATGAAGAGGAACTTAAGAGCAGCTGTTGTACTTTTTCTTAACCTGTCTTAAATGGGCAGAGTTTTAGTATATGTTGTAGTTGTTGACTCTGTTCACCAAAGATCTGGACCAAGGATTGGTCCTAATTACTTGCTTACAACGTCCAGCAACCTTGGACAAAAGCAGAGGTGAGAGCTGTCAGGAGCATTGGAGCTGATCCAGCAGGTTGAAGATGTTGTTGCGTTCATTATAGATATTTGTAGACCTTGTGGAAACTCTGACTTCCTGAGTGTGCAGAGAATAGGGGAAATAATAGGTATGAAGAGGTGTGGTTATGTTTTGACACCATAAATGGTCACTGGCAGTATCTAGTTTGGCCATTCATGTAGCAGTGGATTTAGGTTTTGCCCAGTGACTTCTGCAGCTGGCTGTGAACCTATGAGATTGTATTTCAGAAGCTGGATCAAGATTTTCTAAATGAGGAATGACCATGTTGATAAACAGGCCAGTGTCATGTTTGACTGTGCTTACTTTTAAAAACTGAGATTATCTGGCACATCAAACTTGTTGTCTCCTACTGTGGGATTTGACAGCCTGGGGGATGGGCCACTCTAAGTGCTTGGAAACGATGACTCTGTCTCTATTAATAAATAAAGCAGTTGTCCTGTGGTCGTGAATGCTGTTGAGCTCATTGTTCAAACAGATTAATTCCCTGCCCCCCACAAAAATAGAGTGGCTATGTCCAGGCTTCCTATCAAGAAAGGTCACTGGCCTGTATTTGCCTGTGAATGCGTGAGAATTGTAGAGGAGGATGTTTGCTGGCCCTGGTGAGCACATCTGGGACTGTGCTAACACTTCAATAGTATGGACTCAAGTAGGGCCGTGTGGGCCCTTGCCCTGGTGCCAAGTTATTTACTGGTGTGTTTATAGCCAAAGTGAGGAACACTATGAAATTGGTCAACTCTCAGGGTTGTCGAGAAGATCAAACTGTAACAAGAAGTTGAAACTCTAAAAGCTTCAAATGTCAAGAATTCCTGTGGGGGGAAGCTCCAGTTGCCACGCACCCTCCTGTGTCCCAGGCTATTGTTTTGGCATTAATTAGGATGTTGGAGTGCCTCCCATGTTTCATCATTTGCAAGGGTATCATTTGCTTGTAGTAATCCTTTCCCAGCACCCACCAAGTCAGTTGTAGCAACTTTTTTCAGTGAAGAGTGGGGAGGCTGCAGCGATCTTGGGCTCTTAAACGGGTCACATGGAGTGGTTTTTTTAAAATCCACATTGAAATTTCTTCTTTTGGATTTGCACCCTTTTCTGGCAGTGCTTTAATTAGTGTAATTATGGAGGTATGAATATGCCCATGCTGTCCACATAGTTGCAGAGATTCTCTAGCATGTGCACTGTTTTCAGGGTTAAATTTGTCAATGGATAAGCAATGGAAAAATTGTTTATAGTGTTAGTAAGATTATTAATCCCAGAGGACCTCCTCCCCAAATTTACCTCTGTAGCTAAAGCAAAAGGAAAGAGTTATTTGGAGAAGGGCAACAAACAAGACTGGGTAAATACCTGACTATTAATAGAATTTCTCAGTACATGTAGTTTGAAGAATATAAAAGGCTTTCATAAGAAAGAGTAGCTAGTATCTGGCATTCTCCCTGTGTAATGAAGATGGGAGAGGCTGCAGTTATTTTCTGAACTTAAGTGAAAACATATGGCACAGCATACACTAAAAAACTAAACAGACATGATCAATGTAATATTTCTTCCATACATTTAGTCAGTAATTGTGTCACTTCTTAGTAATTACAGCTCTTCACTTCCACCTTTGTTCCTGCTCAGCTGTTTTGAGCAGAGAGGCTGCTTTGCTGACCCTGAATCAGTTTGTCTTTGAAGGTGATAGTTTATTCTTAGGGAGTGATTCTGTTGTCACCATCTCAGAATTTCCCTCCTATCAAGACACTAGGAAGCAATTTCTTCCCCATGATGATATAAGAATATTAAGAACATGTTTGAAATATTACAGTTTTATCAAATGTAGTATGAACTACTGGCCAGGAGACTTTGTATTTTCACTTGATACTGGAGGGATATCTGGAACTGGTGATACATTCAGTGACAAAGGCATTAAGTCTTTGCCCAGACCACCAATGCTAATGGATGTATTGTGAAATGATTAACTGTTCTTGTACTTGGTTTTATTTGGATGTTTTCTTTTGTGTCAGTGCTCCTGGGAAAAGCTATGGTTCAGTGCTGCTTAGCAGTTGTTCAGTAGTCTCATGGGGCAGAGGTCATTCATCTCCAGTGAAAATGTTGAGTTTTCAGGCCTGCAAAAGTTGGCATATCACAATGTTGTTGCATAGCTTTTTCTTTTATATTGGTTTTCTTGGCAGGAGCAATACTTAATCTCTGAGAAAACATATTCAGTTGGACATGACAATTAAAATTTACAGCTAATTCAAGAAAAGAAAACATTAGAGAAGTAGATCTTTTCTAACCTAATCTTCTCTCACTTCGTAGAGACTGAAGTACCACATGCAGACACCTTGCCTATATTTGACTAGGTGTGAATGAGGCATTTTATGCTTTAATTCTCCATTCTTTATCCTCATTTTGTTAGTGATACTCTGGTATACGAATGATTTTCCTACTATAAGCATTCTTTTGTTCTTCATGTCTTATTCCTCTAACAGAAAAGCAGAAGCACAAGCATGTATAGCCATTAGTTCTGTTCAGAGTACGTATTATCGAGATTGCTGTTTCTTCCTGAGTTGGATTCCACTAGAATTTTGCATTTGACCAAAATTGGTAATAGTTGCCATTATCACATGGGAATATAGATATAAAAATGCTGATGTTTCCCCAGGGCATTTAGCTGATTTTATAGCCTAAAGAAATTAAATGGATGGTTTGAAGGGGAAAAAAGTTGAAAGTTGCAGAAGAGGGAGAGGGTTGACTTTTCATTACTGAATAAAACTTCTAAAGGGAAGTTATGTTGTGAATTTTGAAGTTAAATCCCTTCTTATTCTTGGGGTCTCATGATGAAAGTACAACAGTACAGTGCTTTATTTGAATCAGAACTCATGCTTGGCTGTTGAGTGTTCCTAAGGAATAGTCCTGCTCCCAAATCATTGAGAAGGGAGATGCAACCTTGAGTTCGCAGTTGATTGGAGGACTCCATATAGGAGTTCTTGACAGAAATCTTGAACTGCAATGGAAACATGGATATGACATTATTCCTCTCCTCTACCTCCTGAAGAGAAGAGCAGATCTTCTCTGGCTGTTGTGTTTTGAAGTGCCATTTATTAATGCTTCTGTGAGGGTCAGAAGAATTAGGAATCACTGTAGTAGTTATTGAGTTTTTTGGCCTTGAAGATATTGCCTGGCCACCTCTGAAGGGTCATCAAAAATGCAGAGTTCTCTATAACAACTGTATTTATTTTCCTGGTTGTCTTTAACCAGCACACTGTGCATCTTTCAATGACTGTTTTTATTTGGCGTGAATTTGACTCTTTCTACAGGCTTTATTGCTTCCTGTGCATTGAACTCTCGTTTAGATCAAAATTGTTAATGCATAGTTATTGCAAAATGTTGCCCATTTTTTTGCATAATTGTTTTTTAAATTAATGTTCCAACTTTCCAAGCCCTGGGATTATGTTGGGAACTAAGCTTGTATTCTAAAAAAATAAGCTCTTTGTTGTGAAGAAAAGCTTAGGGAAAAAATCCCCGAAGGCTCCAAAATGACGATGTAAATGAAGACTCCAAATGTTATGTATTTTATTTATATCTTGCTATAAAAAAAACTTTAAAGGCTTTAATAGAGCTTACATTTAATGCATGCCAGGTTCTTCTAAAATTGCTAGGTAGGATACCATGTACATTCAGTCTTTTTTTCCTTTTGTTTTGTGTCTGGGCAACAGTATATGCCTCTTGTCTTAAAGCTGTTAAAAATCATCAATGGAGATCTTGAGAGGAGTGGCAATTTAAAGTCCTGTTGCTAGTAAAGTGTATTTCCAATAAACCACCTAAATTTGGTACAGCTAGTGACCTCAAGAAACCACTCTCTTGTATTTACATGCGAGTTTTGATCTGGGGTCAGATTCCTCAGTTTGTAGTTTTTGAGAGCCAGTTCACATGTTTGCAACGCACTGCTAAATGCTGAAATTCTTCATAGCTGCTTTTTCTTGCATTGATCTCCTAAAGTTAGCTGATCAATAATTAAAAAGAAGTGGTGTGGGGAATTTCAGACACATTGTGTTACCATCAGGGTATCCATGGGATACCATGTGCTGTAACCACTGGATTCCCAGCTTCACAAAGGTACAAATAATGTTGAGTTTCTACAGCTGGACATGGTGTTTCTGGAAGAGAGAACAGAACATGTGACGAGACTTGGGTCCATGGCCTTGTGCTGGACACCAGGGTGACAAATCACAGAATGAGTCGGGTTGGAAGGAACCACTTTGAGTTATCTGATCCAACCTCCCTGCTCAAGCAGCGTCATCTCAAATCACATTGCACAGGATTGCACCCAGATGGTTCAGGGATATCCCAGTGAGGGAGGTCCCACACCCTCTCTGGACAGCCTGTCCCAGGGCTGGGTCACCGGCACATTAAAGAAGCTTTTTCTCATGTTCAGGTGGAACTTCCTGGGAATCAGTTTCTCCCTGTTTCCTCTTCTATCACTGCTTGGCACCACTGACCCTGGTCCTCAGGGTCCTCCCTTCAGATTCTGACAGACACTGATGAGGTTCCCTCTCAGCTGTGTCTTCTCAAGGCTGAACAGGCCCAGCTGACTCAGCATTTGCTCTTAAGGGAGATGCTCCAGTCCCTTCATCATCTCTGTTGCCCTCCACTGGACTCAGTCCAGGAGCTCCATATTTTCTGCCCTGAGGAGCCCAGGACTGGACACAAAACTCCACATGCAGCCTCACTAGGGCCAAGTAGAATGGAAGAATCACCTCTCTTGACCTACTGTAAAGATCATTCCCCAAAAGATGTAAAAACTTTTCTGTTAAAGGACATTTCTAAGCTCTCATATGGAGTAAGACCTTAAGGTAAAAAAATGCTGAATGAGGAATTTTATACAAAGCTGAACTTTTGGGCAGTATATTGAAAAAAGTGTATGCACTGGCCTATGCTAAGAACTTGTTTGTAAATACTGTGATTTGTTTAATCCATAGCATTGGTAGTGTTTAGTTTACTCTCCCCACAAAGATGACACACACGTGGCATTCTGTTATTGTGGGACAGGGACCCATATGCAGAGTCTCCTGGCAGACTTCACAGAATTTCAATCAACCTCACTCAAGTCAGTCTATTCCCAAAAGCTGGAGCTGATGCCGAGGACCCTGCAGAAGTGCTGGCTGGAGGGGTGGCAGCTGGGTGACCACTTGTGGAGATGGGCACTGGCCACAGCTCCCAGGGCAAACACAGCACTGCAGCAGCTTGCTGTTCCTGACACAGGGGCAGAGTATTCACACACTTACTGCTGACAGTATGGGCATGTAGGCTTACTGGGTTTTGAGGAAGGTGGCTGGTATAGACAACTTGAAAAATTACAGCCTCTTCCCTTGGCTACTTGAGAGTGCAAAGCATCCCAATTTGCCTACTTTCAAGGCAGGCAGAAGGTAGACCCTTTAAGATGCCTGCAGTAAGTCCTGTGGACTGGAAAGGCCTCCCATCATTTTTTGGTGATACAAGCAAGAAGTTTCTGCATTAGAAACAACAATTTTAAGTGTTGTTGACATTTACAGTGAAGGTCCCTTCCATTCCTTCACATAAATAGCAGAGAGAAAGGCTCGAATTGAGACTTAGGCTGGTTCTCACTGTGTGGTCACTGTCTGCCTAATTTCTAACTATTTAGTTTTCCCAAATGTCTGAAAATTTCAGGGTCAACCTGAAGTCAAGATGTACTTGGGTTCAGAGAAATCATGCAGTACTGAGCTGGCTTTTGAATCTTCTGATGTTATAAGGCAAAGTTGATAGACTATGTCAAGATAACTCAGGATTCTTAGATAAATGTAGTCAACTCCTCCTCTAGATGGGAGAAAAATGTGCAGAGACTTTTTGCTTTGCTTTTATAGTAAGAGTGCATGCATAGTGGTTGATAGATGAATGGGTTAAATAATCTCCCACTCTCCCCAATGATCTAAATTGTCCATGACAAGAAAAAATATAATAAACAGGCTATGGCTGCAGGAAACTGCAGTAGATTGCTTGCCCTGCTGATGTGTTCATCTAGACAACTTGGCTTTTCTTTTGTCCTTGCAAAATTTCTTTCAGTCCTTGACTTCCAAGATGTGACTGTGCACAAATCCTGTTACTTGAACCAGGAAGGATTTTTTCTTTATAGTATTCGTTGCGTGTACTTGCACCCGTTATTTTCCCTCAGTACACATGTGTATAAGGCAGACTGTGCTCATCACCCCCTCAGTTTCTTACCCTGGATAGAGCATGTCTCATCAATTAACTTTACATAATGCACCTGATTTCCTGGTGCCCGATTTTCTTTACTCACAGCCTGGAGGTGAGCCCTGCTTTGTGTCCTGCAGGTCACTGGTATCTGTGATAGTAGTCTTTGCTTGCCCCAGCTGTATTAAAAGATCCTGCCAGTGGTTCCTTATTGTTCCTTACTGCTTTGTGGTCTTGTGCAAGGTTGCAGATCAGGTACAGCAGGATCTGGCGACCCTTCAAACTTTTCCCCAGGAAAATACAGAAACTCCCTCTGGAGGAGGTCTTGTATTTCCATCCTAGTGCCGGCATCAAGGTGCAAGTGCAAGTGCCCACCTTAGCAACAGTGTAGTAGAGTTCCAGCTCAACCAGAAAGATCTAGTGCCTGTCCCATGCCCTAGCCATTAGCTTTTCCTAGCTTGTAGCTCCTGCTCCTGGCTTTCAAAGAGAGGGCTAGACCAGATGAACTTGGTGCCACCTTCATTCCTGATGTGGGTGAACACTTGACAGTGAAGCACTTTGAGCTTCATTCAGCAGTTTTGAATAGCAACACTGAGATTTGTGCAACTTCCAAGCCTTTTGGATGCCATGCAGTGTTGGACTGTGGGGTCTGCTGAAGAGTTATCTCCTATTTGTCCATTCATAATCTGTACTGAATGCTCGATATTGTTGTTTCTTTTGTTTGGTAAGCACCTCCCTTCCAAATGCTGCCATATCCACTCCTAAAGTAGTTTTATTTCATTCCTGAGGATTCACTAAGAATGCATTGCTAATTATCTGGCAAGATGAGTAACCCAGAATAATTTGAGTGCATCACTCAACTGTATTCTTTTAATGTTCTTTCTAAAACAGTCCACCTGAGGGTCTCTAAGTAGTGCAGGGTGTAACCTGTAGGTGGTAGAGCAAACCTGGCATAACAAAATCTTGGTAGATGGGAGGTTGCAGCCCTTGACATGCAGTCCTTTGATCTCTTCTTTGGGAATGTGGGAAAACAATGTCAGTAAAGTATGCTGTCCAGCAAAAGCCGAGGTGTGAAGCAGGCCAAGGAGAGGACTGTGGCATGGTGCCATTAGAGGTCACAGCAACCTCCTGCTGTTACAGGAGATTTAAGGGAATAGCATTCCTGTTGGAGGGGAAGCCTGCTGCCTATGCATCTGAAGAAATAGCTCAGATGAAGAAAAATTAAACAACACAACATTTTGTTATCAAAGTTGCTTTTACCCTTATAAATTGCCTTGTCCCAAACTACAATGTTCTGAAAGTAATCACACTCCCCAGCTTGTAATGGTTGGCAGGTGCTGTCAGTGCTGCCATGTCAAAAACTTCCCCGTATCTCAAAGCAATTGTCAGTTTTCTGTTTATCACCTTCATGTGTCTGGCCAGCTTGTTGTCAGGTTCAAAGCTCTTTGGCATGTGGGCTGCCTTGAGTCCTGTGTTTATCCCACACGTTTGTCCTGTTGCTAATGAGGAAGGATGCAGTGGAGGAGAACAGAATTCTTTATGTGAAAGGATCTCTCCTAACTGTGCCTGTTGCAGTAATTAGTGTCTGTCAGGAAAGCTGTTTAAATATGAGGTGAAAAATCACTTGTTGTCAGTTTTCTTAATGTTTCTGTACCATTTTTAGTCTTTTGTAAAGAAATGAGACTTATTTGTTCATTTTGACTGGTGTTTTCTAAGAACTTTTGAACTAGTTGACTCATATATTTAAGGATATTAGAGTTATTTGCGATCTCCCAAGCAAAGATGGAAGGGGACAATGTGTTCACAATCTTTTCAAGTATAAATGAAGCTCTGGGAAAGGGAAGTGATTGACTGTCTATATGGATCGAGGAGGATTCTGAGCTCATGGAATAGAAATCATTGCAGGTTACCAGATGAAAAGAAGCTACATCTGACATATGAAAACCCTGATTTGAAAACAGCTAAATAGCAGAAGAGAATTTCAGGAAAATGTATCTGTTTGCTTTGGTTTTGTTCTCCTCTTAGGCGTCTGCTTAAGACCACAGTTAGAGTCAGGATTTGGAGGCACATGGATGTTTTGTCGAACTCAGTACAGACATTCTGAAGTTACTGGCATATTTGTAAATACAGACTAGCCAGAGCCTTGCTGCTTCTTGGCCCTGGCTGGGCTATAGTAGAGGAGTTTGGACCTCTCTGGGGAAAGAGGTGGAAAAATTAGGGCCAAATGACAAAATCTAGAGGGAAGCAGATTCCAAAGTTTCCACAGCTGATAGAATTATTTGTGTGTAATCATTGTGCTTCTGCCACTTAATGCATTTATTTTGTGTGTATGCTTATGCTTGCATAACTTACATCATCTGGTTGCTGCAGCATTCACAGAGTATCAGTGTAGGCTGTGGTTCCATGGGCATTTCTTTATGCAATTATGGCGTTTTAATTGAAGAAAGGCTGAGGAACCTAAACTGAAAGTAACCCACAGAATAAAAAGCATCTGTTTTAACCCGGTTCTCTTCCTGCATCCAGCTCCCCACTCCGGCACATAAAAGCTTTTCTGAAGGCAAGCAGTGACAGTGATGCTGGCCTTTTCATGTCTGAAGTGTTTGTGAAACTGCCATCTGAGGGCAGTGGATATGAAATCACTGCTATAAAATGTATGGTGCTTGTTCCCTGTGACACTCTCCATGCAAGGCAATTACACTCTGCATCAGAATTTGGCACAGAATGTCTTTGCAGGCTGTATGTGAAGGTCATTGTCCAGGGAAAGTAGGGTTATTTAACTTAGTGTTCATTCCTAATGAGAACCTTTCAGTTCCTTCAAATAACTGCTTCAGATGCTTTACACCACGTTGTTTCTCATTTCTGTTAGAAGTGAGAACTTTTTCCTAATGTCTTCTTCCTTTCTCCCCAGATAATCTGATCAAAGCCATCCTGTCAGCAACCAAAGATTATCGTCTAACTCCAGCTCTTGACAGGTAAGATGAGACCTTCAGAACAGGAGTAGAAGTAATTATTTTCCATATGTCCTAAATAAATTTTGTTAGACATTTTTTGCCAGAAATTATTGCCAATACATTTGGATGTGGATGAGTAATCAGGAGCTGAAAACTGAGTCCTCTTTATAGTAAATCTGTAGACTCTGGAGACCTCTGTTAAGTCAAACATAAGTAGAAAAAAGCATTTAGCTTTTGAGTATTTCCTAATCTTTTGTTTCATATGTTGTTACAAGATATCCTCTTGCCCTGTTTTCAAATAAGTAAAAAGCAGGTTTTCAATAAATACTTTGCTCTTTTCCAGCCTTTCTGACAAAGCAACAGGATCACAAGAAACTTTAGAAGGAAAGAAGGGGCTGGATTATTTTAACAATGTTTTTCACTAACACCCCACTTTCAAAGCAGGAATGTTTGGTTGTATTGGCCAAGCCTGTGCTAGGATGAACAGGATAGCAGTCTCCTGGTCCTGTGGTATTTGAATTGATGCCTTTAGAAGAAGCTCCTTTGATTCTTCAGTTCTGTTGTAGAGGTGGTTTCTGAAACTCACTGACATGTTTACAATCAGCTTCTCAATGATGGTCCTTTAGTCCTCCCTGTCATTCCTTTCATTTGTCTCGAAGGTTTGGTTTAGTGCCACATCCTGGATTAGGGGTAGTTTTTTTCAGATACTATCAGAGGTTTTAACTCTGGGACGTGAGCTCTTTTCAAAGTCCTAATAATACTTCTTTCCAGTGGTACTTGACTCAGGCTGACAACACAGATCCTGCTTTCTAGACATATGAGTTTTATTTCCCTCCCCTTCTGCCCACTTTTCATGACAAAGTTCATAAGCTCTTCCAGCTATTCCGTAGGTCTCCACATCAGAGCTTGCCTGCTGTAGTTAGAAGTTTTTGTGTGTGTGAAAGCTGATTCTTAGTTTTGCACAGTCTATGTGTTAATTTAGGTTTCTTTGAAGGTTGCCTTGCCTCAGAGCAGTGCCATATAGGGTTAGCCTTCAGACTTTGGATTAATTTGAGAAATTATGTCCAGAAAGGAAAACCATCTTACAAATGACCTTCTTAGAGATTTTGCACACAACTGAGTCTCATCCATCTGGGGTTTATCTCAGTTCTGGTTGGAGAGTTAAGATTTTAATCTGTTGAAAAATCCACATATATACTCTTTCAGAAGATTGCTCATATGAAATTAGTGTTTATGACAGAGGACAGGTGGAAGATTCCTGCAGTGAAGGTTAATGTAATTGTGACCCTTGCTGCTCACCTATTTTGTGAGGAGTAGAATGTTCCAGGCTTTTTAAAAGTAATTTGCAGGAGATTCTGAAATGTAACCACTCTAGCATGAGCTGCTCACTTTGGTTTGTGCTCTTTATAATGGGTTTGCTGCAGAGATAGGAAAGATCTAACACTCAAGCCCCGTTAAATGTATGCAAAATCCCTGAGATATCAAGTGCAAATAAGACCTCAGGAACAGGCTAGACATTTATTTCTGTGGTATTGCAGTAACAAAGTTTGGTGGTGTGTAAACACAGTGAAATCTTGGGGAAGTACTGTTTGCTTGGGAATTGTGATAAATCTGTATCAGTGGATGTTGGTTGTGTTGTACATATGCATCACAATCAAATACCTCCCAAAGCCCTTCCAAGTGAGCAGGTCTTAGGAAGGATAAAAATAAAAGTGTATATGGGAGAAAGGGACTCAGGAAGGCTTGGGTTGGCAAGCTGCAAAGTGAGAGCCTAAAAGAGGAGGTGGATGGAGTTGCAACAGAGTAATTGATAGGAGAAAGAGCTTGAGAACTGTAGGAGGTGTTAAGGCTGCCATAGTGCTGCTCTGGTAAACCTGCCTGGTGAGTAGGGCAGATGAAGACTTGGGTATCATTCCAGAAGTGTTCTCCAGCTGTGGTCGTCACTGAATTCCAGTGCTGGCAGCAATGGGTATCTGCCATTTTGGATACCTATAGGTTGGTGGAGATGACTGGTGGAGGAAGGCTGGCTCCTTTCTCATCTTGTCTCAAGCTCCAAGCAGATCCTAACAGTTCCCCTCCATGGCAGCACCAGTGTGCTGGGGACAGAGCTTTGAGTTTAGCTACTCCCTCCCTGCTTGCTGGTCAAGGAGAAAGTCCAGACCTCTCCCCTTTGCTCAACACCTTGAAGCAACTGGAGAAAGCCTGACTTAGGGGACCTTGAAAGGTCCCTTCCAACCCAAACCATTCTTGGTTCTGTGATAAAGGACTAAGAAAATGTCTTATTGTGGAAGAATTATATAAGAGACACACTCGAGTCTGTGAGTTACAAAGGGTCAGGCTTGGGAGATCTTGTGAACCCTTCTACTTGTAGGCTCTCTGAAGTCTAGTTAGCTGATTCTAGAAGCAGGAAAAAGGCTCCAGGTTTGCCCTCTTTTCAGAATGGAGTTACACATTTTCTCTGTTGGCAAAATCAGTCTAAGAAGCTATATTTGCTACTGCTGCTGCTATTGTTTGAAAAGGGACTTTAAAGTGGATCAGTGAGATGATTCCAGTTTACAAGTTTCTCTCAACCCCGATCATTCCAGCGACTTAATTTCCAGAAATCCCCTCCCACTGAAGAGATGTGTTGGCACAGAGCTGAAATGGCAGCAGGAGAGGCAGAGGCTGGCATGGGTGGGGAGGGTGAGCACTGCCCAGCCCATTGGGATAAGTCCTCATGTAACTATACACTGAAGGCAGCTTTCCCAGGGGAAGTGTGGGAGAGGCAGGAAAGGTGAGGTCAGAGCAGTTCATGAGAGCACAGGAAGTAAAGAGAGGATTAGAGTTGTGTGGTGGAGGATCTCTGCGCCAAGCCTTTGGTCTTCTTCCTACCCAAGATTTTCCATTTTTGCCCTCTTTCACAAAGCTGGTGCTTGAGAAGTTGCATTCACTTGCCTCTCATAAGCCCTGGAAATTAAGTTGTTTGTTTGATTATTCCTGTGCTAAAGGGCATCCTGATGCACCTTTCCTGACACAGTGTACTGACACGGTGCTGAAATGAGGCAAACGTGATTCTTCTGGGTATGCGTGCACTTTTCATCATCCCGCAGCTTTGCCAGCTCACTTCAACTAATCCCTCCATTGTGTTATAACTAGCAGCAGCTGGAGGGCATGTGAACAAAGGCTGTGGCTCACACCTGTAACACAGTGTATGTAAATGGTGCCGTGCTTTCTTCATGACTCCTTATTACAGCACTGTTGTTGAATAGTGCTTCTGCTCCAGGGCAGGGGTTAGGTAAAGCTGCAGTGGTGTTAGGGAGGGTACAACTCACCGCTGAGCTTGTCTGGAAAAGTTTGGAGATGCAGGGGGCTTTCTGTAGAACCACGGACCTCTTCCTTCCGAGCTGGCATGTCTTTCTCCCTAACACAGGTGTCAGTTGACCTCATCTTTGAAATTTCTTGCCCTCCATTGGCTTTTCTAGGCCCACTTATATTGCTGCTATTTTCCTGCTTGATTTAGTGGCTCCTCCAGTGGCCTGTCTCTTGTTCTGCAAATGGATCAGGGCTTGGTTTATAATTCCACAACCCATCTGCTGTCTGGACTTCAGTTGATTTTTGGGTTATATGTCTGTGGTGATGACATGCAAATTTCCTATGTAAAGACATAAATATAAAAAGCCGACTGGCTTTTTTTGTATTGCCTCCAGCTGGTAATAGAAGAAAAGAAGAAAGAGAGTTTGAACTTATAGCTATCACAGTCTTTGCTAATGCAGTATGTTACCTGAACAGGTGAGGAAGGGATTTGATAGAACAAGAGAGGTGTGTTTGTGTCCCGCTGGTTCAGGTTGATAGCACCCATTTAAGTAACAGCAGCCAGATCAAACCAGAATATGTTAAGCCTCCTTAAGCATCAGCTACCCTAAAGATGTTTTTTTAAATTATTCTGCTCTATCTTTCCTCAAAGACTTCAGATGCAAAGTTGCGTAAAGAAAGGCTTTGTAGTTTTTCTCCTCTGACAAATCCCTAAAGCACTTTGATAAGAGAGAAGAGGAAATAGGAATTGCTACAACACATACGTGTGTTTACAGTTCTATATTGTTCAAGAAAATCTGCATAAATCCTACTTTTCCTGTAGATGAACTGAACCTTGGAGTATCTGTGTCAAGAGTCTGTACATCTGGCTGCAGCTCCCAGCTTAGGGCTTTAGGGAGTAACTGTTGTGGAAAGTCCATGACCATCCTTCATACCACCCTGGTAGCAAACAGAAACATGGGCTGTGTCTGATGTGTTCAATCCTTGAACTCTTCTGGAAAAGAAATAGGGCTTTGACATTCAGTGTAAACAAGCACAAAGGTGTTTGCGTGCTTCTTTGTAGAGAAACAATTGAGCTGTAACTGATGCTGCTTGCACTGTGTATTTCTTCACCTAGAAACTTGCCTGGAGCCAGCAATGACTGTGCAGGTTTCCCATGCTCAGGCACAATCAGTAGACAGAATACATTTGAAAGAAATTTAAGCTGTTAGAAGATCAAAGATGAGACCTTAGGGTCAGAAAGTTACTAATGAAAAATCTTATCTGCAGACGTAAGGAAAAAGGAGAATGTATTTAAATATGTCAGAACCACAAGAGTAGAAGAATGGTTCAGACGTGAGGCTGGGCAAAAGTGATTAACCTATCAATTACAATGAGTAAAGGCAGAACCATTCAGTTAAGTATTTGTTTCATTTTTGAGGATAAAGATAGATGTCTCATTTTATAGCAACAATGAAATACTTTGTGATTTTTTATTAGTAACTACAAGGATATTAAATTACAATTATATGTCTTTTAAAGACAGTAAGCACTGAAGAGTGTTTAAAGACTTAAACAAAGAATTCTTTTTGTTATTCCTGTTTGATTTTTAGCCCTTCTTGGAACGTTTGATAGAACAGCAAACGTTGTGCCATTCCTGGAGAAATATGGGAGATAATAAAGGGGTAACTAAGTTGATTCGTTTGGTTTTGCAGGAAAAATCCTGCAGGGGACAGAGCCAGGATGGCAGCATAGCTGATATTATGTTACTTTGGGTTCGTAGAAATTAAATCTTGCCAAGTAGAGAATATATTTTTAGGTGAACTAGAAGCTTGAATGATAAAGGTAAACTTCTAGAGGCACACATTAGTTATTTGTCTCAGTTCGTTATGTTCTGGTTCTACACGCTCTGATACTACACCATTTGGAGGTATCCTTTTTAGAACAGGATATGTTACATAGCTTTAAAAAGTTATTGTCAGTGTTGAGAATTAATCCTTTAGTGACACTTCTAGTGTAATCCTGCTGGCAGGTGTTCACAGGGGCTAAAACCTGTCTGGAGTAAGTGTGAAATTCCACTAGAAAAACGTGCCAGAATGAAAGACCGGGAAAGTAATGAGCAGGAGGGCCAAATCAGTCTTGACTATTTTGTTGCATCCTTCACTGGAACCACATCAAAAATCAGGCATCACAGAAGTAACAATGCAGGTCATGTTTACAAGATGAGGATTATATACTGCAAACCAATGACTGTAAGAAGAGGATTGGAATGATGTAAGTAAAATCTCTGTGTAAAAGGCACTCTGCCTTGAGCAGCATTAGCTCCACACACTGATCTTCCAGATTCAGTACTTTGGAGATCTGGGGAGAAGCTGAGAATTGTTCAGGGAGGTACTGCAAGTGTCACTCAAGACCTAGAAGACCTGCCATACTGTGCAAGATGTGATGAGCTCACTCCAATTTGTATGGTCAATAGAAGATTAGGAATGGGGTTTGATCAGTCTATGAGTCCTGTGTGAGAACAGGATTATGAAGCTTCTGGAACAGCTTTGGCTGGTGGAACTGGTTCTTTTATCTCACATGCAGCAGATCATGCTCACCAGTCTGTCCTGTGTAGTGCTTTGTCAGTAAGTGGATTTCATGCAGATGTGGAAGGGACTACTGACAGTAGATGGTGCTTTAATTTAGCAGGAAAGCCGAGAATGCAATTAAGCGGTTTGAGATTGAAACAAGCAGATCTGCATTCAGAATTGGTAAGAACATCGTAACAGTAAGTGGAAGAGGACAGACTGTAGTGCCTGGAGCTTGCAGCCTTTGGATTTCAGCATGGTATTCTTCGTCAAAACTGAAAATTCAAAAGGGCTCATAGCTGAGAGACAACTGAGTAGAGAAGGTACAGTATTTCACCTAGCAGTCTGTTGCTTAGGAGGTCAGACTTTCTTGTCATAATCATCAAAAGGTGTATTTCCTTCTGAGCTATCACTTAGCCAGAACTAAGTGATAACTAAGAACTATGTCTCTTTCTCCCTCCTACAGCACCTTTTCCTTAAAGGTTTTGACAAAGCTGTTACCATCTTTGTCACTCATTTTGTTGTACATAGGGCTGACTTTCCCTTCTCTCTTTGTCACAATATACTGCTTGAACCAGATCTTGTGTCTGATTTCTCCTTGTTACCAGAACTGGGATTTTTCTTTTTGGCTATGCCATTATCTGTCAAATTCTTTCTCTGTTGTGGTTTGATTATCACAAACACACCTGCTTCTTCAGCCCTTGGAGACATTGGGCTAATATGTCCATCTGCATGAGGAATTTTTTTCTTTTGGAAGGGCTCAGATCTGCAGTAGAACTTTATCTGGGCAGGGGAAGCTGTTCCTGAGCATTTCTTGGTGCTGTTACTTCTGCACATGTCTCCAGCTAATGGCTCTGTCAGCAGAGTGACCGTCAGTGATTTAGCTGAGTCTGAGTACACTCCAGCCCTGCTCTGCAAAAAGGGACTTCATATAAGCCGATCTTCCCTCATGCTGGCTCTTTAGACTTATCACAGAGGACCGCCTAGAAGTGACCAGTTGGCTGTGCCTGGGACTAGGAAGGCTGCCTAGTCCAGGGATCTGCTCCAAACCACTGATGGCCTTGGACCCTTTCCGAAAAAGGCTCTGCAGACACGTATTCCTTCAGTGAACTACCAGAGATGGAGGCACATTGCCAGAAGAGCCAGCTGCATTTGGGATTAGATGGCTGGAAAGAAGTCCTTTCTCTGTCTTCAAAACAAAATCTCTTTTTAACATCTGCTGCAGAGAGTTCTCGTGACTTGGGGTTCTACAAGAAACTGTGCTCTTCCTTCTCTTTCCTGTTTCTTTGTTAATGAAGGTTATTTTCCTTCCCTTTCCTCACCTATTCTGTCTCCATATGTTTCCTACTGGACAGGCATGTGGGAGAGGTGTCTTTTTTTCCTCTCTATTTAATATTTTTCTGTCTCTTGAAGTCTCATGATAACAGCAACAATTTTGCTCTCAGCAAGGTGAGCACACCCCAGATAACCTGGCAAGATCTGCTTGCACTCATAAAATTGCTTGGAGAGAAGACTTCCTCACTAAGCCTTTGGTTTATTGTTATGTCAGTGCAGAATGAATAATGAGGTGGTTCCAGTAAACAGATGGGTTTGATTCAAGCCCATCATACCAGGGATGTGGGGGGAGAGGAGCTGCTTGTCCTGACAGCTCATCTCATTAGGCCACACGTGGTGTGAGGTGTTGAAAGCAGTTTATCACATGTAATGCCTGGGCATGACGAGGTGAGCTGGGGATCAAGTGTATCTCTGTCCCACTTTTAATTTTTAATATTTACAGAGGTTTCCTGTAGTTCTCAGATGCATGCAAACTAAACATGTGCTGTCTATGTGTTTGAAGTTCTGTTACAAAAATTACTTCTCTGTTTCTTCCACAGTCTCAGCTGCCGGCGATGTATTATTGTGGGAAATGGTGGAGTCCTTGCAAATAAGTCATTAGGGCTAAAAATTGATGACTATGATGTTGTTGTCAGGTGAGTCTTTGACATTATAGTTCTTGTCACATATTCAGTTTCTGTATCAGTTCACTTGCTATGCAGGCAAACTTTAACCTATGCTAGTGACAGTATCCCTTTGTATGGAAGAAGCATCAACTTACAGGGAGGGTAAAAATAGACATGAGCTTAAAAAGGTTTGTTATAAATGATGATTACATCAAAGAGTAAAGGCATTCCTCAACCTTTCTGTTCTCCACAGCTTCTTGGGAATGTGGTCTCTGGTATGATATCACTTGAACCTTCCCTTCATAGGTCCTTTCTAAAAGCTGCTGCTTTTGTGATTCCCTTAGGAGGTGAAGCAGTAACTCACACTGCTGGATCTGCTCCCAGATATATCCCTATGGTAGCTCAGAAGAGTGTTATTGGTCATACACGTGTAGCATTCTCCAGGAACTGCACCTCACAGTTAGGATGGGCAGGACTAAGAATGCTGCAGTGTAGGATGTTAGGAAGCAGGAAGCCTCTATGAGAGAGGGCCCAGCAGTGATTAAACACCTGTAAGTGTGCCCTGGAAACTGGCAATACTTTGGCTCTGTGTCACTGCAGATGACAATGTTGAATAAGGCAGTAGAAGCAGAGTGGTGGGAGTGCAAAGGACCACAGCCAGAGTTAGGACCTCTTGCTTTTGCTGAGGACCTGGATCATCGCCATCTCAGAATGCTTGAAAAACGTGCTGATATGTGAAATCACAGGTCTAGTCATAACTCTTGTTAATAAATCTGTCAAGTCAGGGAGGCGTTTTGGGTGACTGGAGATTAACAAACATAATACCTGTACTAATGGAGAGTGAGAAAGTGTGTGTAGGAGGGAGGGAGGATGTGCTCTAGGGAGCTACAGACACATTAGTCTGACCTGAAAAAAAAAAAGCAGTTTTCCATCAGGTTTTGAGTCATGGGTAAAAAAATATTATGATGTTAAACAATAAAATTGGGATAAACTGAAATGTAAATTTATAAAACTAACTAACATAGTCTAAGCTGGTATTTTTTTTCTTAGTAAGATAACTGATTTTGTATTAAAATAAATGTATCTAATATAATCTTTCTCAACTTCAATCAACTTGGCAAAATAGCTAATTTTGCCAAGTTGATTAAACTTTGTGGCAAATAGCTAATTCTTAGCTAAAAGTAGAAGAAAGAAAGAGATTAATAAAATAATTTAAGATAGGTATTATTTAGCAAGGTCTCTATTCTCTCCATGTGTAAGGAAAGAATAGGACATGCAGAGAAAAATAAATATCCTTTAACTCTGGTCAAAAAGACCAAGAAAATCCCTTTCAGTCTTTGGTTCCTGTGACTGGTTCTTTGCTTCTCCATCAGTATGCTGGACACAGGGATGGTTGTTCAGAACAGGACAAAATTTTTACAGCCCTTCTCTTAGTTCATCCTACTATCAGTTGTTAACAAAGAGCTCTTACTCCTTGTCATAGTTGGGCAACTTGTAGTTATTTCAGCTGAATTAAAATGCAGTTAAAACCTTTCCTTGGACTCTGTTGAAAAAGTAGCAAAAGAACAGTTTCAATCCATCTGGACTAAGCCACCCACTAAGATTTACATCAGAAAGGCCACTATTTAATTTCCAAATGAAAAGTTCAACTTTTTCTCTCCACATCAGTAAATCTACGTCAGTTTGCAAGCTGAGAGGATAAGAGGGCAGCTAAGCACCTGTGCTGTTGGTGGGATGGATAAGGGAGAAAGAAGTCAACTGTAAAGGTTAAATGAAGCCAGGTGCTTGGATATGTATCCAACTGCTTGCTTTGTTCCTGTGGAAGCTGGGGAAGTCCCATGTACTATAACATCCTTTTTCATACGCTGCAAAAGTCCTTTGAAGGATGATATTTGGGACCCAGGGAGTGAATTTTAAATGAAAAATGTGGTACATTTGTGGGCAAAGGATTGATCCAGCAGTTTGTGGAGTTCTTTGATGCCTCATGTGTTACCATGTGAGGATTGCTAATTGCAGCATTGCTGCAGGATTGCAGCAAGAAATTTTGTTCTTTGCAGTGAAGATAATCCAATTCAGCTTTGTCACTTCTAAAAGAGCTTGGAGTGATTTACTGTTTTTCTTTAACTAGACATTATCAGATTTCAGTGCAGATGTTATTCCCAGCTGTCACACTGTTTACCTGGCAGGACTTCTTGCAGCAGTCAGTCATCAATGCTCTGAAATGGATCCTGAGAATGGATTGCAAACTGGGCAAAAATAAGTGTGTATCAGAAATTCTTGATTAGAACCAGATAGGGATTCAAGTGATGGTGATACTTGAGTGTTATCTGAAAGGTTCTTCATGGTGCCAGGATTTTAGGAGTTAGTGTCTCTAAGCTCTGTATGTAATCAGCAAGCATAGAGAGAAAAACACTCTGGAACTTGTGCAGAAAACAAGAAGTCCATGCTGCCTGTTCATGGGCAGTACAAGGAGGCCTGACATCCTAACTGAGGTTTTCCTGTGAAGATTTAGCTGTGTTTATAACCACCAGTGCACCCTGCCTGGGAAAGGGTTCGAGCTGTGGAGTTTGCATCTTTGTGGACAGGGTCTGTGGCTGCCAGAGCTTTCCCTGCTCCATTGCCCACACTGCCAACCCAGCACCCCTGGCCCTTGGTGGTGCTGATGCCATCACTGTGGCTCCATCAGCAGCTCACACTGGCCCTTTGCTGGAGGCCTGAGTTCATTTAACTTGGGAAAATGGTTTGATTTATTTCCTGCCTAGATACAAAGTAGGGCTTCCGAGTTTTGGGAGTGTTAACGAAGTAAGCAGCAAAACAGTGAACCCAGCAGTTGGGGATGGGAAAATTCCTGCCAAAGAGCTGCACAGTGACATTTGAAACAACTGCAGACACCTCCTCATCCTAAAGAAAACAGATGAAAATATGTAAAACTAGCTTTATTTGCAGAGTATTGGTGGTACTGGTAGTATTCTGTTACCTTTAGAGCTGCATGCTTTTGCTTTTATAAGGTCTTCCGCCCTAAAGAGACAGAATACCTTAAATATTGCCCACAGAAAAAGTGAGTGATGTATGAATGCACCTTCCACAACAGAGGAAAAAGCAAAGGATCAGGCTGGCTGGGATCATTGTACTCAGGTCTAGTTACCTCAAAGTCAGGATAAAAAGCAAGGATTTATAAACCATGGAAAAAGAACGTGTATAAATTGTGGTGGTGCTGATTCTTAAGTTGCTTTGCCTTTAATATTTTATTCCTGATGATAAAGTAAGTATTTTTGCTAAAAAAGCCTAAGAGTGTAAAATAGATTTTTAATATAATTTCAGGTTTTATAGAGATTTTTATTCTACTAAAAGTTCTTCAATGTAAAATGCTTACCCAAGCTGAAAAAGACAAATCCAGATTCTCATTAACATTCCTACATGGCAAAATTTGCAGTCCATAAGCACTTTCCAGTATATTGAACTACACCGAGTCAAGAATGCAGCAATAATTTAAACAGGCAATCCTGTGCCATCAGAGGCTGCTGTTTGATGTCACCAAGATTTGTATTCCAAGCTACATAAAATTTCCACAGCTTTGGGTTTTTAGTTTTCAGTAGAAATTCTGAAAACTTTAATGTCATGAAAGTAATCATTGCTGTTCATACCAAAGCAGTTTGCTTTTTCAAAGGAAAAAACTTTGTTCCTTGTGAAATGTTTTAACAAAAGCACAGCTAAATATGTAGCATCTCCTTAGAAATCAGTGTCCCCAAATGTCCTAGGGTGACCAAGAGCAAAGCTGTGTGATTGCTTGAGTGTTTTCAGAGTCGGATGCACTTCCACATTAGAAACTCCTTGGAGTCTATGAGACTGCAGTGGTGCTGAGCCTTGTTCCAGCCCAACCTCCTTTGTGCTGGCATTGCAAGGCGACTCACCCTCCTGATGGGCCAGTTTGGGGAATTACAGCAGCTGCAGATTGTTCCCATGGGATTTTTTTGAGAATTATTAGTTGGCTTATTTCCCTATGCAGTCTCACTGCAGGTAAGATAAGCAGTGTAAGCTCTGGGCTAGGGTTGGAAAATGAGACCAGTTTCAGTTTGTTTAAACTGATGAGGAGCTGCATCTTCTCTACCAGCACAGCCTTGCAGAGCCCAGCTAACACATCACAGGAGCAGTGGGCTGTTAAAATATTAATGCTTACTTTGTTACTCTAAATTTGTAAGGACAGTATTTTTCACTTTCCTTTTCCAAAGCCTCCAACCCTATTTAAATCACAGGAGTTGATATACAAAAATGGTTTGCATTATATTCAATGATAGAGTTTATGTAACTTCTAATTTAGCTGTCATCACTTGGTACAAACCTCTGTAAGTGTTTGTGATGAAGAACTGCAAGAGTTAACATTGGCTACTGTAGCAGCTGCTACAGGGAGCTCTTGTCCAGCAGTGATTTCTGTGTCATCAACACACAGGAGTGTAAGTGGGAATCTGAGTGTAAGTGGGAATCCGTGACTGTGTCTTCTCTGGTTGCCCCGCAGGCTGAACTCGGCTCCCGTGAAGGGCTTTGAAAAAGATGTGGGTGGCAAGACAACACTCCGGATCACATATCCTGAAGGTGCAATCCAGAAAATGGAGCAGTATGAGAAGGATTCCCTGTTTGTTCTGGCAGGATTCAAATGGCAGGATTTCAAGTGGCTGAAATACATTGTTTACAAGGAGAAAGTGGTAAGAATGCTGTCAGCTGGCGCTGTGAAGGTCACCTAATTAGTAACGATGGGCAGACATTATATCACCATCATATCTGCCACATTTTGATCTGAGGAGAGTTCCACTCTGTGTCCTGCTGCATTTAAGTGAAGACTTTCTTTACCTACATGGACTTCAGCTTTAATTAAATATGTTTTACAAAGACATCTTTCTCTAGTCTGTATTGCATCACAGATGAGGTTTGCTATTCAAGATTGTTAGTGTGTACTTCAAACAAATTAATTTTTAGTTATTTTAAAGAGTATTTAAAAGGACCAGATTTTGCATGGATTTTATGTACTCTTAGGATTTAAGAACAGAGGAAGGAAAAGAGCAATGGGAAAGGGAAGAAATGAAGTTTAGGGACAAGGATGTGATGTCACAGGAGGGGTAGAGTAGACAGCAAGAGCACAACTTGTTGAAAAGGCTACTATCAGACTTAATGTGATCTCCTGAATAGTACAAGCCTTTATATTTTGCTCAGTTACTGATATTCGTAATTTGTGTTTGGTTAAAGTATCATCCAGAACAACAGTATCAAGTCTCATTTTAAAACACTGAAGTGGTGGATACACTGTTTTCCCCAAGTGAAAAACGTCCCCCCTCATTTGCATGAGTGCCTTTCTGAAGCACCATCAAGCCGTTAATAGTCAGGGTTGCTCTCTTTAATGCACCTACCCAGAATGGAATCAGGTTGTGATCAGTGACTTCTCACTCAGTGGATGGTTTGTCTGTCAGGAAATCACAAATAAAGAATAGGTATAATTCTTGTTTTACAGATCTTGTATATCTGATTTCAAATGTTGCTTAATGACTTTTTAGCAAATAAGAAGACAAATGGATTAGCATTCATGGGATGGCATATTATATTGTGTGTTTAGAGACCGAGAGAAGTGGTTGGCAGATCACCACACACAGAACGAAGCAGTCTGGGAATATAATTGTATATGGTTGTTACAGAGAGGGCCTTAAGGGCTCATACTTTGCTCTTGTATAACACTGGCACCAACTTGCAATTATTTTCTTGCTACCAGACAGATGAAGTTACCTGTCAGCCTCTGGGCAAGCACAAGTGGGCTTTCGTAACATGAATAATTGAGTCAAAAGTAATTTCTTTGCTTTATGTCAGGCTCTTGTTCGTCATTCAGTAAAAGGGAAAGCCCTGGCAGTGTCAGTGCCCTGCAATCCAAAAGTAGTTGCAGGGACTCCTAGAGTTTAGCTTGAAGCTCAAAGGATGGGTTGGTTTACTTCAAAACAAATTGAATTTCCACCTGATGCTTGCAGTCAAGTCATCATCACTAGATTCTTGGGTGGTATCCCCTGCCCTTGAAAAGATGCAGCAAATAGTCTGTTAAAACCTGCTAGACTGGGAAGACTGACTGCAGTTCTCCTAACTGAGTGCTTCAGTGCCCAGCTTGGCAGAGAGCAGAAAGAACTTGAGCTTTGTGCATTACTTCAGTGTTCTTGTGATTGGCTCCTTATCCTTTAGCTCTTCAGAATAAACACTCTGAGGTTTTTTCAGTTCTTTTAGGTGATATTTTCCAGATCTCTTAATTTCTGTTGCTCTTTTGAATGCTTGTAGTTAATTCATCTTTTTCTTAAGGAGCAGTGCCCAAAAATGTACAGACTATAGCAAAAAGGAGGAGCAAATAGATAATTCATTAACCTCACAGTTCTCATTCTTTATACATCCACTGTTTTGATGGCCTTTTCCACAATGGCATGGAACTGAAGGTGAGTGTCAGATTCCTGGAGACTCCAGGTGTCAGGAGGAGTTGGAGAGCAGCCCCTTCCCCAGCTCCACACCCTGTGCTTGTGCCAAGGAGCAGCACTTTGCACTTGTCCCTACTGATCCTTTCTTCAAGAACACTCCTCCAGTTTGCCAAGCTGCTTTGGCAGAGCTTCCTAGAATACCTGCCATTCTTTCCAGATCCATGTCCTCTGCAATTTAATAAACATACTTTTTACTTCATTATCCAGGTTGATAATGAAAACACTAAACAATGTTGGTTCCTAGGCAGACCCCAAAATATTAACATCTTCCATTCCTAGAGTGAGCCCACTGAGCCTCCTGAATAGTTTTTTGGCCACTTCTGAACTAGTATCACAGTTATATCATCAAAAATGCTTTTGGCATATTTGTGAAAGTGATCTATCAGAAGCTTTACTGAATTCCAGTTCGTGTCTTGCTTCTCCCCTATGAAAATTTTTTGTCTGTAAAAAGAAATATTTTTTAAAATTATTCACTCTTGACAAATCCACCAAGGTTGCTACTCAGTCTGTTATTTTTTTCAGGCAATTACAAATAATTAATCCTGATATTCTGAGAATTTAAATCATAATTCAACTCTCTTCACTATTTTGCTTCATTAAGGCTAGGCACTACTTTTGTCTATTTTTCAATAGACAAAAAACCTGTTCCACATAAATTCCCAAAGGGAGTCAATGCTAGTTCTTGAGGCTGCTGAACCAGTTCAAGTACTTTAGGATGCAGCCCAGGTGACTGGAAAACATCTGTCTTATGCTCTCTCGTGCTCTAGTCTGATTTCACTTTACTTGAGGCTGAGATTTTGCTGTCACTGGCTTTAACAGCGAGCAGGTGGCTCGCACAGCTGCTTTTTCTAGAGGAAACCGGTGCAGAAAGTGCTGTCTCTCATATAGGAATGACCCAGTGGAGGACTAGTAGTGCTATGGGAATACTATGTAGGCGTCTGTTCTGGTAAGTGAGTGTTAGTATTTTCATCAGTGTGTGGTAAGTTCAAAATTACAAATATCTGCCCAGTGCTCTCTGTGTGTCAAGAGTTTGTTTCTCTCTCAGCTGGTTTTCCAGAGAAAGGGGAGTTTCTTCCTTTCATGGATTTATCTAGAGGCATTTGTATGACCTGAGAGCTCTGTATGCCACTGTTGCTTATTCCTTATCTGACACGTCCATTTGCAAGACTTTGTCCCTATTGCAAACCAGTGGTTGCAGTCAGGAGTCTGACTTCAGGATGGAGAAAATGAAAATGGAAGCATTCTGCTGAAGAACACAACTGCTGTGGAAGTTGACACATTCTTTAAAAAAATGGGCTGATCTCTGCCCTCTGATGTTTCCTTTGTCTGTGACTGATGATGGCAACTGCATATGCCCATGGTACAGTCACAGGTGGGTAATGAGACCTTCTGACTTCCTTCAGGCACCTGGACCAGCTTGGACCTGCTGGGCCAGAGATTCCAGGCCAGGTACTGGGATCCTTGCTTAGTCCTCTCTTGAGTAAGTGAAATCAGAGGGAGCTTATCTGAGAAAGAGTAAATGAAAGGCGAGTGGCTATTTATTGCTGCGTCAGTGGTCAGATAAGCCTATTCTCCCTGCGGCTGAGAGGGATTTTCTCTGTGTTGTGTTAGTCTTTTGGCAGCACTTTCATACTGAGGAAGGCTAAGTGCTGTGTAGAGAGGAGGATTTTCAGGAGATATTATAAGGAAAAAGAATCAGTGTGATGCAGAAGCAGCAGCAGAACAGTGGGGCAGGGGATTTTATGTGTTACATAGAGTCTGGTGCAACAGCCTCCTGGATATATGTGTGATGCCTTAGTGCCCTGGGAGACACTACATCCCAACACAGGAGCAGTGGAATATAGACCTAAGGAAACATAAAAGCCCAACTGATTTTTATTTCCCACAAAACCAGAAACATCTGGAAGCAAGCAAAACCTTGAGAGAAAACATTAATCTAGAAAAAGGACAGGTTTGGCCAAATGTTCACTCTCAGCAGCAAAACAAAGATAGTCTCCATCCCAGAGTTCTGGCTGAGCTGGCACTCCAGATTGAAGTCTTGTAGGAAGTTGGGTCACAGTGTATCACCAGAGAATGTAGACCTGCCTTTAAGAAGGGGAAGGGTGAGTGAATCTGAGTGACCAAAACACTGGTGACCTGATTTCAGTCATTTGACAAGCAATAGAATAAACTAAAGGAGAAAATCACTGTGCTGGTTGCATCTAAAAGGAGTATGGGATGAAGAAAGGCAACGTGGTTAGCAGAGGGGAGTATTGCACCATGCTGACCTAATAAGTCAGTGTACAAGTGGAAAGGAAGTGGGTTGGAGTCCCAGAGCCTGCAGTTCCATGAACTCATGGCTGTTGCAGAAGAGTGACAGATGTGAGCTGTTCTTGCATCCGTGGTGACTGGTCTGGCAGTGCTGATTTGGAATCATTGCTGTAAGAGCCTGTGACACTTCCAGGCACCTCTTTGCTGATATTTCATGATGACTGCTGCCAGTGCATCCCCAGAGGAGGATTACTCATGGTCACTCAGAACAGTTAAACTTCCTCCTGGATTGTTATTTTTGCCAAGAGACATAATCTACACCTATATATACACACATATATATACATATATATATGTGTATACACACACACACACACACACACATATATATATTTATATATGTATATATATGTGTATATATAGTGATCCGCCCCACTGCTTCCCACTGCTTGTACCCTCCTACATCTGCCTGGATCTCTCAGTGACAGAAACTCTTTTTGAATAAAGAAAGTACCAGAGGAATTGCAGAGGGATAGAGGCTTGGTCATATTTTGCTCTTCTTAAAGCAGTGGTCAAAAGCTGAAAGTTTCTCTGTTGCATGGAGAATAGATGCTTCCTGAAACAAACTGGAATTTACAAGCTCCAGATATGCAAACCAGCCATCTCAGCCTGGTACTGAGGCCAATTCCAGAGTTGTTTCTTGGCTGTCATTAGTGAATTAGAGGGAGCTCTTGCTTGCTAGGGCTCACATCCTTGAACATCTGGCACATGGCAATAAAGCAGCCAAGTGAGGGCAAAGGTGCCACTAGAAATTGGCAGCTCACAAGCTTCCTGCTCATGTGGTAATGATTGCAGTGGGAATCTCTGCAGCCTTTGCCAGGAGGAGTCACTTGTGCAGAAAGTGCCTGCGGCACCTAGAAGTTCTCTTTGATAGTGAAAGTCATAGGAGCAAGTGAGCACCTGCCTGTGAGTGAGGCCAGGCTGGGTTGTCTGTCCCTTGCAGGGACATGTCTCTGACAACTGGCACACAGCAGTGGTGCCCAACAGCTGTTGTCCTCCAGCATGACATAGCCCCTGCTCCTGTGTCTTAGCATGTCACTGCTGCTTGCAGAGACCTTGTAGAGGTGGCACTGGGGAAGGTTTTATTTAACTTTTTATTGGGAAGCTACATTGGTATGAACCCAACAGTATACTCCCAGTTGTTGTAAAATGGGTGTTATTATACCTTCCTGGCACAATCAGTGAGTGTTGCTGTGCTGGAGCCAAGGCTGGACTGCTGCCAGCACTTGCGCTGTCTGCTGAGCTTTTGTTTAGAGCTCCTCTTCTTCCATTAGTTAATGGCCTTGTCATGCTGCATGTTTGCTAGAGCAGCCAGTGAATGTCACAGCCCTGTAGTTCACTGTGGATTCCTCAGATTATGGAATAGCCTTACCTGTGGGCTTGTTTTTATCCTAAAACAAACCTGAGGAGTCATCACGCTTCTCCTGTCATTTTCAGAAAAACAGTGCTGCTGTGAATCTGTTGTTGCTGTCCCATCCCAAGGAAAACTTCATTCACATGCATGTATTTTCAGCTTGTTTGGAGCTTGAGGAGTTGGTCTCTCTGGATCTGCATTAGAGAAGGAGAATCTGCTTTTTTCCAATGCTGCCCCTTGCCTTTGATGAGTGGCCACTGCTACTGGCAGATTCACTCCAGAGTTTGCTTTTGAATTGCAAATATTTTCTTTCCCTTTCCTCCTCCAAGGGGTTTGTTGCTTTAAATGTCTTGTGTGCAGTGGGTCTTATCAGGTTTTAAATGACAGTGAGGAAGATATGTGGAATGATTCTTGAGACAGCATTCTGGTTTGGTAGAGCTGTAAATCCACTGCCAGTTTTCTTAATGCATTGTGAATGCAAAGGTTGGTAATAGATTTGTGGTGCCTCATCCTGTGCTGAAACACAGCCTTCAGCCCATCTACTTAGAGATGTGCCTGCCTGGGCATTACCTTGTGTCCTTCTGCTGTCCTTGGACTCAGCTAAAAGGGAACAGAAGCTGCTCCATCATAAATGAGAAAAGCTTTTGAATTGAGAAGTCAGCTTAAGGGTTGTTTAATTTCTTTCACAAATTTAAGTTTTCACCTAAATAGCTATTTATAACTAATCCCTTCAGAAGTATAATTTAGGAAGGCATGGTGAGTAAGGCAGCCAGCCTGCTCAAAGGACATGATGAGGCTTGCAGTGAGGAAGAGGCAAGAAAGCCTTTTATAAGTGGTGGTTGTCCTGTGGTCCTAGAACATGGTTTAAAAACTATTTCCACTCACAGAGTGTGGGGGAATTCTAGGAGGAATTGTAGCAGGGAATACTTCAGCACATCATCAGGATGGTTCAGTGCCTTAGTCAAGGCAACTGAACCCTGACTAAATGTTGAAGCACAGAAAATGCTTTGTAAGAAAGTGCAAACATGAGGCAGACTCCTACCAAATCTCTGACTGAGAAGATGAGGTGGGAGAGTCTGTGGTGCATTCTGTGGAGAATATTCCATCTTCCTTTGCTAGAGAGTAGCTGGAAGTTATCTTGTCTTTCTGGTATGATTGTTTTGACATCATTGTTTGGATTTTTGTAGATTTTTATATCTCTGGCTGCTTGTAGAAAGCTAGTCCATATTGCCTGGGGGGTTGACCACGCAGCCTGTGCTGCTGTGGTCAGGAGCTGTTTCACCATTGTAGTGCATTGGTGGGAATGGCCCAAGGGAACCATGGAAGACTTGCATATGAAAAAAATCCTTCTCTGTCACTGGCCTAGGAGATCAGAGCAATTTCCAAAAGATTTAAGGAAAAGTATGAACACTGGTGCCCTGTAAGAGAAGGTAAGCCAGTTTTTTCCAGTCATGGTTAGAAGAGAGGCTGGAAATATGTAGATATGGTATATAAAATGTTGGCTCTGTTGACCAAGAAAGGGAGAAAAGTTTAGTTGTGTATTTTGTGATTTTTAATAAGCTTTCAGGTAGCACTGTGGTGAGGACCATACAGGAACCTCAGTAGGCCAATGACCCAGTTTGCAACGTGGGCCTTGGGGGAGACTTCCTGGCCAGATTCCCAAAGGAAGGTTGTTGGTATGGAAGTGCGGGCTGGAGCTTGCCCTTCATACATACCTGCATGCAACAGCATAATGAGATTAGGCAGGTCACTACACAGCTGAGAGCTGCTCCCACCCAGGCAGGCACAGTGTGTCTGTAAGTGCACTGTCAAGCATCAGCTGGTGGCAGGGGCTGCACTGGTGCCTTTGCAATGTGCCTGCATAGCATTTCATATTGCCAGGTGGATGTGTCCTGGACAATAAAACTTGTCCACCTGGATTGGGTAGTCATCAATATCTACAAATCTGTAACCATTCACCTAAGCTCATGAAGCAGATGAAGAAAATAAAAAATAGCCATGACCACACTATTTCCTGGATGAAAACAATCCAGGTTTCAAAAGTCTGCAAAGTATTTATACTTGTAGGAATGACATTATTGATTACTCAATTTTTAGAATGTTTCTCTTTAAAACGAAAATAAAAATTGTTGGTGGTCTGCCCTTCTAGTCTTTCCAACACCATGCATGGGTTTTCTTCTTTTTTTTGTCCCTTGCTTTGCTTGCTGTTACCTAACACAAGTCATCCTTGCCCTATACTTTTATTAATGGAGGAGAAGCATTTAGCCATGCTAGGCATCAGCAGTCCTTAAAGAACCTTTATCCCACATCTGCCAAGACAGCATCATCTTCATTTCTGGCTCAGTAATCCCAGCTGTAATGTGAAAACCAAAGAGCTCCAGTCAGAATTTTAATTCTTTAGTTTCTATTCCTGTACATCATTCTTAAATGAAGAGACCCAAACAGGATTTACCCCTGAAAAGACTGTATCATTGCCCTAGTAGAACATCCTTTCTGGACTTGGCTCCCCATCCTGCTTTTTCCTGAGAAAATTTCTTCCTAATATTGTCACTATCTAATATCTTCTGATGTCTGTTGCCATCCAATTGACAGTTGCTGCTCCCAATGAGATATTTGATCACTCCTTCCTTCTCAATCAAAGTCAAAAAATATGGGCAATTTAGAGTTGAAGTTTTTCCACATCTCAAGAAGTCAGTGTGAGGGCCAGCTGAAGAGCTAGTGCAGATGTCTTGAAAAAGGAGGGTGCTCATGTTGCATTCACTGTGTTTGGTGGGCTCTGGCAATATTCAGACGCCAGCATTATGCAAATCCTGGTAGGTGCATTTCAAGGTTGTAGTGCATGTAAATTCAGGCTGCTTGGAATATCTGAGCCAATGAAAAGAAAGTAATTCCAAATCTGATGCTGATCTTAATGAAACACACAATTCCATCAACAGCAGAGCTAACAGAATGGCCTGATTGCCTGTGGGTGTGTGTCCTGCTCCGTTTTGCAGCACAGCACTCTCAGATATCCCCCAACTTTCCCACTGCTTGCATGGCCTCACCTCCACCTGGCCTCTCCAGCAGCAAGGTGTGTGTCTCTCCCACCCAGCCACACGTGGTTTTACCACCAGTGCAGCCCACGCCTGCTGAGGGTATTGCATGGCCCACATGTGCAGCAGATGTTCCTCCACAGAGTGAATCCAGCACATGGAAAAAGTGCCAGGACATCGCCAACAGTGAAACTGAAACATCACCCAGAGGGTATCGGCTATTTGTGCAACTGTTGGTAAAATAAAGCTGTTCTGTGTTAACACTTCAGTAAAGAGCTACAGGAATCATTTGAAGTCTGCAAAGCCTCCCTTAGTCTGAGAGATTTTAGTTCAATTTATTTAGTTACAGAGTTCAATTTATTTAGCTTATGCATGGGATTTTGGGGGGATTTACTTGTAGTCTCACTCTCCACCTAGAGGGAACATTTTTTTCTCGCAAGACTTTTTAATTTTGTAGGAAGAATTGTATCTGAAGCTAGGCAAACAACCAAAAAAGGCAGAATATTTATATCAATATAAGTATTTTTGCCACATCTGCCCTACAGGCTTGATGATTTTTTTTTCTTTATGTCCTGAAATCAAGACTGGATATCTTAGTCAAGTTCTGCTCAAAGTGTGAGAGTAAAGTACTGGAAGGAGAAGTTGCTGATGGAGGAGCACTGCTCCTTGCTATGCAAGATGTCCAGAAAGATGTCAGCAGGATTTCTCTCAGCCTCTCACGCCATGCTGAGAATAGCAGAGTGTGGTGGCTAGAAGCTCAACTAGATAGCATCAACTAGATAACACATATTTTCCTAGAAATCTGTCCTTACAACTCTCAGATGACATACTCACAGAGGGGAGCACTGACTGCTGACATCTTTTTTCTGTTACATACACTTAATCCCATATCTGGGAAAATTGTGTGTCCTGGGAGTATGAAGGACAGGGCTGCACTCTCGGGTTGCCTTCCCACCCTCCTGTTCTGTGGCTCTGGGACCCCTTGTCCTCATTGTCTGTGACCCGTTTGTTGACTATGGGGAGCAGAGTGTCATGCCAGCATGACACCTGACAGCTTGTCATGGACATCAGTTACTTGCTTTATCCAGTTCTCTGCAAAGGTCACAGCAGATTTTTCTCTTCTTGGGGCACAATTAGTCAGATCTGTTTCTGCATCCAGAGGGAGAAGACTTGGTGGAGTCTCTGAGGTGAGCAACCTCCAGCATAACAAAATTCCCCAGAAGAGCTCTTTGGAAAGTATTGCAATACCACAGGATGCTCTAAGTTCACTGATGTGGGGTATGAAGACTCATAGAGGAGGGGAATAACACTGATTTGATTTTGTAAATAAAATCACATGCTTTCTGTCAGTGGCTGAAAAGAGACTCCCCTTTCACAGCTCCAGGAATTTTGCTATCTGCATTTTTTATTTAAAGCTGGGGGGAAGAAAGTCTGAACAGTAAATATTTATCCAAGATGTGTGGTTGTTAATATGATCCAGTCTTCAGTCATTTTGAATGGTGTCACGATGACAGATGTTAATTCAGAAAGGAATAGATTGGACGATTTATGCCTGAAACACATGTGTTCCTTGGCAGGCTCCATGGATTACTTGCATAGTTAGAGCTGTCTGAGCAATTTGTAACATTTTCTCTGCCTTGAATCACTGAGGGCTCCAGGACAGGGGGTTGACCTATATCTTCAGTCTGCTATAATAAACACTGAGGTAACTAAACTCCCCGTGTGCTTTTATCTTCCTAAATTTATCTCTCCCACTGTGCTCCAGCTGTGTGTGGTGCTTCTGATTCTGCCCAAGAGGAATGGCAGCTTCTTTCTGCAGGAGAGAAAGATGCTCCTGGGTGTGAGGTGTGTATCCCTGACCTGCTTCCTCTCCTGGCTGAGCAGCACCCCTACCTCAACACTCACAGCTATTTAATGCAAACACTTGTCCTGACAACAGAAGTGAAAATAGACCAAGCCATATGAAGGCAGTGAGCAAGAGGGATTCAGGAAAGACCTGACTTTTTTTAGGTAGTATTTTTATTCTTGCAGTTGGGATTTTATGCCATGTGTCTGAGAGTGTTTCCTTTCTTCTTAATTAAGACAGGTTTGCAAAACTGTTAGTGTCTTAATTTTTATTTATTTATTTATTTATTTATTTAGTCAGAGGCATAAAATTGGAGGAAAATGGCCAGATTGTTGGGTGCACAAGAGCTTGAGAGGTCTACTTGGAAGTTTTTCTCATCTTGACCATCACCTGTGTTCTGACCATTTTTGATTAAATGAACCTTACCCACAACTGACAAGAATAGAAAATATGGATCCTAGCCCAAGCAATCAGCTACTTCTGCTATTTGGAAAAAAACTCTTTAAATGTAAATGTTCTGTTTGGATTAGGGTTTATTTAAATTCTACTCCTTTAAGAATATTAAATAATCTTACTTCAAAACTCTTCTTCTGTAAAACAATTATTAATGCAAGTCTAGAAATCAAGTAGGGCGGGAGCTTCCTGGCACCTTCCCAGTTTCTTGTTATTTTGACCTTTCTGCCTTCTCCTCTTAGAGAACACTGAATAATTTGTATATATTCTATATGAACACTCATTGAATATACAAATGATTTGGCTTCTCATTTCAGCAAAGATGCCAAAATAGGAGAAGACAAATTTTCTGTGTACTCTTGCTGTTAAAAACAATGTAAAAATTTCCCTGGAGTCTCACTTTGGTATAATTTCAGAAAGCAATGAGGGATTTTAGGCCATAATTCTTCCTCTGGTGATCCTTTAGCTTTTTTTGTTGTAATGAGCCAAGAATTTAGTCTAAATATGTGTTGTTTAATGAGTTGCTGTTTGTATTCAAACTCATGAACCAGTTCAGCTCCCCAAAAAAGACTTTGCTGATGGATGTCCTCAGATGCCCTGGGATGCCCTTGTGCTTTGTCACCCAAGCCTGCAAATACAGCTTTTTAAAATGTTTTTCAAGATTTTTTTCCTTCTGAGAAGGCATATGGTTGTAAGTGGAGCAGGTAGCTGAGCTTATAGTTGGGATCACCTCATGTTTTCTGTTATAAGTGATGGGGAAAATGCTTTATCATTTTATTACACTGGCATCTTTGAGCTGATGTTTTCTGTGCCACATGTTTGGCACAGCTGGAGAGTGAAATAACTCAGCTGACTCAAGGATACTGAAAAGGCACAGTTGTATCCCTGTTAAAAAAAAAAAAAAAGAAAAGGAAATCTCCCATCCTATTTTGCTGGGGTTGTCCAGAGCCAGTGTTCTGTGAAATGCCAGGGACTGGTCTGATGTTCCATGGGGTCTGTTAGGTGCTGTCAGTGCCAGGCACAGTCAGTCCTGCTGGGGCTCCCCTGTCCTACCTAACCCACACAGGGAGTTAGTTGGGATGCAATATCTCCAGGGATGTATGAACCAAGTAGGATTTTTCTCATCAGTTACTTCTCCACGAAGAGTTTGGGGCAGCAGACCAGGGAGCAGGGAATATCTCCTGGACTCTCAGGGGCCCTTTTTCCTCCTCCCAGCCATCTAGGCAATGTGAAGGAGCAGTAGCCTGGTCTGGGACATGGCAAGAGCAGGAGTGATGCAGGCAGCAGAGAAAGGAATGGTTTATAACTGGCAGGAAATTCCTAAAACACTGTCACTTTAAGACTTTTTAAAGTGCTGTATGGTTATAGAAGTCAAGCTGCCAAAAGTTAAAAAAAGCAAAAAATAACATTGCATTCTCAGTGTTAATTCAGTTCTCCTGTGCAGATGTTAACATTAATTACATAATTATATCCTGACTTGCTTAGAACACAGCTGTCTATCTAGTGGAGAGGGAAGACTGAGATTTGGGCTAATTTCTGTAATGTAAGACATTCAGTTTTGTATGAGTAGTTGCAGCAGCTGTAAGACATGCTGTAGGAGCTGTGGCTAGCAAAGAGGAAATGTGAGGAGGAAGAATGGTCTGGTTACAGACACTGAGGGTTCCTCTTGAGATGTTATACACACAAAGTATTGCAGAGATGCTCTAAATGTGAAAGTATGGTTTGCATAACACTTAGATACATGGTGATATAAGAAAAATCTTGTGGGAAGATTGGAAAGTCAGTGTTACCAACAGCAATCCTGAGCTGAAATTGCAAGACAGTCCTACTTCAGAAATTACTAACACGTGGATCTGACCTTTTCACCCCTGCTATCCTATTAATAGATGTTACATGAGTATGACATTTCGTAAACTATGTCATAAAAATAATAACAAGTAAAGGAGCTAATCCCTTATGGGAATAAAACACCCTGTATATAATGATGATATAAGGCCTATTCTTTAGGATATTTCTGAAACACTACTACTTCAGATATTTTTTCATTGAAGGATGATTATTCACAGACAAAAAAACACAAAGCAAATGTAAGTTATATAAATCCATTCCTTTCACTAAAAACTACCATTTTTCCTAAGACATTTCAGAACAGGAATATTTCTTCAAATTTTGGCTCAAAATCCAGCTTAAATTTTGAACAAAAGAGTCTGTAGGACAGTCTATCCATCACCCTGTTTGTACATAGAAGACACATGTACTGACACACCGTATGTGAGCCATCATTTATGCTTTAACTTGTGAAACAGTATTCATCAGAAAAATCTTCAGTTTTTCTGCAGCTCCTCTGACATGTTCCATCTTCTTCACAGGACAATCTTTTTTTACAGCGTTTTGTTATCTTACAACTGTGAACCACATTTTTTCTCTCAGTTACATGGATAAATACATGAGAATACGTTTTTGGGTTTTTTTTTAAGAGGAATTCCTTTTCATTTACAACATGTCATAAAAATAGCTTTGCTCTCTTGACTCTTTAAAGCTGGTCTTGGTCCTGTGCTATTTAATCCTGTGAATCAGAAGACAGCAGTTTGTATTAGACCAGCCACACAGGAGGCCCACGTGTCTGTATTTGGGTTAGCTGTAGCACTCAGTTATGTAGGTCAAATAAAGCTAGAAATTCAGTAGGCCTATTTGGATATGCTTATCTGCTTATTCACAAGATATGTTTGCAGGTAAACAAGGCAGAGGCTTCCTGACATCCATGGGAATGAGCACATTGCTGAGTTACAGCAAGCTGGTGTGTGACACAGCAGTGCCACCCTCATGTCCCAGGTGGATTTTGTCACAGCTGAAGTTGCTGCTAAGCCAGTATCTCTGCACGAGACAGCTTCCAGTTTCATGTGTAGCCAGGGTGCTGTGTAAGTTACGTGTCTGGCACAATGTTTAAAGTTTGCAGCTGCTGCTTGGAATAAGATTCTTTTCTCTTGTGTTTTTCCACTTGGTTATCAAGCCTAAAGAAACTTATCTCTAGCCAATGTAGTGAACTATTAGCTCAGCTCTATCAATGAAGAAGAAAATATTGCTGCTTTAAAAAGAAAAAGCTCTAGTAGTGCCATGTTTTGAGGTGCTTTTTTCTCCATCATGCTTTGCTGCCCTTTGTTTGCCAGGTATAAAGTATATTTCGGTTTCCCACTGAGAAACATTAGTAAAAAATAAATTTGTGGGCTTTATAACCTGTCAGGAGTTCTTTTAGGTGCTGTGAGGCAATTGGCAGGTGGGGCACACTGACAGGGGAATGACCTGGGAAATTACAGCCAGTTGATTTTACACTTGGTCAGGGAGAGAGTGCCTTGGGAGAAGAAACAAAACTGGTGAAAAATTAGAAGTATTGTGTTGTTGGGTAGTCCAAGAGCTGCATCTCTTTTGACAGCAAAACTAAGAGAAGATGAGGGAAAGGCTGGAGCAATGCTCCTACTTCAGGCTGAATAAGAGCTTTTCAGTGGGGCAGATAAGAGTGGAACTAGTCTCTAGAACAGTTCTAGGCTATAGAAACTGAAGATAGGTTCATTCAGAACAAATGTTGGCCGTCAGAGCCATGAGCAGAGGATGGTGAGGAGTTCTCCACAGCTTTGAGAAAGTTGGGTAAATGTGCTTGACATGTGAGCTAGTGGATCTGGCAATTGACCATTAACCCAGACTGCAGGCTCTCAGTACCTCAGTTCTTGTTGCTAAAAATTCCTTGTTGCTTTGATAATCAGTGCAAATAATGCAACTTCATTTGTATTACCACTTGTAGAAGAGCATTTTCTAGACTTCTGTGTCTACTTGACCGCTGAGAAATGCAGCATTGGCTGATAAGATGGTTATTTTCTAGTGGAAACACACCTTCCACATCTAATCCAGTCATGCTTGAGCAGAAACCTTTCAAAAGCCTCTGCAGATGGATTGCAGTGGTTTTGCTCTACCTTGTTTGTGTGACAATGAGAGCTTGTGTATGATGGGTAGAGAATAAACCACATTCCAGCCTTGGTGGGGGCAGTTTCCAATTAACAATGTGCTCACAGGCATGGTGAGGTCTTGTGACTGGTGCATCATCCCTTGACTTTTTTTTTTTTTTTGCCTCATGTCCTTCTTCCTCTCCATTTCTGGTATTAGCAGAGTTTGAAAGATCAGTAATCTCCATTTGCCACAGGCTCCCTCTCCAGTCTCTTTGTTCGGTTTCTCGGCAGCAAAGTATTGCATACCCAGACTTCATGTTGCACGTAGCTGACCTTTGCAATCTTCCTGTCCTTTCCCATCAGAGCTAGAAATTTCAATGAACTATGCTGCTTGTACTCCTAAATCCAGTACTGTCACAGAGGCACAGGAGAGCCAGCATCTGTATCATCAGGATGCAATGGCATTACCTCTCATTTTGCTCACTATTTTAGAAATGTTGTTATTGTGGAAGCCTGCTTCTACTGGTTTGTATTTTCCACTGAGGTGTTTCTTGGCTAAGGCTCTGAGTTTCCGTATTTCATTTTAGCAAATGTTGTGATTTGCCTTGGTAAATCTGAGAACAGGAGATGGAAAACTGAACGAAGACAAAAAATAGTTTACAACTGGCTGTGCCTGTTTGCCCTCAGTTCTCTGCAAATGGACAGAATGAGGGATTGCAGCTGGATTGTCTTGTCCCTCGAGCTATTTGGTGAGCCCTGCCGTTTTTTATCTCTTTCTCATAATCTGTTATCTTTGGTCTGTCATGTCTGTACCAGTTATTCCTGGAGTGTCTATAGAGGTGGTGTCTCTTTCTGCCTCTTTTGCTGGATAAGAGACTGGCTTGAAAGCCCGGGCCTATCTAAATTCTTTTGTACTTTTAAAATACTTTAGTCTAAAGCCTTTAGTGATGTCCTTTGCAATTATACAATTTTGAAAACTCCAAGATTGCTTAAAAATGCCGTGGCTCTCATAGACTTGTTCTTCAGGCATGTTCTAATTTACATGTCTGCCTCTCTATGATGCTTGTTTCTTTATGCTTTGTATCATAGAAGCTGCTTTTGGCAGCCTTTGGCACTGTGAATACTGATGTGTTACTGGGACTCTGGATATGCTATACTATCAGCAGGTAATAAGAGTGGAAGCTTAACACAAGGATACACAATTTCCAGCCTGGACCCTTGGTTTCCACCTTAGTACCAGGAGGTGATGAGGCACTGAGGGAACATTGCCTAAGTAGTTTTCAGACTCATTTTCTGACTGTTTACCATTGTGCTGATCAGGACTGGAGTTATTTCAGTGTGACAAGCCCACCCTTAAGCACTGCAGGTTCAGCCACTGCAGCGGGCAGCGGAGGATGCCCCCAGCCTCCAACTGCGGGTCCGAGAAAAGCGTGCCCTCCCTCCTAGTGCCTGCTGCTCCTCGGATCTCCTCCCAGCCAGAAAAAAGGGACAGCGTTCCCCGACGGGAAGTAATTGCTTTGGAAACCTCTCTGAACATCTGGGTCCAATCAGGCGGAACATCCAGGCCAGGCGCGGCAGCAGCGGTGGCGCTGAGCCTTGGAAGAGGCTGCGCTGCCGGGGCCGTGTCAGGGAGCGGCCCCGGGGCTCGCAGGGCTGGAGCTGCGCTCGGGAGTGCGCCCGTGACAAGCGGCAGAATAAAACCAGAGCGCTTGAGATGGGAGCTCAGGACTACAGGGCTTGGAGAGCCAAACCACAAGGCTGGGATTTCAGTAATTATAAGCCAGGAAAACGGTTTTTAGTTCTTTATCCCTGCACAAGGCTTTGCCTGCTGTGTAGGTGGAAGTGAGGGCTGCCTGCTGAGGCTCCGTGTTCCTCCCTACAGTTGTTTTAGAAACTACAGCGGGAAAACGTACCATAATGAAAGACTACCCCAGGTGTCCCTCAAAACTAATCTCGGGAGAACTGCCTAGAAAGGTTACAGAGACAAACACAGAGCAAATAGAAATGAGACACAGGGGAGAAGCCAGAGCAATTTCAGAGCAGTGTGGTAGCTGAAGGAAATGCTTAGGGAAATAGTCATGAAGAACAGGAGAAACAGCTAAATAGAGGGGAGTAAAGCAGACTGGTTGTATTTCCAGCTAGGGATAGGTACTCACATTTATTTTACACTGGCATTGAACTAGCTGAGAGAAGCCCAGGTGTGGTCCTTGTGGTTCACACAGTGCTGAGAAAATGGACAGTGGTGGTATGTGTGGCTATTTCCCTCCAAACAGCTCCAACAGCAGCAAGGAATAAAACTCTCAAATATTTATAACTTCTTTTCTTTTTATTTTAATTTTTTTCCTATTTAATGTTTTCTGTGTAATGTAAGAGCCATGTAAAACCTACTTAAATCCCAGAACTTATGTAGAATCTCCTATGGAGTGTAAGTCTAAACAAAAGGCATCTTCTGTCCACTTTAAATAGCTTGCAGACTTTGGCTTGAATTGTTCACAAAATTTGGACAATGCCATATTTAGAGTTCTATGTGAAATCATAATTGAACTTATAAATTTATTTTAGTTTTAAGGTCACACACTATTTTTCCAGGGTGTGCCTGCTTAAGCCCATGATAAGATGGTTTCACTGAATGAGTTCAAGATTTTTGTTTATCATCTTCATTTTTGTGAGACTGGGAGCATGTTTAATGCAAGTAGAGTTTGTGACTTTTTTTTTCCTCTTTCCAGAAACCAAAAGGCCTCTACTTTACATGTGCCCTTAGGAAATTCCAAAGGTTTAATATTTATCCAATTTTTAATGAATTTTCACAAGGAGGCAAAACCCAGCTGGCATACCAAATCCCTGAAATCCCTTGGTCAAATGGATGCTGGACTTTATTAATATTTGTGTAGGGTTTTTTTCTGTTTTTTTAAATACTGGAATCACTCAATGGCTGAAAATGTCTTATAAAGGAAAGTGTTAGACTACTTTGACACCAGGCATTCTTTCTAATTCTACTATGATGAAAGAACATGAGTGATAATTAAGATTTTTTTCCATTTAGGGACCCAAGGGAACACATTGTTGAAATGTGAACGTAAACCCATGGGATGCTTGCCCTGATTGTCAAAAGTGTATTAAGTTTGGGCAGTTTTGAGGGGGCATGGATAGCAATGGGATTTGGCTTTCCTAGAGTGTTGGTTTGGATGACGGTGTGCACCCTCCTCAGGATTGCTCTGTTAATGGCTTTTGTAGCATGAGCCATCTGCCAAAGTTTCAATTTCAGGATATGAAATTCAGCAGCTAAAGATATCCTTGGGATTGTTCCATAAAAAACACTCTGTAAGGTGTTTAGCAACACATGGAGTGAGAGTTCACAGGAGCTGAGCACAGTATAAGGAGCGTGTGAAATGCAGCAGGCATTGGTTGAGGCAGAATTCCAGTCTATAATTACAGAGGTGATCACTACTGGGCAGAGGAAGCTCCTGAGGATTTTGCAGTGGATAATCAACATTTTCATCAGTGCCTTGAGAGCAGCTGTAAAGTCTCTGCTAAGCTGCAAGCAACTCAAAACTGGTGTATATAATGAATTCCAGAATGTGTCCTTTTTATGTAGGGTAATGTCTGTTTCTTGTCATGGAAATCTCAGGGAAGATGGCTCAATGCTTCAAGAAGGAGGTGTTCAATCAGATTATCATGCCCAAGATGCTGGTCAGCAGATTAAAATTCCTTCTATCCTCCCTGTGCCTTGCTCTGAAATAACCCAAACAGAAGTGAAACACTGGAACACAATTGCTCCCTATGTCCTTTGAACACAGAGCCTCTGCTTATTTTGGGTGCACTCTGTGCTGTACCTGCTGACACCTGGAAAGGTGTCAGTGATGGGAAGCAATGATGCAAAGCCATCAATGAGCAAGGATGGGAAGCCATGTGGCAGAGTGGCACAAGCCCCTCCCCAGACAAGGCTGTCTAGGAGTGCAGCACACATCAAGGCCACTGTTCTTCCATGTTTGCAGAATGAAAACTTGAATTGGGTAAAAATAGTGGACATACTTAGTCGTTTCTTTCCTTGTACCACAAACATTCATGACTGTTCACAAGACAAGATGATACCTCTATAAATTTACAGTTTAATTCACATAAAACCTAACAGGGGAGGATAAATCTAGGAAGCATGTAGCTCACACTGCAAGTAGGGCTGTACAGTCATTTTTATCTCTTTGCATGTTCTTAAAAGCATTTACTATCCAAATGGTGTATCTCCTTGGAGGCAGGTGGGAGTGATCACAGGATGTGCTGGAATGCTTAATCCATGGATCAAACCAGCTGCCAATAAGAGTGAAAAAATGGCACCATGGAGGGGGCAATTCATGCTGAAGCCCTGACCTGTCTGTCTTCCTCACAGTTACTATTCAGACTGGCTCAACTGCATCAGTCCATGCTGCTGCTGCCACCCCTCCAAGAGACACAGGTCCCCTACAGTGTTATATTACTGCCCGGTGGCAGTGAGCAAAGACAATGGGAACTGCTGCAGTAGTGCATTTTAATATTACTTTTTAAATAAAATCAGAAATCTGCCATATTTTGTATATAATTCTGTTTGTGGTTTTATCGTTCTTTTTCCTTTTTGTTTTTGTTTCTGTTTTCAATTTTGTTACCAGAGTGCCTCTGATGGCTTTTGGAAGTCAGTGGCAACCCGTGTCCCAAGGGAACCGCATGAGATTCGTATCCTGAATCCCTACTTCATCCAGGAGGCAGCTTTCAGCTTCATCGGACTGCCTTTCAACAATGGCCTGATGGGCAGAGGGGTAGGTATAAAGCAAAGGAAGCAAAACCTCAACAAGGGATGTGAGACCAAGCAGCAGAGGAGGCTTACACTGTTTTAATTTTTCCTTTGGGCCTCCACTGTTGGACATTGAAAGGGAGGGACTTTGGTTCTGTTACAGTGGCAGCTCTCAGACTCCTTCAGACCCAAGAACCTTCCTGATCTGAGGATTTTGGGTGGAATCATCAACAGTTTAGCAGTGCCTTTAGCAAAGCTACTGTGAAGTTGCATCCTAGACTTATAGTAGAAGAAGGTAAATGTTTGCTTTATGAGGCCTTAGGTAAGAAATTCAGGTCTTATCCCAACAAGTTTTATATGTAAAAGCTCACAAAAGAAAACAATGCAAGCCAGTTTCAGGTCATATTTATTAACAAAATTCCTTAATGGTTATTCTCATATCTCTCACTCCCAGTGCAGCTTTTTGAAGTGTTAGTGTTGGAGTAGGTGGTGACTTGGGCTTTCTGAATTATCTCACATTGCAACACTGTCCTCAGAACCTATTTATATTTGCTCTACGTAATATATCAACCATTAGAGTAAGTATTACTTGGGTGGGTAAATTGCTCATGTACACATGTGATATAGTTGCTGATAGAGACCACATGTGACATTTTTGGGCACGGTAGTGCAGCTGACAAACCCAGAGAGAAGCACTTTTGCTGGACAAGGTCTGCTTGGTCTGCCCCTGGCATTGTCCTTTCATTGCTATCAGTGCAGGAGATTTGCTATGTCACAGCAGGGATTTGGACTAGACAGAATAATGCCTCATTTTCCAAGCTCTAATTGTATCATGAAGACTTCTGGAATATTAGAGACTTACTTTGTGCAAGTCAGATGGGTGGGTGCCTGGAGATAAGACGTTTCCTTCTCAAAATGCAAAATGCAAGATGTGCAGACAGGTTCAGCCACATGGAACAGGCCTTTTGAAAAATGCACTGCTGTGTACAGAAGCTGTCATGGGATTCTGGGAACCCTGGATTTTTGTTCTGCGCACTGAAGGCATCTTATTGCAAATATTCCAGTCAGCTAGGAATTAACTTACTTCACCTCTCTACATTCTCCAGAACTTACTCTTAGAACAATGTGGTCTTGATGTGTCTTCCAGAAAATCAGGTGTGCTGCCCCAATAAAGGACAAAAATCATCATATTTATTTTTCTCCAATTTGTTTTTATTTTTAAACACGTTATTTTAATACACAAGTTATTACTTATCTGAAAGGAGAAGAGAGAATCCGGAAATGAAAATGCTGTGAACTGAAGTTTATGAGGTTTTGATAGGTTGTTTAACACACATCAGATTGGGAAATGAAGGCATCTTAATTGAAACCTGATGTTTCACTTCACAAAAGTCCATTTAAACATTTAAAAATAGTTTATGGTTCTTTAAGGCAAGAAGTCTTTGCCCATGACCCCTAGTAGACTGTGTGAATTGTAGTTTATTCCTCCAGATGGGGCAGCAGGAGCTCTGCAGGTGCCTGTGTGGGGTTGAGATGTCAGTAGAGCCTGGGGGGCCTGTGCAAGGACACTAATACAGGGATGCTGTCAGAGTTTGAAAACAGAGAGAGTGTTTCTGGCCTGTGGCTACAATTTTGCATCAAACATCAGCTATGGACTGCTGTCATGGAACTGCTGGTGCTTCATGCTTTAGCGAATTCTGCTGCACCACTGCAAAGTTTAGAGCTTGTGAGCACAGAGGTTCCAGTAGGAGCTATTGCTGTCAGGGTAAAGAGGGAAGAGTCTGAGTAAGACTCTGATGATATACATTTGCTACATTTTTTGCTCAGATTTTAAATGGCAAGAGTGGAAATCAGAGCCCATAGACCAAGAATCCAGCTCTTATTGAAGATTTGTGAGAGATCCAGCCAGACAAGTGGGGCAGCGAAGAGGATTGTTCCAAATCTGTGTAACCCAGCAGCTGCACAGCTGGCTGGGTTTGGGGCTGTGCTTTAGTGATGAGAGATAGACTGGAAAACTTTACTCAAGAAAGAAGCATATGAACATGGAACAGGAAAATGCTGAGGACTAGTAAGCAAAAGCGCAGCAAGCAGTGTATCTGGATTTTTCCTGGGAAATGGGGCTGGAGGCAGACTGGTGCCCCCGTGCTGCAGTGTGCTGTGCTGTGTTGGGCAGGCTGCACACAGGAGGATCAAGGCTGGGGATGCCTTCGTAATCAAGGCCAACACAAAATCCTCATAAAGAGCAGTAATATTCCACTCTCCTTCGGTTCTGATGCCTAAATAAACTTCAATGCTTCTCTTGCACACCACATATGGTAACAATGTGCTGCCAATTAACTTTGTAATTTGGGGGCTTTTTCAGCAAGGTTGAGCAGAGCTAGTAAAATAGTTTGGGGCTGATCTCAAAGCGTTTTTCCCAGGATTCAATAAAGGGTGAATGTAGTAACATCCTCTGCTTTGATAACATAATTTGGGCCAGATGATCTTGGAGTATATTAGTGGGGTACAACTCAGATGTGCATTTTGATTGCACTTATAGCAATAGTAGCCAAAAGTCTTAGCAAGGAGCAAAACTCACACCCACAATGAATAGTGACTTATGTCTGGAACTGGTAGAGCTTTTCAGGAGTTTTCTTCAGTACTACTGAAGTCTTAAGAGTGGGAGAACTGTTCCATACTTTATGTGGACTTCTCTTTCTTGGGATAAGCTGATGATAGAGAACAAACTTTAGGCTTCTAGCAGTGTCTGGGAGGAAATGATTGTTAATGCCTGAAGATGGTTTAGCAAAAAAAAAAATATATAGTAATGAACCTTTCTCTGATTAAAGAAGTCTGTTAAATTGTGGGTGCAGGGTTGGCTTTCTCACTAGCTATATGTGATTTTTGTTTGGATGGAAATTCTGTTTATACAGGTCTTTGAGGCTTGAAACCAGAAATCACTGGTATTATAGCTGGTAGTTCAAGCTTGCAGTAGTACCCCTTACACTGCTGGTAGTTTACTGGGGGACAAGAGTGAGCATCAGCTCAGAGGTGTCACTGCTGGGTGCGCAGACATCCCTAGGGATGGTCACTTCTGTGGTACCTTTGGCTGTGTCATGAATTGTCCTGTCCTGTCAGTAGCCCTCAGAGCCATGGGAGCAGAGTCTTTCTGGCTCCTCTGAGAGCCCTGAGCCTAGTATGAGGTGGAAAGGAGAACACTTCAGGTGGCACGAATGGTCAGCAGGCTGAGGACTCCAGTGCAGACTGCAATGTTTGTTTCCCTCTCTGTGCTGGTGCTGTGCATCCATGGATCTGTTTATGATTTAACCCAACTCTGGAAGCCTTTTGTTTGTTCATGTACTGCAAATAGTTGAATCTATAAACTGAAAAGATAAAGCATCCTTTTTTGGACTTCACCCAGCCTCAGCACTAACCTGGTGAAGGAGGAGCCATGTGCAGGAGGTGTTACCAGGCTGATTCAGGCACCTAGCCATGGATTAGCGCCTCTGCATAGTGCTGACAGCTCAGGAATTAACCTCTAATGCTGGAGTGTTAACACATTCTGGCCAGAGCTTCTTGTAGCTCTTAGATGGCTTTTCCTGTGGGCAGGCAGCCTTTCTGGAGGTGCCAGCAGGGATCCTTTGCTCCTTAGGCAGTTTCCAGCTCCCTTGTCTCATTATCATGCCCTTTTCTCTCATGAGTTGCGCAGGTGTCAGCAAACTTTGTCTCCTCCTGGGCTGCTCCTACTGGACTATGACTGTGTGAAGGCTGTGTGTTGGAACCTGTTGGGTCTTTGTGGAGTAGAAGAGAGGTGGGGGTGGCAGGAGCAGAGCAGTCTTCCACCTAATCCTTTCCAGTTATGTGGTTCTCCATTTCTTTGCACCCTGATAGTACCTTCTAAGGCAGGTAGAGGGACAGGTAAGGGGCCCCTGCAGCTGCAGCCAGTTAAATTTAGAGACTTAGTGTCACTGTAAAGCTTTGAGTTTGCAAGGCAGCACATCTACTTTGTGGGTTGGGCTGTTCCACCCATTACCACTGCAGTGGGATCAGTCCATGAGCTGCTGGGGACAGACAAACCAGTGCTGGGGAGCAGCAAATGCACACCAGCCTTTTCTTGGTACAAGCCCAGCCACTTGCTTCTGCACACGAGAGATGACAAGGAACTGAAGGGAGTTTGCTTCTCAGTGAAGAGTAGACCATGAACTCCCATTTAGCATGGGGTGAGCATGTTTGTGCTTATCACAGAGCAGGTAGAGTGTAGTGAAGTCATGCCCTTGCTTGCTTTCTGTTAAGTCCTTAGGTGTCCTTTAGAAATACTCCCTGCTCTGCACAGGAATCTGCTCTATGGTAAATAGTGAATCAGAGCTTCTGCATCAGGTTAGATGTGGTCAAAAATACTTGGACTGGACTTAGGTGTTCAGGAACTCAGCAGGGAAGTGGCAGAAAGGAACCTGCTGGGCTATCCTGTCTCCAGCCACCAGCCGCTGCACACAGCACACAGCTGCACACAGCCAGTCCTGAAGACTCTGTCCCACTCACAGCAAGGGATAAGCAGGGAAGCTGAAGGAAGGGCACTGAGATGCTCTACTTTGTCTTTTGAAGCCCAGTGTTGCATCTGTTTCTGTCCATGAGTGGAGGTAGCTATAGGAGCAGCAGTGTGCATTGTAAGCTCCTGTGACAGGCACCACTCCACAGAATGCCAGGCACTTGCCTGCTCACAATGAATTGCTATCTATGCCATATTTCCACACTTTTCAGCTAAAGGAAACAAAGGGTAGGTTTGGGTTTGCTCTGATGCAAACATAAAAAAAACAGAAAGGAAATATAATAATTGTTGTTTATGTTGTGATGACTATCATAGTTTTGTTCTGTATTTCTTTTGTTTTGAAAACTTCACTGCTATTAGATGATCAGCTCTGTAACTGATAAAACTAAGGTAGGAATTTTTCCCAGGTAAGCAAATTTTTGGCTTTTTCCTCAAATTATTTAATATAGTAATTTTGAATATCCAGATGCATTATTGTTTGCAGGGAATTTATTCTTCAGTAACACTTACCCTTTTATTGAAAAAGGTAACAGTTGAAATAGTCTGAACAATCCAATAAGTCTTACCCTGAACTAAGTAAAATCCCATAAATAACTGGAATTCATTTAACATATTAAGAGAGTCAAATATTTCTAAAAACAGATTTACAGCAGTCATTTCCTTCCAGTCCAGCAGGCAGTGACACAGGAATGACCCAGGCATGGAATGAAAAGCATCAAGAGCTTTTCACATGCACCAAGCAAAGAGCAGTTCCAGCTCTGGTTCAGTCACCAGCACTGGATCTTCAGCACAAGCCCACGAGGTAATGGTCAGCCGAGGTAATAGAGTCCAGAGGAGCTCCAATGTTCATTTCTACTGACTGACTTATTTTCTTATGTGAGTAAAAGTCAGTCCTTAAAGCCTCTTCAGGGAGCAGAATGGAAGATAATACATCAGTGTCTTGAGGTGAAGCATTTTGTCTCCTGCTTGCAGCAGAGAACAGTGTAGGAGCAGTTAGGAGAGCCTGTCCTCTGTCTGTACTGCTAAAGGCGTTTCTGGTCCCTGACCTGGTGGTGCAAACTGGCTGTGTTTGCACTGCACAGAGCTTGCTGTGGTCCCTGCCACAGCACAAGACAGAAGTCTTGGCCTCTCTTGCCTTTACACTTTTCTCACCGAGATCCACTATGCATGTGCTCACCTTACCCATGGAGGGCACCTGCCCTGGTGCTCCAGAGGCTCAAGCAGGCTTTGCCCAGCACTGCTGTGGTGATGTCACTCATCACTGCTGTGTTTTCTGCTTCTGTTTGTCACATGGCCTTTTAGTGTCATCCCTGGCTCATCTGTCAGTCTGTTGTGTTCTCTCAAATGGGACCAGGCAAAGGGCTGCTCTCTGGGGAGTATTATATTAGATATTACATTTTCCATATGTTTGGTCTTAAACAAGCAGGCCAGGCTTGAAAATGTGGACTTTCAGTTCTGGACATGTTATCCTGTGAGGTTGCCCTGATAGTTGTTTACAGGTGCTGGAGAGGGAATGCTAAGCCTGATACCTCCATGGGCCCCAACCGGGACAGAAACCATTGACACACAGCAGGTGCTGCAGAGCTTGCAAGGCCAAGCTCAATGCTTGTGGCAGAGAATTGACAAGGGGAGAGAGCTGCCAGTGATTTCTGGGCTCTGCCATTCCCAGCTCACACTGCTTGCTTGGCACCAGTTCAGGTCAGAGACTCATCATGGCTACATCTGCAGCAATGGTCATGTTGGACCATTCCAGGCAGCCCCATGATCTAACCTGCACTGGGCAGTCTCTGTGCAGCTGGGAGGTATCCCAAGAAGCTCCTGCCTGAGCACTGGCTGCTGTTGGCCTGTAGCTCTTCAACCATTTGGTTTAAAGTAGCACTGCTTGTTGATACAGGAACACCCAAGCACATAGAGGGCCATGGACAGGAAGACAGGCTTTGAGCTGGTCTAACACTAGTTTATTATTCCTGAGGCAAGATGGTGGAATTTTTGGGGGTTTTGTCTTAGTAAAGGCCTCACATAACAAGAGGCCTACTCAGTTGTTTGAGAGAGTTGTATTTTCATAACTCAACACAGGAGGTGTGGTGGTTGCTTTGGTATGTCTTTGGGGCACGGCACAAGGGTGTGTGTGGTGAGATAGCACTGACGCATTGTGCAGGGCATAGCAAGCCAGATTTGGCACAGCCATGTCCATGATGCCTAACTTCTGGAGTGACTTGTCCCCCAGCTTGCCCCATAGGTTGTATATGGTCCCTTAGGTCCAGATAAGAGGTTAGCAGCTAATGAATTTATATGTACAATCAGGAGAGCTTGGAAGCTATTTTGATGCAGCCAGGGAGTATTTATAGCCATTTACTCTTTAATACATGTTTCCTCTTATTTGCTACTTCTTTGCTAAGAGGAAAGAATGGGAGAGCCCTTTCACTTGGACCTGGACAGTGCTGTTCTGTTGCAATCTCTGCAGCACAGCCTGGGACAAATCTCTAGATCCTACAAGGTGTTTTCTTTCCCATGCCACAAGCTGGGCATGAGACAGTGCTTCATTTTCAACAGGGGGAAGGAGTAGCAAAAGCTCAGCAGGCTGCTACAAGAGAAGCGGGCTCAGTTTCTGTAGCTTAAACCAAATCAGGACCAAAGTACTGTATTGACTTACTAATGACACTTAGTTAACCAATATCTGTGCTTTTTTTATACTTTTGTTCAAGGCAGCTGCTTTTTCTTCAAGACTATCTAATTCCCCAGTTACTGTTTAATCCCTCTGATGGTTGCTCCTTTTTGAAAGAAGATTTTGGAGCAAGTGTCCAGTTATGCATATGTGATCTGGGCACTTGTGGGTGCACACACACTTTGTACCATGTTCTTCTCTTAGGCTGTTACCCACACCATTTACTATGGGTGGGCTCTGCAAGCACCCCTATGCTGCCCTAACAGTTACTGCCCTCAGTGAATAGCAGGGGGTATTTTGACAGTATTTTTGAGAGGTACCTCTCTAGCCCACAGGATTCTGACTGCAGCAGTGAGATGTGAGGCTACATCTCACCAGTGAAGGCTGCAGAATTCTGTCTTCAAGGGGGATGCATATTAAGCTGTAGCTACTGCAGTGTAACATCAAGAAGGTATCATTTAATTAAGAAATTGTCATCAGATCATCAGTTTCCAAATGTGATTTAACGGCAATGTAAAACTATTTTGCTAAGGATATCCTGTGAATTTCTGATAGTTGTGGGGGCCAAATCAGATACATCTATTACAGTTCAAGATGTTAGGAAGGTAGGTAGTCCCTGGTATTTTAACCATTTTTGAGAGCAGAGCAGGTGGTACTAAGATAGTGGCATCTCAGGAACTACTGAAGAACAGAAGCAGATGAGAAAATTACCTCCTATTTTTCCATAAATACCATTGGATGTATTATAGAAAGAATAAAGTCAGATATTTGGTGACCAAAGGGAAGTTCACTTTCAATTTCTGTCTACTGTTATTCTCCAAACAGAGTATGCCTGAAAGAAAGTTTGGCAGTCCTCCCGTAAAGTTGGGCAGTGTGATTAATTTTCTGTGGTTTGCAAGACTCACATTAGAAAGTGAGCTCTTAAATGTTAACTTGGCCAGTGAAATTCCCTCCAGGCAAAGACCCTGTGTCTCCCTTGAGCGGTACCGTGGGAATGGGCCCAGTGCAAGTGTGGGTGGTGTTAACACCATTATGTTCCCAATGACGACACAGTCTCGAGGACATAACCATTTACTCACTGTGTTTTGGACACTGTAACTACAGCTCTGCTGAGGGAAAGGGTTTTGTGGCACGTCCGCTTACCAGCTGATGCAATTCCAGCGACATACAACTGTCATCTTCTATGCAAAACATAAAGCTGAGAAATCAGAATTAAAACTGTCATGTCTGGAAAGACAGGATGTTCTTGGATATTTTGAAATTCAGGGCAATGTTCTTATCCTTGCCTAATAAACTTTTTTCATTTTTATGAAGCCCCTACTTGATAGCTTACTTGATAGCTTTTGGCTACCTGTGAATTATCTCATAACTAAAGTAACTAGGATAAAACCAGTATTGTTTTTGTGAGTATCAACTGAAATTATGCAGTGGGAACAAAATTACTCTGCTGGTTTCCCAACATCTAGAGCTGGAACAGGAGGATGTAGGAAGATCTTGTCAGATACGCTCTGTTACTGTTGTGCTGCAAATATTTGAACTCAGTGTCTCATTGATTTAGCCATAAGCAGTTTCTGCCTGTTTGTTTTCAGATTAGAGTAATTCTGGTGCACTGTAGTGGAGTTCTACATAGCATACGAGTTGTGCTCTCAGCTCTGCACTTCTCAGCTGGGACATGGGTGTCATTCTTTGCTTGGAAAGCATTGTTCTTTGGACTGGTTAGGCAATCAGAAGTGAGCACGGTCATGTGCTGACAAAACCAAATTCTTTTGAATGAGAAGCACAAATTCAAAACATTGTTCCAAACATTTTTGAACATGCAATAGCATTGCTCACAGTTCAGGGTAAACTGTTGTAAATTAAAAATATAAATGTGCAGTTGGTTTCTACATCTCAACTAAGAGCTGTCACCCTTGGTGACTATCTGAGCATGTCCTCTGAATTTGGGATATTTCCAATACAACTAGTGCTGGATACTCTACAAATGGATTTCTCAGCCTCTCCCTAGCCCTTGGGGCAAAGTTGCCTCTGGATTTATCTGGCTAAAGTGAAGCTAGAGAAGTCAGTGAGCTAGGATTTTACACTGGAAACACTTTGCTGTCCCAGCAGAACACACAGGAAGAGTTGTAGCTGTACAGCACTGCTGCCACAGGGCCTCAGCAGAGCCCAGTGAAATGGGAAGGGCTCAGGCTGGGCTTCAGTGCATATTGCAGGTCAGCAGATGGGAAAGGACAGTTGAGATGTCCCCTGGATGCTACCACCCATCTCTGACTAGTTTTCCACTGCTCCTTGTTTTCCCAGTGTGTGGTTCAGAGGGAATGGCAGAGGCGAGAGTGCCCTATCCATGTCAAGGTATCCCTGAGCAAAGGAAGGGATCTTGGAACACACTGCCTGGTCTCCTCTCCATCTCAGACAGCTGTTTAACAAACTTAAACTGCTTTTGCCATCAGTAAATAAGGAGTTTGTGCTGTTCCTCACTTTTGCTTCTGTATGATGATCTGTTTGGGATGAGTATTCTGGGATGAGTATTCTTCCTTAGCCTAGCTGGAAGCCAGTAATTTGCATTAACTTTGTAATCCACTATCTACATCTATTTTGATTTCAGAAAGCTAATGTATCCACTGTGATTCATCCTCCAACTCATCTGCTGCCCTGTTCTCAGGACAGCAAAGCTGTGGCAGGGGAGTCAGACCATTGGCATTAATTTCTTTACAAGCTGGGAGGCTATCAGCCCTGCAAGCTGGCAGGTTGAATATAGCCAAATACCATGTTCCTGATTTTCTGCTTGGTAGCAGCAGTCTCCCCATAAGCAGAGACAATAAGAGGAAATCTTTGATTATAAAAATGGCAACCTGCTAATGACTTCCATTTCTGCTTTCTCTCCTCTCAGAACATCCCCACCTTGGGAAGCGTAGCAATAACCATGGCGCTGCACAACTGTGATGAGGTGGCCGTAGCTGGGTTTGGCTATGACATGACTTCACCCAATGCACCTCTGCACTACTATGAGAACATCAAGATGTCTGCCATCAAAGAGGTAGGGAGCTCCTGCCAAGCACATCCTCCTCCTCCTCCTCCCAAGCCCGCCAGCCACCTCGACTCCAGAGCCTGACTGGGATCGTGATGTCAATTTACAGCTTTCCTGTGTGGATAAAAACAACTCCACCCATGCATTTGCCTGTAAAATTCTAGACATTCTCCCAGGCTCAATGTATGTTAAAAATTGTTATTACTGCTGGGAAACGCTCTCTGGAATGTGTATTTAATGTAATTTCTTATTTGAATGGCAGGGAAAGGATTCACATAAATGTTAACTCAAGAAGCGTGAAAGGGAGCAGTTCTGCTTTGGGGTTGAAAAGATGTGCCTTCTCCTGCTTTTTGATCCATTGTATTGCTCTCTAATCTATAGAGATGGATTCTTTTGTGAGATGATCACCTCCTCAGGCCCTGGGAAGCATGGGGGAGGTGAGATCAGCCTATGTTCCTGAGCTCTCAGCAGCATTTCACTGGTGTAAACACACCCAGACTCTGTGGAGACTGCTCTGTAAAGACAGGTCTACATTAAACACGTTTTCTGCTAATATCACGGTGAGACGAACAGCATTTTTGGAGGAACAAAAGCTCTCATATTGGTATAATGCAGCAGTATAGATGCCTTCAGGTCTATCCATTTCCTGTACTAAACTAGAGCAAACTTGGATGCTGGTCAGAGCTTCTATAGTGGGAATGTTTGCTGCTTTTTTGGAAGAGCTCCTTCTTTCCCAGCAGACATGGCCCAGTCTTCCTAAGATTGCTTCTCCCTCTTCACTGGATAGGAAAACTTGCTCCATCCTACTCCACACTGTGAAAAGTTGTGTTGCTCATGGACAGTAGCTGTCTCCTGGCACCTGCCATTTGTTCACATCAAGTGCTTTACTGTTGATTCAGACCAGGAGGGAAGCTCGGAAGTTGTGTTTTTCCAAATCACGAGACTGTACATGTCTTAGTACTCTCACTACTGTAGGCTGCAGGCCGCATGGCCTTAGGCAGACTGAGAAATTATTAATCAGTGATTAGTCAGCTTGAGAAATGAGAAGAGTGTGTCTGATTGTCAGAGTGATGAAACTTTGGAGCAAGCTCTCAGCAGATGCTAAGAGAACAGAGTTTAGGAAAAGGCTGTGAAGAGGTCCTCAGTACAGCAAGGGACTTGACATTGTGGTCCTGAGGTTCCTTCTGGGCCTGTGGAGGTGATAAGAGAATCTGCTTAGCTCAGTGGAGTACCCAGGGATTTAATCAGTCCTTACTAGGAAAATGAGTGCCTATTTGAGGGTTTAATGGGTATGTCCAGAGAAGTAAATTGAATTGAGGTGATGTCTGACTTGTGAAATCCCTGAATGGAAAATAGCTAAGGAATATACCTTTTGCAGTAGTAGAGGAGGTATCACCATCGGCTTGCCCAGTTCTGGGCATCTGCTTATAACCACAGCCAGGGACAGGACCCTAGGCTCCCCAGGCCCAGGTCTGAGGCAGTACAGCTGGTCCCTTAGTCTTCCAGCAAAGAGATGGCTACACCAGAGTGAAAATTCAGACTGCAGATGCCTGAATCCAGCAGTGAGTATGGAGACTCTTCAAGAAAGTTTCAGGAAAAGCTTTTGGTGCCACTGTTTTCGCTCTGCCTTTGGTGGAGAATCACTCTTGTCCAGTTGTTCTTCCTGTCTCATAAGGATGTCAGTCCCAAGGTCAGCTTTTGAACATGGGGACACCCACAGCAGGTGTCCTTGCCAAGCCTGTTTTACAACCTGGTATGTGTTTCCTCAAGGATGCCACTGGAGCTGACAAGAATGAAGTCTTCTCGCTCTTCATCCTTACATGAATCAATGGGAAAATTTGGCAAAAAGACTTGGATAACGGAATTTCTGATTGAAGTTGCAGGTCCACATCACTTGGATCTCTGATTTTGGAGGCCAGCATCCCAAATGGGATCCAAGGCCGTTGGAAGGCTGGAGGAGGTCACTCTTGGATATTGTATGTGGTCTGAGGAATAGATGTTGAGTGGCACAAGATAGATGAGGATGAACACATGAAATGTAACCAGTAAAGTCTCCTAGAGAGAGCAGTTTGTGCCTGATTTGCCAGACCTCTGCTGTCTGGAAGCCATCAGTCGTCGTGTCTAGGATGTTCTGTACAGAGGTGAGGGAGTGTTGAAAAGCCTCAATAACTCAAATATCACTGGATTTCTTTCTGCAGCTGGGGTTGGGAGCTCTGCAGCCCATCAGAGCTGGTTCTAGGAGGAAGGTTCCTGTTCCACTTGAAGGTTACCTGATATGTGTCTGCCCATCTAATCCTCATATCCTCACCCACAGAGTACTCTTACATTTCACTGCCCTGGTACAAGAAAAGCCATCTGTTCCCATGTATCAATAATTAATTCTCCTCCTGCCTCTGCCCCTCCCAATATGACAAATTGTTTGTGATATTGTGGAATGTGAAGAGCAACGAGAGGATTGCATTTCTTTCTCTCCTATTTAATATTAATGGTAGCTGGTAATTGTTAGTCATCTGAGGGTGAAGTTGAAAGGTGAAGGGCATAATAGCTGGGTTCTGTCTTCTGCAGTTGCCTTCCAAGAATGCAAGGTATAGAGATTTGCCCCACTCCAGACTGGAAGCACCTGCTTGATGGAAGATCTGCACACACCTTGTAAACAGGGAGGCTGGCCTGCACTGGTACTTTGTGTCAAACTTTGCCCTTGGCATTAGTGAAAAAAGACTGACCCAGAACCAAGCATCACCAAGGTTTTTATCTGTTCCATCTGCTCTGTCACACAAAGGTCCAAGAGCATCCACAGGATTTTTCTCAGTGTTTCTTTGGACCTCTGGGATTGTACCCAGGCCTGGTTCTTCCTGGTCCTCTTCTACATTTCAGCCTCTAAAGGAGCCACTAAAGCAGGCTATGCCTTGAAATTATGCAAGTATCATGTTTGTCCTCTGGCCTGCAGACCTATGGAGGCTGGAGTGTTCATTCCTGGGCAGGGGAATGGAACAGGTTTGCTTAACATAGCATCATCACAGCACTGAAACAACTGCAATGGGATGCAGCTGTTCCACCACAATGTACATCTCAGGTAGGAACTCCTGCAGTTTGACCAGGCTTTGGTGGGGCAAAACCTCTGTTTCTGAAGTTCAAATCTCTTCAATGACTGCCAAGCTCCTCCAGCCTGAGTGTTTAAATCTCGTGTTTAAGCCTAGAGAGCAGCTGCAGGGAAGCACTCCAGCTCCACCCTGAAAACATCACTGTCTTTACCAAGGAAATGTAAACACCAGCAATGTCCTGGGTCTGGAGATGCCACATGTGTGGGTGGATTGTGGGAGCCTATCAGGTAATACCCCTCAAGCTACTTCCCTTGCCTAGTATCTGCAGGGAAAATGGGCCTGCTGGTGAGCAGGAGTCCTCTCAGCAAGGTGTGTCGCTGATTTACACTTCAGGCTGCTTGACATCTCTCTGGACACCCTTGAAACTCTGTGACTCATCTCCAAGCAATTTGCTCTGATTACATAAAAAAAGCCAGCAAAATGCACTCACTTGCTCTCAGCTGGGTGGAGATGCCTCTCCCATTGCAAGACTGAGATGATAAAATCTTTGTGGAAATGAACCTGATTTTTCCTGTTGCTCTGTGGCACTGGCAGCTGCATGTCCAAAAGGAGAAACAGGCATCCCTGTCCACAGTGGAGCTCAGCCCGTGCTATCCCCACAGGATAAAGGCTCTCAAGGCCCAAGATTGTGCTGCTATTGATACCACATAAGCCAGCTGCCTACACTGAGTTTTCCAGGATCTCCAACTCCTGAGGGCTGGGCAGGCATTTCCTGCCCCAGAAGAAAAAGCTCTGCAAGGAGGCAGATGCACTGGAGCTTGATCACTGTTAAAAGTCAAGGAGAAATGTATGGTCTTGGGACTCTGTTCAGTAGTATGGCTGCAAGCATGTATGGATTCTCCTGTGCTTGGGAATGCTTGTCAGATGTAATTACTCCAATTTAGTCCTGGATAGCTTCTTTATCCTCTCCTGGGTAGCTCAGTGTACTCTGGCCAGGGTATGTCCAGGCAGAGCTGGTGGAGGAGACCCTTTCTGTTCCTCAGTGTGCTCTGGAGAACTGGAAGCACGCTAGGGTGGTGCTTTCAGTTCCAGGTGTGAGCTGGAAGATCAATGCAATTAAAACCATACCTCAAGGCCAGTTCTTCTGTCCAGCACCTTCTCCCCTGGTCTCTTAACTTCTCCTGGTCATGGCTGGGGTGCAGACTCCTGGCCTGCACTTCAGCAGGAGATTTCTGGGTGGTGTCAGGGCAAACTTTGTTCTCTGATCTGTTACTGGGACTCCACTGCCCAACAGACCCAGTTCTGTTATATAAACTCTTACAGGTGATTTTTCAGCTCTTATCCCATCTCTTTGTTTTAGCTTACAAAATGCAGAATGTCCAAGTGTGTCATCTCTGTTCAGTTACTATTTTTCCTATTCCAAATAACTTTGCAACAGGTTTCATCCCTTGCCTGCTTCCATGAATGCTGCACAAAAAATTGAGTCTTTGCCAAAGTGTCTGCTCACTTGTTTCTGCTTTCATGGCAATGAATCTATCAGAGCTGGATTTTCATATACTTTATTGTATTTTTATGTCTTGCTCAGGTCCTGTAATGCTTCCTGTCCAAGCATGCCATAAAAATCTATTTTTATCACAGGTCACTGTCTTCTATTAATGTAGAAGTGTCAGATCCACTGGGAACAAAGTGAAGGAAACATGAAAATGGTGGTGAGGAAAAGGAATAATTTTAAAATAGAGTGAAATAGAAATTATTTAAGGATGGGAAAGTCACTGTTTAGAATAGTAAAAACAGATCCATAAGGAGCTTATGAAACTGAGAGAGCAGGGGGCTGTACTAAATCATGGGAATGAAGCACAAGACAGGCTCCCAGCATCCCTTCTCCATGTGCTCTGCCCCAGCACACAGTCTTCCCAAGCCTCATGATCCAGAGGTGAGCTTCTATCCCGTGGTCATTTCTTGCAGGAGCAAGAATGTGTGCAAGGAGCTACCTCAGATGGCACATAGGAAACATCCTGGGCTATTTTCTCAGCAGCTGGCTGCAGACTGCCTCTCACACTTATGAGTGATAAAAAGAGTAATTCATGGTTAAAAGCCACCCTTGCCCATCCAGAGCCTGCCTGCAGTGTTTGTGTCCCACAGTGGAGCTGCTGGCAGGTCTCCTTTGTACTGGAGAACCAGGTCAAGCACCAGCACTGCTGCTGGAGGTGTCAGCTCCTTTGGTACAGCTGTGCCCAGCACCTCAGTGATTCATTGCCTGACCTGAGGGGGAGGTGGTATGGCAGCCTTTGATGGCTGCTTTCTGATCACTGGCCCCTTCCCCAGCAGGTCTTTGTGGGATGCTGAGGACACCATCTTGTAACACTTCTCATTCAGCCTGTGTAAGGGCTGCCACAAGGGCCAGGGGAGGTGGCCTGCAGCATGCAGTGACACACAGCTTTGTCTCTGTCTCTCTCTGACAGCAGCTACATCTCAGAATAATCCACAAATATCAAGTTTGGAGTCTTGAACTATAAAGGCACAAACAATAGTGCTTTATCATCATCTGGGCTCTCTCTGTGAAGCCGCCTTTTGCATTTTAAATCAACACAAGTTGCTTGGGAGGGGGTGGTAGGGCTGCTTCAGGCTTCCAAGTACCTTAAAGTTTGTGGTAGCCAACAAGAAGAACAAAACTCCTTTGAAAGCTGGGCAGATGTCTGCCGTGGTGATTTATAGACTGAAAACATGGCTATTGGAGCCTGGCTGATGAATTGTGATTGCAGTACAAGGAGTGGTGCAGACTGAAATGGAGGTCAGCTTTTGAGGGGGAGGTTAGGGGCTGGGGCAGGGGCACCTCTGAAAGGGCAGTGCTTTTTCTTGGGGCCGGCAGTGATGACTGATGAAGTTTATACATTTTTGTCTTTGTTTAAAAGCCACCTGTTTGACAGCATTGGGGCTGAGCAAAGGCCTCGCATGCTGTTCCTGTGCATAAGGACTGTGTGTCTGTATAACAGAAATCTGGAAAAGATTGTTAGAATAGCAGCCCTGACCAATGCCCAGGTATTGCCTTGTTCAGAAGGACAGAAGTACGGTGACATTCGGGATTTCACTGTGCACTGAGAACAGCAAGGAAGCCCGTAGAATGGATAAAAAATTTAAGATCTCTGTAGGAGAAGGCAGTAAAAGATCTACAGAGGTGTGTTAGAGCCCAGCTGCTGACCCCAGCATTGAACACAGATGTCTGTGGGGTGCTGGGTGTCCCCAGAAATGGCACTGTCATGGATGTACAGTAGGACTGTCAAAAGGAGAGCCCAGGTATTCCCGGACACAGTGGCTGGCACAGCTCTTCTCACCAGCTGGGAGGTCACAAGAAGAGCTGTGGGCCTTCCACAGCTGTTTTTAGCATGTATGAAGACCTTGCAGAGGGACATTTTAGGAAATAGCCTTTAACTGATCACCTTCATGGTTGAATAAAATGGAAAATCAACAGAAGGATGATATAACTCAGATTTTGCTCCATAAAGGAGGGAGCTTGATGTGCAGGGCTGTATATAGACTCAGAAGTGGTGGCAGGTACTCAATGGAATTGGTATATGCATGCAGACTCTGACCTCTGAATTTGGGCCTAGCCTTGGAGAATGGGCTACTAAAAGCTGATTCGCTGAAGAGCTCATGGATTCGTTGTAGACTTGAAGTCTTGTTTGTGAAAGTACAATAATTATCTGTGATTTATATTTGCAGCAAGGGAGAAACTGGCAGAAAAAGGCTGTAAATATGACTTCATAAAAGTGATGTTAGAAGTAATAGAGGAGTAAGGAAGAGCATCAGAAGACTTCATTCCTGATGGCTGGGATGGACAGAGATAAAGTATAAACTGGCAAAAGTCAAGTTCAATTAGATTTTGCAAAGGAAAATTAGCAAATACTGAACAGTGTCACTGACAAACAATTAATAAGGAAGCAAGGAAAGAATTATCAAGACTGACATCCAGGGATATGAAAGAAGCAGAAGGATTAAAGTAAGAACCATGTGAATATATATATTACCACTGTTAGGGTGATATGATGGATGTGAGGTAAAGGGTTGCTTATGGTGAGAAGTTCACAGAAAAAGAAAATTACTGGGTCAGCACTGAAAGGCAAAAGCTGTTAAAGCTAATGCAGTAGGTGTGAGAGCCCAAGAGATCTCTGTTCCACTTTGAGCCAATTAAGCTGCAAGTCCAGAGGAAAAGATCCACAATAAATCTATCAGGTTCCACAGGATTAGCTTGTAGTGGACATAATACCTCTTTTTTCTTTTTTGGAGGGGGAGGGGAGGGTGGGAGGTAGGGGAGCAAATCAAGGAAAATAATCCTGTCAAATTCAGAACTCTTACACAAACCTTAGAGGTACTATTCAGAACTTCAGAGCAGAGTTTAAATTAAAGAATAATTATATTCTGTTTTATTACTACAGTATATAATAATTAAATGAAAGAATAATATCTTTATTTGATTTTTTAAAAAATATTCTTGGGGCAGAGGAAGTGTAGCAGTCCCACCTGTCAGGAGTTCAGTAAAGCATGCAATCCTGTGCCATGTGAGATATTATTAGTTAAACTTCAGAAGCCACAGTTTGGTGCAACACCTGTACATGAATAGTCTCTCTGAAGAGAGAACACAAAAAACAACACTGAATGGACAGCTGGGAGTTCCTTTGCAGGAGGTCATGTTTAGTGTTTGCTTTAATGATTTTTGGCACAGAAGGCAATGGTGTGCAAGTGGAATTTGTGATGAGACAAAACCAGGTGTGGTCAATACAAGGGAGGATCAAAATACCGTCCAAGAAGGCCATGAACACCTTAAGAATAGGAGTGAACTGGATGGCATGAAACCTAAGAGTATGAATGGAAGGCCATGCTGTTTGGGGCAGTTACAGAGATTTTGACTCTAATCTAGGACAGGATTACTTGGTAATGGCAGAGGACAGTGCTTAGGTTCAAGTAAATCACAGAATAATTCAGGCTGCGAGACTGTTACTGGGGGGAAAAAAAAGACAAATACACCTCTGGAAAGACTAGAGGAAATGACTTCTTGCCAAGTGAGGGAATTGCATCTGCAAGAGGCACTGGTGAGCATTTTTTTTAGTTCATGAGAAGTAAATCTGGAGTAAATAGGGACAGAGGGAGCTGCTATAATTCTGTGAGATTTCTCAGTCTTCGTGGTGTAAATGAACAGCTTGTTTTGGTAGAAGAAAGACATTGCTTGTTTAACTTGGTATAATGAAGACTGAAAAGAGATACAGTTTCTCTGTGTGTATGTATTAAGAGTAAGCAGGAGCAAAAACAGCTGTTTGAAATTTAAAGTTGATGTAAGAATGACTGGGCATAAAGGAGCTGTGAGTAAATCCCCTAAAGACAAGAAGATGAGGACACCCAGCCATCCTATTTCAATATATGGGAATCTCAAGGGGGTTCAAGCTGAGTGGGGAGGTCTGATGATGAAAATTAAGCGGCTCTAGGGACAGGGCTGTGAAGATTAAAGACAAATTAGCACTGGTGGAGGCTGGAAACTGTTGCCGTGAAGTAGCGCTTCTTGCTCTGCTATGATTTCTGCTCAGGTTTTCGTGGAGAAGTGCTGCTGATGTGCAGAAAAGCAGAGGATGTAACAGAACTGAGGAAACTCCTTCTCTACAACTTGCTGTTTTTCTTGAATGTATTCCTCATTGACTTCGCTCTCTCTAATTTAGCCTTCCTGTATTTTAATTGCAGCATGCTTGATAAGACTAATGTGGTCTGAAGCTGAGGCATTCCCCGATTGTAATTGATTACAGACAGGGAGCTTACCTTCCTCCTGGGTTGGTCTCTGAAACATTTGCTTAGGCTTAAAATATTCTACTTGGCTTCTCTTGAAGCGACAGATGATGTTTTGTGCTTCTTTGTGGAACTGTCAAGCTAAAAAGGATAGGTGTTTGGGGCTATTTGCATAACCCTGAAAGGTGGCTTTAGCTGATGATAAATTTTCACCTAATTAACTGTGACCAAGTGCTCAGAACCACTGCCACCTCCCTGGGATGAGCAGCCATAACAGTGCTGGCAGAGTAACTGCTCCCTCTGCTCCTCTCTCCACTGGAAAGAGCAAACGTCCACGACTCAGAGAGAGACCCAAAGCACAGGAAATCCTAGCCTGATCCCTGGAGAACAGGAAGGGGTCTGGAGCCTCCTGGGATGTTCCTGTTGGAACTCTCAAAGTTCATTACTCCAACCATGGTCTCAGGCAAGCAGCCTGTTTGATTCCACAAGTGGAAGCTGCATTGGATACGAGCAGGAGAGGAGAGAGAGGGTAGAGCCAGTCTGCCAGGTTGCAGCATTGGTGGTGATGTGCAGGGACAGGAAGGTGGAGGTGACAGTGAATGTTCCAAACTGCTCCATCACTGTCTTTGAGATGCAGATTAACAAGAAAAGAGCTGGAGTTTTCTGTTGGTGCTGTGTGTTATTTAAGGTGTACACTCAGGGTGCTATTTGAGGTGTATATACCCTGAAACCTTCTGCGGTTTAGGGTGTATTTTGTTGCCTTTTCCTGTCAGAGCAATGGGACTGAGGTGCCTGCTTGCCTGTCAGTTTTGAGAAAGCTGCTGCTAGTGCTGGAATGCAGCTACCTTCGTCTGATCAGCTCTGTCTGTCAGTGGGGTGAGTCCCTCTCCTGTAATCAGTAACCGGAGCTGGTGTTGAAGACATGCCTCATCCCTCCTGCCCTTGCTGCTGTCGGGCGATGGGGGAGCAGCACGCACTGAGTGCCCAGATAGGGCTCTTTGGGAGGGATGAGAGCCTCTTCTTACGGGGGAACCTCTTCCTCTCTGGGCTTACATTAAGCACAAAACATTACAGAGTACTGATGTGGACATCACTAAGATCCATGGACCACGTGGGAGGCTGAATTGTGGCTGCCTGCATGTAAAAAGGAGTTAGTGGCAGTGCAGTGCCTGGGGTATAAAGCAGCCTGGATGCTGAACAACCACGGGTTGGTAGGTCTTGCCATCAGCTTGAGTGAGTAGGTGAGTGCTGGAGCCAAACCTAGCTGCAATGTGAGAGACTGCAATTTTATCACCCAAAGTTTTGTTATCTACCTCCTGGACTTAAATTCCTGCTCCACTTGTACTTCTCACAAAGCAGATTTCCTCTTGCCACTAGATAAGGCACTTGCATGTGGCCTGAGGTGACGTTTTAGGTAGTTTGAATTTGCCTGCAAGTGGCTGCCTTCCCAGTTCATCTGTACAAAAGCCACAAGCATGAGTAGTTGCCCTGGCCGAAACCAGATGATTTGTCATACTGTGTGATGAGGCTGAAAGGCATGGTGGAGGGCTCAGATTGTGCTATGAAGTATCATGCTCCTGGTCCTCCAGGCAGGTTTCAACAACGAGCCCAGCCAAATGCAAGTGAATGCACTGAGACTTGGTATCCCAGTGTGGCCTCTGTGCCAGCAGGAAGTGCTGGCTGCCTGTGGGCAGGAGCTCACCTGCACTTGGCTACCTCTGCTGGGGCTGAGCCTTCCTAGCAAGGGGCTGTGCTGGTAGAAGTGACGCTGCTGCATGGCAGGGCTGACATTCCACATGTGGAACTCTTTCCAGCACATTAGGGATCCTGGCTCTCTGGCTCAAATGCATGCTCAGCCCTGCTCTCCCAGTTCTCTCTGTGCCACCATCATTCCCACTGCTGCTTTCTGGAACTGATGCTTTTTTCCTTTTTTTCCTTTTACAAGCCTTTGTAACCTTTATTCCCAGTGCTACTTTTCCATTTCTGCTTTTACATTAGCTGAAGCCCAGCACTGAGTTGTTTCAGGGCAGCATCTTTTTGGTTTAGAAAAAGGGCCTTATACATTTTCAGAATCTCAAAGAGCACCAACACAGTTCTCATGTGTGGTCCTGTTCTCAATAGTGGTATAGCCTTTCCAGCATTCAGGTAATAGTGTCACGGCAAGCAGAGGAAGTCAGACTTCTTCTGAACACAGGTTACAAGGTAATACCTGCCTGAAGTTTCTTTAACAGCTTTAACAGTTGTCATTCCTGTGCACTGAGGGGATGGAAGTGGCTTGTAAATGCACAGTATCCGCAAGAAAGATATTCCCAAAAAGTGCTGGAGATCTAGAGAGGGACCTTCAGTGCTTTGAACCTCTTGTCAGCCCTCTGTGTGCAGGTCATGCCTGGGGCAGTCAGAACCACACAGCAGTCGTGACTGAGAGCTGCTTGTTCCAGACAGGACAGGGCAGGACAAGCAGGGTGACAGGAGAGCCACATGCACATTGTGTATTATGTATATACAAACAGTGCTTTGCAGGCAGGTGCCCACAGTTTGGCATTGGGAAACTGGATTTCCATATCTATGACAGAGTGCCCTCAGTGGGCTCATGGGGCTCATGCTTTGTTGGTTTGAGGCCGTGTCAGGGAGGCTCCTGTAGGGTGATTTTGTCATGGTCTAGACTGTGTTTAGAGCTCAGATTACCTGCTGACCAGAGCAGTGTGCCAAAATCATGTACTGTGGTTTTTGTCCTGTTGGGAGATTTTGGGGAAAGTTGCTTTTCCCTGTTCTGTTTGGGCTCCATGGCGTGACAAACCACTTCCTGCTTTCATGAAGTGTTGCAATAGTCCCAGCACAGGGGAATGATGGCAGATGCTGTGATCCCAGCTCAAGCCTGCTGCATCTGTGTGGGATGACACCAGCTATAGCAATCACTGCTTTGAAGTGCCTGCTGGAAGATATGGACATTTCACTCGTCACATTGTATTAGAGTAACATTTAGCATGTGATTTCCTCTTGATAGAGCTAGCAGAAGCAAGAGCCAGCTTTGATGGGGATGGTCTTGGGGCTTTTCAGCTGCATGCACCCCCATGTATTGCCATGGGCTGGCAGGGAGCTGTGTGTGGTGGGTACATGTCCTGCCTTTGTGTCCTCTGCCAGCTCTGTTCCCTGGCACAGCCCTGGCTCCAGACAGGAGCTGGGCTCCTGTGTGCAGTAGCTTGAGAGGGATTGAGAGACCTGGATTGGCCAGATCGCACCATGCCAAAAAACTTCCCCCAGCCTATGGGGAAACTTTCTACCTCAGGTACATGGGTCTGACCCTGACTGTGTCAGCTTTACATAAGAGAAAGTCCTTGGTGTGCAAGGGCTTTTCTGATCTAAAGCAGGATCTGTGTCCTTGACAGTCCCCCAAGCATGAGGGACAGGAGTGTGGTTGGCCAGGGTAGTTGCTAACCTCCTGTCTCTCTCATTTTCTTCCAGTCCTGGACGCACAACATCCAGCGGGAGAAGGAATTTCTGAGAAAGCTGGTGAAAGCCCGAGTCATCACTGACCTAACCAGTGGGATTTGAGTGGCTGCAGCCACTGTATCCAAGGGAGGAGACGAAGACACACTTCAGCTCTGGGAGCAGGCACTGGCAGCCCCCTGCAAGAATCCCACCTCACTGAAGACACACAGAGATGCCCAGGTGCTCTGGGAAGACCCTCTTGCATTGCCAGTCTGCATGAGGGTTACATCTCCCACCTCTAGGCCTAGAGCTGGCAGGAGGTGGGCAAGGGGCTGAGTGGACAGTTCTTGAACTCTGCATCGCAGACAGATCTTCTGCATCCTGAATTAGCCAGGAAAGACTCAGGAGAGAGAAGAAAGTTTTGTGAATAAAATGATTAGTGCCAAATGGGAGGTGATGCTGCCCCAAGGCAGCAAAGCCTGAATGTACAAAGTATTTTTTAAAAGACTCTACTGGAACCATACTAGAAATACCAAGGTACAAGGCAAAGTCTGCTTGTACACAGCCCTGCAAAAAACCTGGCCTCTTCATGCTCCATCTGCATTGTCACTGGCCTCAGATCTTTCCCCAGGAAAACAAATCCATCCAAAACTTCGGTGTCATTGGTGCTGCTACAATTCGAAGGAAAAATAATGGCTTGCTCTCATCCACCACTTGGAGCTTCTGGATGGAGATGAGCATGGGTTTGTTTTTCTGCATTTTTCCTCACTTCCTCCACAGAGGCAGCAACAGCAGCAGCCACTGACTTGGCTGTAATTTTCATAGCCATTTGCTCTGCCTCTGCCCTGACCTCGAGGTGGAGCAGGGAGCTGGTGGCTTTCTCCTACAGCAGACCCTCTCCACCTTCCTGCCTGTCACAATGCAGAGGAGCCTGCCGCGTTTTGCTCAAGGCTTTCAGGCCTCTTGGTTTGTGCCTGCTGTGCAGGGCCCCCATGGAGTCCGTGCAGACTGGTGTCACTGTTTCTGGACAGCATCTCGCTTTGTTTTTGTGTGGGAGGGGAGTAATTTATTCTTTGGAAGGAGGTCAGATCTTGAGCAGAGATCTCAAGCTTTACAGTTTGAGAGCAGACTGCTGAAGATGTTTGTTTTACGTTCCAAACTCGATCATGTTCCCTATTTAAGCGACGTATGACCTCAATGATGATGGAACCTGATGGGAACTCTCACCCTCTGCTCGGCCCCTGCTCATTCCATTTCCAAGCTCCTCCTGTGCTCTAGCACTGCTGCTCCTCCTGCTCTCAGGAGCACATCCTTCCTTTGCCGTCCCAAGATGCACTATTTGCACATTTGATTTGTATACGCATTTCAGAGGAGCTGGAATAAACTGATCAACGTGGCCAAGTGCAAGGGCAGAAGGGTGGTCTCATCCACCTGAAGAGCGTGGGCAGAAGGGAAATTGCCAAGGGAATGATTGGTTACATGTGGAACATGTAAGGGAATGAATGTGCTCTCCTAGCCTGGAGCAGGCTGGAGTGCACCCACAGGCACTGTCCCAAGTACCTGGGTGCCAAGGCACTGGCACACAGCCAGCAGGTGCTGGGGTCCATGGAGGGCGATCCCAGAGGGCTGTGGGTTGGGCTCATGGTCCTGGCACTGTGTCTGACATAAATTGCAGTCTGCTTTCCTCTGGACTGAAGGGAGCGTGACCCTGGCATGGGCGAGGAATGCTCAGAGCAGGGCTCACATGGCTCCCTTAGACCAACTCTGCACCTGCTGATTTGCAGGGACTGTGACTTTGGACCTGAGACCCTCAAGGGGGTGTGCAGGAGGGGCAGGCAGTGACCTGGGCATGGAGAAGATGAGCAAACTGTGCATAATGGTTTGAGACCAGGCTGCAGACAGAGGCAGCTCCCAGGACATGTCACTGAATGCTGCTTACAGACCAGTGTGGGATGCATCTCTCAGGAGCCTCTTCTGCCTGCTGTGCCTGTAGCCACGGAGCTTGCCCAGGGGCAAGTCCTGCCCAGCTTCTTGTTGTGGCTGCTCTTTCCCCCGTCATCTGGGAGCAGCTCAAAGATCCTTCTGCTTCTGGGCTGCAGAAGGCATGCTGGGAGGCTCTCCTTCCCTTTACTCTTCCCATCCCCACTGCTCTGGCATCCCAGCTGGACAGTCCCTGTTTCCCCAGGGACATGCCTCCTGTCAGGATGCTCTGTGAGGTTTCCAGCAAGTTTTTGAGCATGTGCTGTGACAGATACTCCTTGGAAGTATCTCCCAGTTTGTTTTTCATTTCTTAAGAGTCCATGGGACTAGATTTCCATGGCTCTCGCCAGGCAATGCTCCCTTTGCAGTTTCTGGGTGTCAGCCTGGACTTGACCCCATCTTCTGTTGAGTTCCAGCCATGCTGGCAGTGGGAATGTTTGGTCTGGATCTGGCTGAGGTTGTGGCTGGAGAGGGTTGACACCCACATGCTGTCTTGGTGCTTTACCCAGCTGCCATGAGAGCCCTAGGGCTCTATCCATAGGCTGCAGTGAGCTGAGATGGCAGAGTGGGCAGCTGCATCCAGGAGGGAGGAGCCTTTAGTGTCTGTGCTGGGCTCCTCTCCACCCACTGGGGGAAGCACCTTCACAGAAGATTGTGATGGCATGAACTTGATTAAGATTAGTTTATTGAACACTACAAAGCTACAGGGCACTTTTATCTTCCATCTCGCTGGCTCCAGGTCCAAGGACACAGCATGGCTGCTGCTCAGCCTTCCCTGTCATCCCAGCTCTCCACCACAGCCATGAAGATGTCCTGATGTGAAGCTGACCCTACAGACCAGAGAGATGACTCCAAGCCCTTCCCTTCACCTTGACAGGGGTCTCCAGGCAGAAAAGTCAAAGTTGAATAGTTGAGTGCATGGCCCAGAGTGACTGTCATGGGTCAGGACCACCTGCATGTAGATGGAAAGAGCGTTTGGGGACCAATACTCTCCTCCAGGTCACTGACACCACAGAGCAGCCCATGGCCGGGTGATGGGGCTCCAGTTCCAGGAGCAGTGCACTGCACTGGGTTTTGCTCCTGGGTGATGTTCTTCTGGCTGCCTCCCCAGGTGCACCTGCAGCCACCTCCCGCCCTTGAAACGCTGCAGTCCTGGCAGCTCGGAGCGGTGCACACGGGTCAGAGCAGGGTCAGTGGGACGGATGCAAGTCTTGGCCTCTCCCTCGCAGTGACTCACCTTGTCAGCTCGGTAGGGAGAGCCCAAGGGAATTCTCCACAGCCTAAATATAGAGCGGGGTTGCCTGGTGCCTCTGATGCGCTGTGGTGCAGAAAGGCCACAGGGTGCCAGGAAGGGTGGCAGGGAACCTGCCTAGAGACAGCCCAGGGAAACACAGGGAGATCAAGAGCCAGTGACCACAGTGGGTTTTGCTCCAGCTAGTGCAGAGAGCAGGTCTGGGGAGCTGCAGGGCAGCCTGGAGGACAGCAGCTGCTGCTGCTGTGCTGACCACACCATAAACTGCTTGTGCATTTGTGGCTGTGCCTACCACACTGGCATTGGGCTCCAACCACCAGCTCACCCTGTTAGGTCAGGCCATGCTGTGGCCTCAAGCTCACACATGCCAAAGGTAGGCACCATGGCCAGGTAGCATAAGGCAGCAGTGGGATCCAGCATTCCTCATCCCAGCATCTCTGGCTTCCAATGTCTCCTTCCTTGGAGGGAGAAGTGGAGAGGCCCTGCCATGCTGTGCTACTCCTTGGTGTGAGCACTGCTGGGAGTGGGGGAAGGTGTCAAGACAGGGCCATCTGTGTGAAATGAGCACGGCTGGGTTGGGTACGGGCAGAGCTGGACACAGGCAAGGGCTTCCAGACTGTTTGGCAGGGAGGCAGCCACCACTGAGCTCCATGGACACCAGCATGGCGTGTGCTCTTGGTCTGAGTGCGTGTCACTTGCAGTATTAGAGATGTGTCCTTCAGTGCAGGAGCGCCTTTGGGGCCACTGCCCAGCCCCTCTGGGCTCTGGCTCCTTGCACAGCCTGCACAGGGTCTCAGAAAGGCCAGTGCATTTGCCAGTACTGTACCAAGCCAAGATGCAAGAACTCAATGAGTTTTTAAAATTAGTNGCCAAGTGGGCGCAGCTGGGTTGAGTACAGGCAGAACTGGACATGGGCAAGGGCTTCCAGAGTGTTTGGCAGGGAGGCAGCCACCACGCCGAGCTCCAGGGGCACCAGCACGGCGTGTGCTCTTGGTCCAAGCGTGCGTCACTTGCAG
>VWYI01010167.1:312-68253 GCA_013399455.1 Anthoscopus minutus | reverse complement strand
GGATGCTGATGGTGCCGCGGTGCTGCGAGGATGCGGAGCGGGGGGCACCTGCTCGGCGATGCCGGGCCCGGCGAGGGCGGCGGGAGGCGTCCCCTGTGCCCGCCCGCCCTGCTGCTGCTGGGGTCCGGGACATGGGGCTGGATGGGGAGCCGCCGGGGCAGCCTGGGGAGGGAAAATGATGTGGCAGGAATGGGAGCAGAAGGGAGGGGTTGCGTGTGTTTCTGACTGGCGTCCTCTAGGTCGCCAGCTGCAGCGCTGGGCAGGGAGAGCCCACGGGTCTGGTCCTGGCTACTGAACAAGCTGCATCAATGTGAAGCCCATTATCAGTGTCTCCATTAAGCAGGGAAGGAAGGAAGTTTTGCCAGGTGCTGGGAATTATTGGGTATTACGGTTGGGAAAAGCCTTCAGCAGGCAGATAGCCCACTGATACCTTTCTAAACCAGGAATCCACCTCCTGCTGAAGCTCAAGGTCCTTCAAAGTGTCTGCAGGGCAACAGGAGTGAGGCTGATTGCTGGAATATGGGATCCAGGGAATGGCCACAGCAAACCAAGGCCTGCTGGCATCACACTGCTGCTGGGGTGTGCCCTGAGCAGCTGATGTGTGACCTGATGTGTGAGCTGGGGTTCATCACAGAAACTAAACTGGGCATCTCAGTGAGCACACCTGGGAGGACAGCTGAGTGAAAACCTTTCCTTGGCCACCTTGGAGGTGATGGGGTCAAGGCAGCAGGATGCATCCCTGAAGGGCAAACAGCAAGTGCATCACTCTTCCACTTACCCTGTAGCCAGATATCCAACAGACATCCATAGCTTGATCCTCAGACAGTTAGTGGGAATCCCAGTGTCCTCATTTTTCCTCTATAAGAATAGACTGAGATCCTTGCCAAAGCAATACTCATGGGCGTGCTGGTGGGCACGTAGAATCATGGAATCATTTAGGTTGGAAAAGACCTCTCAGATCATCATGCCCAGTAGTTACTGTAGCCCTGCCAAGCCCACCACTAAACCATTTCCCCAAGCTTTTCACACTCGTCCCTCCCCAGCGGGTTGCTGGCCTCACAGGAGATGTCAGGTCAGGGATGTCAGGGTTGTCACTGGTTGCCTTTGTGGCTGCAGGTGAGACACAACCCACCTCTTCCAGGGAGACAGAGCACAGCCAGGGGATTAACTGATGTCTGGAAAATGCTATGTTCATGCAACCTTCTGCAGCTTAATCTGCATATATCCAGGGCTGCTGCATGGTTTTGCCTCTGACTCCCTTTCTTTTCATCAGACACAAACCACTCCTTTGTTTGCACCAACAATGAGGCGCACACTTGCTTGGGAAGGATGGGCAGTGCCAGGGTGGGGGGCACTCGGCACAGGCTGGGTGAGGTGTGACTGTGCTTAGAGGCAGCTCATCCTTGCCAAACTGCTCGGGATTTAGTCTCCCAGTGCCTGGGAGGAGGCAGAGATGCCCTCTAGGATGCTTCGTGTCCCCTCCCCCAACCTGCCTCTGTCTCTCCTGATCTCTGCAGGCTTTGCCATCTCAGTAGTGTCCTCTGAAGGTGCAGCTGTGGACTGCAGTGGGACAGCAGCACAGTCCCTGAACAGGGGAAGAAGAATGGGGTAGGATCAGAAAAAAACACAGAGGTTCAGCAGCTCAGAGCCTTCCTGTGTCAGTCTTTTCCAGGAAGGTCTGTGGAGGAAAGTGGAGGAAAGATGGGCTTTGCTGGGAGCAGGGTTGGTGGGAGGCAGGTGGGTAGAGCCACTTTGTCAGAGGTGATGCTGGCAGATGAGTGATGCTTCTACTGGCCTAGGTTCTTCCACCTGCCCGTTTTTGTCCATGGCTCTATTAATAATACTGAATAATGATTGAAGTCAGGGTTTGACTCCACTCTAAGTCAGTCAGTGATAAGTGCTGGGCTTAGGAACAATGTAAGGAGCTGATTATCTCTTAAAACAGAGGGCTGAAGCCTTTCCAGGACCCCTGCAGTGGATGTTCTCGTGTGTGGCAGTTGTAGCTAGGGCAGTCAGTCTAGCAAGACGGTGCCTGTTACACTCTTCTGATGGTTTTGATGGAGAAGATTCTGTCCCTAGAAAATCCTTTTGTACCCCTACTGTTGTTTATTGTGCAGTGGAGTTTTGCAGGGCTCCTGTTAGCTGAAGAGGATCATTGCTGTGTTTATGCATAACCAGTGCCAGACAGAGATCCTCTAGCTGTGGACTGTGGTTTCAGGGAGGCAGGAGGGTGCAGGTGCTGGAGGCAGGGCCAGCTGACTAAAAGGCCTGACTAAAAGGTCACAGGTCTAAAAGCCTGTGGACATTTGCCAGGTTCAGGTGCTGCACTTCAGCAGCCATCTGAAAGTTGCTCCCTGTAATTTTTTTGCTCTGTTTTTCCATAGGGATCTCTCCCATGCACAGGGAAGGAGCGGGGCTGCACTAGGGCTGATCTGTTTTAGTAGGGTTACTGTGCCAGCATCCCCCAGTCCTAGCTGAGGTCTCCCTGTCTGCTTTTTGTTTTCTTCTGAGCCTGACCTAGATGCTGCTCTGACTTCAGCACAGCGAGAGCTGGCTGGTGTGGCCATACTGTGTGGACCTGCTGGGAGGGAGTTATGCAGCTCTGGGCTGGCTCTGCTTCCCCTGCACCTGCTGCTGAGTGGGGCTCTGTTGCTGTGTTTGGAGGGGTTGGAGGGAACGAAAGGCTGGGAAAGCCAAGGGCTTCAGGATGTGAGAATGCTCAACTTTTCATTGCCTAAATGGTGTAATCTGGTTTGTGACCTGCATGTGCTTTTGTGTGCCCAGGAGCTGTCCCTGGTGTGTCTGACAGTCTGGTGCTGGGGCGATGATGAAGATGGTTTGCAGATGTTTAGTCCAGGCTGCTTTGTCCATCTCAGAGAACTTGTGCCCTGCAGTCTTGGTTTCCCTCAGCACTTAATAATGTAGTATTGGACAGGAGAGGAAGAATGTGAGACCCTCCTCACATTTCTTAGTGCAGCTGAATCTGCTTCAGCAATATTGCCCTTTTTGAAATGAGGAAAAAGGCAGTGCCATTCCTCCCTGAATTACCCAAGTGTAGGCTCTCGCCCTCTTTTTTTGTCTAATTCCTTCCAGGTCTTTCCTCCCTTGTCCTGCCTCTGATCCTCTGGGGTGTTTGTAATATTTGCTGACGTCTTTTCCCTAGCACATTAGCGGTCTGGCATCTCTGGGCCTTCCAGATTGCCGTGTGCCTCTCTGGAGATGCCTGATGAATGCACAGAGTCTCTCCGGCAGGATGGGTAGGCGGGGTGTCATGGAGCTGACATCCGGAGCCTACCGCAATGGGAGAGGGATGGCTTTGATCACTGCTCCTCCGAGATGCTGAGCCTCGGGGATGTGGCAGCTGCTGGGGCTGCCTTCTGCCCGGGACGATAGGGAGGAGAAATCAAGTGCATCTGGTTTCTTCGGAGGGCTATTGCCTGTCTTCAGAAACCTGATAAAGAGAATTACAAATACTCGAGAGTGAGGGAATGGCATCCTCTGTCTGGTAGTGGATCCACCACTTAGTCCTTGAGGCAGCCTGCTTGTGTGAAGTGTGATAGCCACACTAGGGATGGTAAGCTGGGGGCCTTAGGAGGAGAGATTTTTGCAGAACTGAGGGAAGCAGGGAGTCACCTTGTTATATGTTTAAGCAAATTGTTCTTGCAGGTTCCAGCCAGAGCCAACCTTGGCTGAACACATGGCTCCTTCCTGTGGTGTAGTGGTGATGGGATGAGAGGGCAGCATCTTGTTGTCCAGTGCTGGTCTCACCTCTACGGGGGCCATCTCAGCTCTGATGTATTATGGCACAGGAATGGATGGGATTGGTGCCTGGGCTCCAGCAGGAATTCCTCTCTCAAATTGCTTGTGTACTCCATCGTGGAAGTGTTGGGTAGAAACAGGGGACAGTGGACAGGGGTGTTTGGCTCACCCTTGCCACTCATCATGGGCTTTGCATCTCCAGGGTTTCTCTCTGGTGCTGCTCACCCTTTGCTTTTTCAGGCCCCTGCCCACTCCTGATGGGAGTGCATACAGTCCCACAGCCCCTGTCCCTGCTGGGGACCACCCTGTGCTCTGCAGAGGGCTGGTGGCAGTGAAGCAGTAGGAGGGATGCCAAAGCTGCTGAACTCTGTCTGGGCTGCAGCCTCTTCTGAACAGCCAAGGACTTGGTGTGGGCAAGCTGGGCTCAAAGAGGGGCTTCAGAGTGGCAGCATCTTTTATTAGGAGAGAGGAGAAAAACCCTTTTCTTTTGGACTGCTGGCAAATGTGGGTCCTTGAACAGGAGCAGCATGCCTGGCGGCACACACCCGGCTTTATTTTGCATCCATTTGCTGTCCTCGGCAGGCTGCCGCCTTCCCAGGGTGCTGGCTGCTCAGCCTGCCCCACTGGGGCTGGGGGGGCCAGCTGCTGCAGGCAGGGGGAGGCAGGGATGATGTTCCCTTCACTTGGCAGAGCCAGGGTAATGGCTGTGCTGTTGCAGGCCTGGAGCACTGACGGTGTGAGTGCATTCAAGTAGAAAGGACAGCGGGAGACATCCTGAGGGTCCTGCTGGAAGGAGGCTGGTGGTTGCCAAGGGGCCATGGCCACTGCTGCCCCAGCCATGCCGTGGCTGTGGGCGCGCTATGAGGGGCAGAGCAGGAATATATTTTGCAGCTTTCTGTTTCCCCAGCTGCAGTGCAGACCTCACTCAGGGCTGTACTTGCTGTCAGCTCTGTGTGTTCAAGCAGACTGGCCCTTGGAGGGCAGCTGTCTCCCCATGGAGCCCCCAAGAGCAGGAGGCAGCACACTCCTGGCCTGGGATTGGAGCTGTATCTGAGGCTTGTCGTGACACCCCGTAATGACATGGACACGACACTGCAGGGTACCCCATGTTAATGTATTTACGCAGTGCAGTGAGGGAGGCAGCCTGCTGGCACTGGGCTTCCTGCAGAAGCTCTGAAGGGTGAGAGCTGGGGATTCTGGGCTTGTAGCAGATTCTCTTCTCTTGCACTACCTGAGTGCAGCCTAAGATCAAGTGCCTCTGCTCGGCTGTAACTCTCGTTGGACTGCTCCCATTCCACCTGGCAAAGGAGCCAGTGTGGGATCTCTGACCCATGTCTTTGGGCAGGCTGCCCTGCACCAGTGCAGCTTACTTGAGGGGCTGATGTTGCTTGACTGAGGCTTTGGTCACAGCTTTTTAGAGCAGGGAAGAGCCATCATAATAAACTTGAATTATTTTCAGCCAAGCCAAGCTGATGTTGGAGAAGGATCCGTCCCCAGCCAAAGGGCATAGCTGACAGCCGGGCTGTTTACCAGCTCTCACATTACAGGTCTAATTGCAGAGAAGGCAGGTCTGGTGTCAGCCACCCGTTCAAATTGGAATGCACAAAGCCTCCCTGTTAGATGTCACCTGATTTCATGCCTTTTTCTTCTCCCTCTTGGCACTAATGAGTTCCCCTTGTCATCTCCAGTGCTTGCTGCTGGGCCTCAGGGTGCTGGCCAGAGTGCTCAGACTGAAGTCCAACAGCAGCCGATGCTGGTGCCTAGTCTGGCATGAGGGCAGTGTCTCCTTGCTGAGGAGGAGCATGCTGGATGTTCAGGTGCCCTTCTGCAGGGCATGGGGTCTTGCAGTCCCCTGCCCAGTGCTCTCAGCAGAGGATGGTACTCAGCTGATGTGCATGGTAGGCCAGGGAGAGAGCCTAGTCTGCTCCCAGCAGCTTCTTCTGCTGCTTTGAGGTTAGTTAGGATGGTCCCAGTATTTATGCCATGGAGGTCCTCTGGAAGGGTCTCCCATGTTGTGTAGAGTACTGGATGGCTTGTGCTGTTGGTAGCCCTGGGGCACGTGCTGCACCAGGACACCTGGTGTCCTGTGTGCAGGCAGGAACAGTCATGCTTTTTTCAAGAGCCACCACAATTGGTCTTCTCCCAGGCAGGGTGCTTGCAAATAGGGGATGAGATAGTGAGCACATGCTTTTTTCCAGAATATTCTTCTGATTTCTAACACCTCGTAGCATGAGCTTTCAGCATTAACTTTGCTTCCGTCCTCTGAATTTCCTTGTGTAGTTGGTAGACTTTTTCATCTTACCACTCACCTTCTCTCCCTGAGGTGCTGAGCAGTGGAGGCTCCAGCATGTCCCTGGGGACCTTTGCAGGAAACCTCCCCAGAGGCTCCTTGCTGGAGGAGCAGAAGGAGCAGGGCTCTGAGCTGGTGTTGCTGGGTGTGGATGCCTCTCCAGAGAGCTCACTGCTGACCGTGGGAACTGCATACAGGGCAGAATATGAGGGATGCAGGCAAGGTGCTGGGATGATGGTGGTGGGAGGGCTATCCACATATCTGGAAAGTTTGCCCTGCCTGGGAAGGGGTCTTACAACCCCTGCTCATTGTTCCTCTTAATGCAGGGGTAGTAACATTGCCCCAAAACAATTGTTGAGGGGAGCAGCTATGATAGTGCTCACTCTTTACCATTGTTACAAAGCAGCAGCTGGGATTTTTTAGCATATTCAGTGCTGGAGTCTCTGACCAGGCTGCATGCAGGATGTGTGTGTGCTGGAGGTGTGTGTGTGTGCAGGATATATGTGTGTGTGCTGGAGGTGTGTGTGTGTGTGCTGGAGATGTGTGCAGGATTGGTACCTGATTGCTCCTCAGTTTCATGTTGGGCTTTTCCTGGTTGCTCACTCCTCGCCATTCAGTTGGATGATCACATGTAAACACCAGAGGCTGCTGGCTTGAAGCAGACCCTGTTGGCAGGATCAGGCCTTAGCCAGCAGCACTGGCAGCCCCAGCCAAGTGGAGGATAAGCCCTCAGCTGCTTCCCAGCAGGCAGACTGTGTTTGCCAACCCCTGCTCTGCTGCCCTGCCACGGTCCCAGTCACCTGCAGTGCTGTGCAAGTCTTGCCCTGCATGTACATTGCTCCTGGGGCTCACTGTGGTGTGGCTGGAGTGTGCACTGTACCATGCTTTGCCTGGCAGTTTCCCTGGTGTGAGACTGACATACAGCAGCTCTGTGGCCATCACAGGTGAGCAACTGGGGAGCTCATGGGTCAGAAGCCCAATTCTGTGGGCTGGATCCATCCTGCACACATGGTGAGGTCCGTGTTACACAAAGCTTGTGCAGGTTTAGAGGTTAGGGCTCCTGTGTACACATTGTGCCTTGTAATAAATGATGCATAGGGATTTTTTTCTCCCCACAATTTTTTAAGCAGTAGCACTATTCAAAATAGAAGAAATAAATTCATTAGGAAGTGCATGGAAGTGTAAAAGTTGAGGCTCGAAAGAGGTGGGGAAAGATCCTGCACTAGGGAGCATGCAGAGGGCACTGCTCATTTCATCTTGTGACAGTGCCCAGCAAGCAGAGAAGGGAAAGAGTGGGCTACCAGCATTCTGGGAATCTCAAGTGAGATTTATTTGGGAAGAAAAATAAGCAGCAAGCTCTGATGGGAGCAAGAGACTGAGCTAGTAATGGGAGCTCCAGCTTCAGCCCTGCTGCAGGATGACTCAGTCCTTAGCGCAACAGCAGGGGTAGGAGCCAGGTTCCTACCCCCAGGAGTGCCTGAGGTTTTAGCACATCTGCAGTTACTGCTCTGTAGTGAAGTAAATTGTTGCTTTGCTTGGAGGGGATGACAGTGCTTACCTCTGTCCCAGCAACTGAGTGATGCTTCCTTCATCCAAGTCCAATATAACTGGGAACAGAGCAAAGGTAACTACTGAGAGCTCATGGTCTCCCCTTGGCTTGCTCTGTTGGGACAGATTTATCTCTCCCATGTGTTGCTTATGTAGGGTTAACCTTTTCTGTGTCAGGATACATGTTTTAGTAGGTCAGACGCTGTCCCTCTGCAGCCCATGTTAGCTAACTCCGTCTCCTATGATGTACTTCATAACCTCTTTCTTACAAAGAGGTTATCCTCATTTTCCCCTGTCACAAAGTCTTGAACAGTGATTCAAATTATGGCCCGGGCAATGCCTACTCTGTAAAGTTGTTGCCATATTGTCCTGCTCTTTGGTCTCACACTGGGAAGCAGCAGGAGGCACAAGCACTTGCTTGGAAAGCTTGTTCCTGTGCCCCAAGCTGCCAGTTCTGCATGCTTAAAAATAGGNGGGTGTGCTATTTGAGACCTGGAGCCAGGGTGGGGACACAAAAAATCCTCTGCACCTGCTGCAATCATCCTCTGATTTATTGGTGGGGTGTAACGGGTGCCTGATTGCCCGACAGGTGCCATGGATTTTCCTTGTTCCTGGCGTGTGCAGTCAGCAATTTGAAATGAAACGTGCTGTGCCAGGCAGAAATCCTCACTGCTGGAAGATGGAGTTCAGGCAAGGGATAGTTATTCCACTCCTTGTATGAGGACATCACTGGTTGATGGCTGTACCTACTCAGGATAAGTAGTTAATTAAGGTTGGCTTCATATCTGTATAATACTGCTCTGTAAATAAAACCTTGTAGCCTGTGTGAAGCTGTTCGTGTGGATCTGAGCTATGCAAAGCAGTAACTAGATCTCACAAAGCTGCAGGAGCAGGTAAGTGATGTTTCCCTTCTCCATATGAGGAGATGGACCAAGCAGCACTGGACTGTCACAGAAAGTGGTGGCTGAGGCAGGATTGGGTGCCAGCTTTCTTGGCTCAGCTGTAACTGGGTGGGTTTGGGAATATTTTGAAGAAACTTAATGCAGAGATTAATCTGTGAATTTAGTGATTGTGGGTTTTCAGGACTCTGTATAACCTGACAGAAAAAGATCTTCAGTGGCTCTTGCATTCCATGGGTTCATGGATGCAAGCTGTGGACCACAGCACCTTTCAGAGAGCAGGTGTGAGTGGAAGGCAGGAGTGCTGCATCAGCAATGTCCCTTACAGTCCTCATGTGGAAGAAGGATCCTGTGCCCACCCCAGTGATGGCACATTAGCAGGGAAGCAGGCAGATTCAGCATGAATGAAGGTGAAGATGGGAAACGACTACAGAAAAGACATTTCTAGAGTGAAGCATGAGAGAAGAGGAAAGTTGCTTTGCTGGTCCTTTCCTGCTGCCAGATCATTCTCGCTTCACTGAGAATGGGAAGAGGGAGGCCTGCTAACACAGCCTGGGGAGGGGGGCTGGCTGTGCAGGGCAGCCTGGGCACTGGGCTCCATCCTAGTGAGCCTTCCTGGTAAGCCTTTCCCAGGCAGGACAGGCCACAGTGGTGCTCTTCAGCTGCTCTAGGGTGCTTTCTTCTCTCTTCCAGGCTCTCCATCAGCTGTATTATGACCCAAACATCGAGAACAAGAACTTGGCTCAGAAATGGCTGATGCAGGCACAGGTGTCCCCCCAGGCATGGCACTTCAGCTGGCTGCTTCTCCACATGGACAAGGTGCCTGAGATCCAGTACTTTGGTGCCAGCGCTCTCCACATCAAAATCTCCCGTTACTGGAACGACATCCCAGCTGACCAGTATGAGAGCCTCAAGTCGCAGCTCTTCACCCACATCACGCGCTTTGCCAGTGGCTCCAAGATCGTGCTGACCCGGCTGTGTGTGGCACTGGCCTCCCTGGCACTCAGCATGATGCCAGAGGCCTGGCCCTGCGCTGTGGCAGACATGGTGCGCATGTTCCAGGCTGAGGACTCCAACGTGGACGGGCGGGCGCGGTGCCTGGCGCTGCTGGAGCTGCTGACGGTGCTGCCTGAGGAGTTTCAGACCAGCCGCCTTCCGCAGTACCGCAAGGGCCAGGTACGCAGCGTCCTGGCGCAGGAGTGCGGCTCTGTCTTCCCTTTGCTGGAGCAGCTGCTGCAGCAGCAGGACTCCCCAGGTTTCATCAAGCAGAAGGTGCTGAAGTGCTTCTCCAGCTGGGTTCAGCTGGAGATCCCGCTGATGGACTGCGAGAACCTCATCCAGGCAGCTTTCACCTCTCTGCAGGACCCAGAGCTCTTTGACACAGCAGTGGAGGCTGTGGTCAATGCCATTTCCCAGCCCGATGCCCAGAGGTAAGGGCAGCCTCTCCTGTGTGCTGCAGGCTGGTGCTCCTGGATATCAGCAGGGAAACAGGGTGGGAAGGAAAAATCTCAGGCCTTTTTTTCTGGCTGTCATTGGCTCTGAAGGTAACAACGACAGGGTTTGGAAGTGGGAGAGTATCAAAAGCAGTTGGAGGCTGTAGGTTTCTTGTGATTGGTCCTGAAAAGCTTTGCACTAATGGTTGACTTGCAGGGACCATGAAGTCTTGGGCAGCTGCAGCCCATGTCCATGCTGGCCTCTGGCAGACAAGGATGGGTGCTTCTGGCTCCTCGTGTCAGATCCTGCAGCAGCCAACGAGAGAGCAACTGCCCAACTCCTGCCAGCAGGAGTTCAGAGACCTTCCACTGCCTTGTGCTGCTGGTCCAGCCAAGGAGTTGATTCAATGCAGAGATAATGAAACCAGATCTGTCATTTTTTTCTCTCATCTTAGCTCCAGCAGCTTGTGCCAGCCAAGGACTCATCCTTTGTCTGTGGCCATGGCTGCCCTGGGAGGAGCTGAGCTGGTCTGCTGGGGCTGCGCTGCAGGGCTCCAAGCTTGTCTGCTTGGCTGCATTGCCTGAGCTGCTGTCAGCTCTTGGGACCAATGCCTGCAAAAGGGACAGTACATCTCCAGTTCCCGTGGCCACATCCCTTCCTGGCTGCTTAGCAACCTTCCCCTGAAGAGGAGGGTTTCCTTGAAGGCTGAGCTGAGCTGCTGCCACTGTGCATGCCCTGTGCATCGCTGCACATCGCGCAGGCTCCAGCCCTCTGCAGCGGTGGGAATGATGCTGCAGTTGTGAGCCCTAGTCCTCCCCTCTGTTAAGGGCAGGCAGCCTACACACTCCCCAGGTCTAGGGCTCTCCTTTTCAATGACAAGGAGTTGCATCTGTGGACTGCAAATCCTAGTGCACAGAGGGACCCATCAGGGTTTTAATGTGTTACTGGGTGAGGGAAGGGGTTGCTTGATTTGCTAGTGTTTAGAAGGTGACCACAAACTGGTTTTTTTGTGCCTGGCAAAAGCTGTGGGCCAGCTCAGACCCTTGTAGCACATTTGGGGCAGAAAGTGAGAATGTGTGAGAAGGTCACCTGCGCTTCTGAAATGTTGGACTATGTTTCCCTGCTTTCCATTTCCTTTGAGTCTCAGAAGTCCTTTGTCCATGATTCCATACCTTTGTACAGGAGCCTGGCCCTGCAGTGTTGTTCTTTGATTGCACTAAAAGGCTGAATTTTCTGTTGAGCTTTCAAAGTGAATTGTGGAGAGAAGTGTGACTCTCGCTTACCATGCAGTTTTTGGCCCCATTCATACCTACCATGCTGGCTGCTCCCTTACAGAATCTTCAGTACTTGCTCTCCATCCGTCTTTCTGGAGGCATCATCAGCCATGCAGAGACCCTCCTGTCTGTAGGCATGCAGGCAGTGGCCAAGACAGGGCAGGCAGCTGGCCTGAAAGACTACTCAGTGTGTGAGCCTAATGGAGCTCCTGCCCCCAGGGTGTGGGGACAGTGGTGGCATTGTCACAGGGATGCCTTGCCAGGCAGGATGGCATTGTCACAGGGATGCCCTGCCAGGCAGCGTGTGGTGTCGGCTGCTTCCTAGCCCTGGTGGATGCTCTGCTCCCCTTTGTTTCTTGTGTCCACTGTAATGTGTTCTTCCTCCTGCTTCCCCTAGTGCCAGCTGTCCCACCCCTCTGGCTTTGTCGCTCAGCCAAAGTGGATCCAGCTCTTTCCCAGAACCTCCAAGGAGTCTCCTGACCTTTCCCTCTCTTATCTTGATAGTCTGGGAGATCCCTGCTGCTTTTCAGCTGCACTCTTCCTCCATGGTCTCTCACCTTTGTTTCTGCAGGGGTTTTGGCTGCAGGCTCAGAGCATTCTTGGCACTGGGCTGCTGGCGTGGTCCTCTACAGAGCTTATTAGGGCATTGCTCCATAAGAGCAATGCCTTGGGACTCACCACTTTGCCACAGATTCCCTGAGTGCTTTGTAAACTGTGTCTTCCCCACCTCACTCCCTTCCCAGCTGTCTTTACTGATGTTTCTGCAGAGGTGATGATGCAGGTGTGCTTCTTCCACTAGCAGTGGCTTATGAGCTTGGCTTCTGACTTTGAGGGTTAGATAGTTTGTGGGTCATCTTCCCAGGGGAGCATGATCTTGCAAGGCAGCTCTCCTGCTGCAGCACCTGTGTCCAGGTGGAGGGCAGGTGTGACCTCAGGGGTAAAGACCACGTGGCCCTGGTGCCGCCTCACTCTTGGGTAAGTTACTTGTGCTGGCAGCTCCCATTTCCCTGCTTGCATGGAGCAGTGAGTGGTTTCCTGCCTCAGAGGTGTTACTAGAAATGATGCACCAGAGATGTGTAGGTGCAAAGTGTTTGATCTCTATACCTGCCAGGTGGGTGGGAGCCCTGTGAACCCAGAGAGGGGGATATGCTGGGTGTTGCTGGAGTCTTGATGCTTCTCCTCTGCTAGGACATGGCATTCCTGAGAAGAAGCCTTGGAGGCTGGGCAAGGAGCTGGCACTGGAGCATCTCTGAGCACACCTCTGTTCTTGAAACTGATGGGAAGCTCCTGAGTTGCTGGAGAGGAGGAATGGAGATACTGTGGCATCTCGTTTGCAGAGGAGAGGCTTGGGCTGTATTTTCCATCTCATTTGAGGATTATCCCCTCAGCTAAATGGGTCAGAGAGCTTGGCAGCACATGCTGCAAGGGGAGAGTTGGCATGTGGCACTTGGCCACTTGGCCTTCCTGTAGCACAGTGGGTAGCATTGGAGTAGGGTAGGGACCTCCTTGAGCTGTGAGCTCACAGTGGGAGTTATGGAGCGTGGATGTTGGACACCGAGTCTCCTCTCTGGAAGCAGCAGGGTGTTGCTACACTGGTGGACCTGGCAGGATTGCAGGTGTCTGTATGGGATTGCCTGGTGTACAGCCCACCTCTTTCTGGTCTTGGCATCTGGTGCTGAATTTTTGAAGAGGAATTTCACTTGAAGAGTTTTCCAAGAGCTTCATTAGAAAGATTTTTAGTAAGATTGGCTTATTATCTCATCAAGATGTGGTTTGGATTTTGGATCAGGAAGGATGAGATTGTCCCATATGTCTGTATCTCCTCTCTACAGGTTGTCCCCGATTGGTGCAGTTTGCAGAGGGTTGTGTGAAGAGCAAGAGTAGGTGTTGGTCCCACAGAGGGAGCTGCAAATGCTGCAGTTCACTGGGCTTTGAGAAGGGACCAGACAAAGTCATGAAAGCAAAATTTGCCCAGCTCCTAAATGCCAGGATAGCAAATCTTGCTCTGGAAGGCTAAGACAAATCACTGAAGGGAACTGCATGGGCAAGGGTCACCATCTGACTGCCATGTTCATATACCCTTTCACAGGCATTCAGTTTTTGGCTGCTGGAAACAAGCTGGGCATCTAGGGGCTCGTCTGAGCTGGGGTGGTTTTGTCTTCTTCTGCCTGACAGTGGTCCAGGGGGTGGGAAGTGCTAGCTGGCAGCACCGCCTGGGGCAGGCTCTGCACCTGGTCAGGGATGTGGCATCAGCTGGTCCCTTGGGCTGGAAAGCAGCATTGACCAGGTGGAGTGACCTGGGGCTCCATGCTCCTGGATATGGAAAAGAGCAGCTCAGCTCTGGCTGATCTGGCAGGTCTTGGGTGACTGGTTAAAACAAATCATCTAGAGCAAGCATTTCCCTCCTGGCTAGGGACTCTTGTATCCAGAATGTCCTTAAGTCTGCAGAACAGTTAGCAGAGCAAGGTGGTGCTCAGGAGACATGCTTCACCCAAGAAGTCTTCAATGATATGAGATTGCAGCATGGAAGCAAATCTAGATGGTTATCTCTGTTGGCTGTGCAGGCATTCCAGAGGATCAGTTCATGTCCAGGCACTGTGAGTATTTCAAGGTAACCAGCAGAAAGCAGGATCCTTGTCAGAAAAAGTCATAAATGTCATAAAGCCATAAAAACCTCCCTAGGGGAATGTGAAGTGCTGTGGAGGAGGGATGTCTTTGCCTTACACTGGAGCTTTTTGTCTGGGCACTGCCCTGGCTCCCTTGGGCCTATCCTTCATGCAGTATTGGTTCCCCCGGAGAGGAGCTATTGAATTTCCAAATTCTCCATGATCACATTGTTCCTGTGCTGCCATATGCATAACTAACAGGGCATCAGAGGCTTGGAAATGGTTTATGCAAAAATAAACCCTTTGCTGTGTGATTTTTTTCTCGGGGAGGGGGCAAGAGGAGCAGCACAGAGGGAATGCTGGGATGCCAGCTGGGATTGTAGACACCTTGTTTTCTTCGTCTTCTCTTGCTGACCCAGAGAGAAAGCTGCCAGCACCGGCACAACCCCTGTCCCTGCTCTGGTGGCACCAGTGGCTTTGTTCCCTCCTAAATCATCCATAGCAAAACCCACTCTGCCACTCTGGGGTGGATGTGTGGCTGTCCTGGTGTCAGCACTCACATCTTCCCCAGGGTGGGCACAGGAGAGCTGGAATCATGTATGCCTCCCACTCCGAGCATCCTTAGCCCCGCACCTGCGTGTAGGGGGCGGGCAGAGAGCACAGGCTGCGGCTGCAGATAACACGCCTGGGCAGGCAGGGAAATGGCAGGGAAAAGCCAGGCTGCTCATCAGCCTCCAGCACGGCCTCTCTCCGGGGGCCCTGGGCTGCCTTTCACCTTGGCTGCCTCCTTCTCGTTGCCTTGGTTACCATCCCTTACAGGCAGCGGAGGGGAGGCTGATGTGCGGGATGGGATGTGGGAGAGCAGTGCCGCACTGGGCTGTGGCAGCCTGGGATGTGCCAAGGGGCCAGCATTGTCCCTGGGTGGGACTCCCCAACGGTGGCTGCCCAGTTCACCCCAGACATGGCCCACAGTCTGGATGTGCCCAATCTGGAGAGTCGTGTGGTTTCCCACTGGCAGCTTGGACTGCCTCTGTGCAAATCTGAGGGCCGTGAGCATGGTGGGAAGAGCCCACAGGTCTCGCTGCTGTTCTGCTCCACATGGATGCTGCTGTGCTCAGGCACAGCTCACTCAGAGCTGGTTGGGGCAGTGACAGGTTGGAGGTGCTGGCAGCCCTGCTGGCAGATGTGGGTGGGCAGAGGCAGGGGTCCACACCGTGGTGCAGTAGGGGGTTTGGCCAGAGCTGATGGCCACTGGCTCAGCACTTCACTTGCAGAGGCTCTGCTGCAGCAGTGCTCAGGGCTGCAGCTTTTGTCCTAATGCCACAGGCTGCAAGGAGGGTTCATATAAGCCATAAGGGCTCCCGTTGCACAAAGCAGCCTTCAAATAGGGAAAGCGGGGCAGGAGCTCTGGGACAGCATCAGGAGGGATGGATGGCATGGCAGCCCATGCCACAAAGGTGATGCCTGGCACTGATGCAGGCTGTGCTTGCAGGTACGTGAACACCCTCCTCAAGCTCATCCCGCCCGTGCTGGGGCTCCAAGAGCAGCTGCGCCAGGCAGTGCAGAGCGGGGACATGGAGACGTCACATGGAATCTGCCGCATCGCTGTGGCCTTGGGGGAGAACCACTCCAGGTGAGTGCAGGGGATGGTCCCTAGGAGGGGGAGTGAACCTAGAGCAGCCTGCTCTTCCCCACGTGCTGCTTTGTCCAGGGCCTGTTCTGCACGCAGTGACGATATGTCAGGGCAGAGGAGTTGGGCTCACAGCAGAGATGCCACTCTGACCGTGCTCTCTGCTTCCCAGAGCCCTCCTGGACCAGGTGGAGCACTGGCAGAGTTTCCTGGCCCTTGTCAACATGATCATGTTCTGCACTGGCATCCCTGGACACTACCCCGTCAATGAAACCACCAGTTCCTTGACCCTCACCTTCTGGTACACGCTGCAGGTCAGTGACTGTTGTGGATAGCCTGCCTGGGCTCTGCCCTCCAGGCAGGGCCAGAGGCACCAGTGCCTGGGGACTGGGATTTGGCCTGGATTTAATTGCTCCCAGGGATTTCTGATGTCCCCACTCCTTGCTCTGCACTTGCATCTAGGGCAGAGCATATACCTAGGAAATGCTGGCCCTGTGGCTGGTTCTTTCTGCCACAAGTCCTCCTTAGAAGTGTGAGCCATCCTTTAAGGGCCTTATTAACAAAACTAATTAAAACTTTATGTTAATTTTTTTTCTTCCAGCAGACCTGGTTGTTTAGCTCCTTGCTGCGTGCCTGCAGCAGGCAGGAACAAGAGCATGGCTCTAGTGGCTGCCCAGTGTGTGGTCCCTCTCTCAGAGTCAGTGTTCCCTAGATCAGCAGAGCATCCTTGCCACATTGTGCTCTATTTTTAGCTCCCTTTCATCCCTCAGCTCCACTCCTCTGCAATCCAATGTGGCATGGCTGAGCGTGGGCAGGGAGGGGAGCGAAGTCAGTGCCATGCTGGCAGCTCCTCTGCTGCATGAGGCCAGGCTGAGGCTCCCACCACCTCTTTCTGCTCCTGAGATTACAGGTGTATGCGGAAGGGCACTGTGCTCAGTCAGCTCTCACAGCAGTCTGGGGCACGTGTGCTCCCAAGGATAGGACATGGCAGGACACTGCCACCCCTATAGCAACGCTGTCTGAGGGTCCACCCAGCTTCTGGCATCTTGCCTCCAGATAATGCTGCCACTGCAGATGGGCACAACATCAAGTGGATCTTGGGGAGATGGAAATGCAGCCTTCCAAGGTGTGGCAGGTCCCACCAGCCTTGGGAGATGTGTCTGAGTCCCTTGTGCAGCAGGCATATTAGCTGTTTTCCTTTCCCTACAACACCTGATGTATTTATTTCTCCTCCTGCCTCCAGGATGATATCCTCTCCTTTGAGCCAGACAAGCAGGCGGTGTATCAGCAGGTCTACAGGCCTGTCTACTTCCAGCTGGTGGACGTGCTGCTGCACAAAGCCCAGTTCCCCTCTGATGAGGAGTATGGCTTCTGGTCTTCAGATGAGAAGGAGCAGTTTCGGATATACAGGTACAAGTGGGAGATTTGGATTTGCTTGTCAGGCAGGTGAGGATGCAGGGACAGCATTCTGCCACCCTGGAGACTGAGTGCTGTATGATGATTCAAGGAGGATCCAGAGGAGATTCCTTCCATCAAGAGCTGTTTTGGCTGTGGTGGTTATGTGAAAATTAGCTGGTTTGGCTCATTTGGCAAAATTTTGGTAGAGCAGCAGTTGCCCTGCCCAAGAGGCCATAGGATCTCTCCATTGTTTGGGATAGTGTGCTTGTATGAGCAGTGTCTGTGCCCTGGAGAGAAAGTGATGTGTCCACACATGTAGCTCTATGCATGGGTTGGGGACAGCCTTTGGAGACACCCATGTTCTCTGCAGGGTTGACATCTCTGACACGCTGATGTACGTGTATGAGATGCTGGGTGCTGAGCTCCTGAGCAGCCTCTATGACAAGCTGGGGCGTCTCCTGACCAACACGGAGCAGCCATCCACGTGGCAGGTGAGCAAGGGGACCCAGGTGCCAGGATGACAGCTACCAGCTCTCAGGGGCCTGTCCTTGTCCTCACTGGGGCATTGAAAACAAAGACACATGACAGAGGTGAGGAGCATGAGCACCTTGCCAGCACACATACAGGCTCTCTGGAGTCTGCTGTGGAGAGGAGTAGGTCTTCTGCCTCCCTGTCCTTAGTGCTTAGTGCCAGCCTCTTCACCTATTATAGGGGTGCTGAGCTGGTGCCTGGAGCTGGGATGGGGTTGTACATCAGTGCATGGCTCTGACAGTGCCTCTCCCACCCTGGCAGCACACGGAGGCCTTGCTCTATGGCTTCCAGTCCATTGCTGAGACCATAGATGTAAACTACTCCGATGTAGTGCCTGGACTGATCGGCCTCATTCCCCGGATCAGCATCAGCAACGTGCAGCTTGCTGACACCGTCATGTTCACTATTGGTGAGTGGGCTGGGCTGGGGAGGGAAACTCCCCCTGAGACCAGATCTGCCCAGCAGTACCAGTGGTGAAAAGCAAAGCTGGGCATCACAGAATGCAGAGAGCAAGACCCTGTGGTGCAGTGTTGCAGTCTGATCCCATCTGTGTGTGCAGGGTCCCTGTCTGAGTGGCTGGCTGATCACCCTGTCATGATTAACAATGTGTTACCACTGGTGCTCCAAGCCTTGGGCAACCCTGAGCTCTCCATCTCCAGTGTCTCTACCCTGAAAAAGATCTGCCGAGAGTGCAAGTACGACCTGCCGCCTTATGCTGCCAACATTGTCGCTGTGTCACAGGTAGGAGCTGGGTGCAGGTGGACATGTGGTGGAGACCTGGGATGTGCTCTGTGCACACTTTTTGCTTTGTAAGGATCAGGACAGGGGCACAAAGGAGCAGTTCAGGGCATCTTGATTTGTGCAGATTTCTTGCTGGTTTTTTTCTTAGGCTAGTAAACTCATGTGGCCTGATCTCCCGCTGTGAATGCAGAAATGGCAGCCAGTGACAGACACGACTGCCAAGGGGTCTGCTGGGGTTCCACGTGGTTGTCTGTCCTTCTCCCAGGGTATTGTTTGTCTTGTTGGGAGCAGCAGCCTGCCAGCAGCCTGCCAGCTGTGCACCTGCATGCTGCTAGTGCCGCTGCTGGGCATCTTGGAGGGCAGCGCCCCAGTGTTCAAGCCTCTCCTTGAAGACTGAGCTGATCCCTGCAGTGCTGGGGCAGCTTGCTCCATGTTCCTTCTAGTCTTTCAAGATTTGGGGCAGATGGGGCTCAGAATCCCAAGGCACTAGGAGAAGAGCTGGACTTGGGCAACCTGCCAGGATGTACGTGGGAGCAGAGAGGGGAAGGGCTCTTAGAAGCATCTCTGCTTTTAGAGCCTGAGGAGCGCTGTCACTGGAATAAGAAAACCCTGGCTGAGGTTGACTCCTGGAGCAGTGCTGCAGAAGAGCCCATCCAAGCCAGGAGCTCCCCTTGCTGGGTGGCTAAGTGGGCTGGCTCAGGGGACAAGAATTTTAGTTCTTGCCTGCAGCAGGTTGTGAAGAGCGCACAATGTTTGTCTGTGCCCACACTGGTGTTAGTTATCTTGACCTCCTGTGTCAATCCTACCTCCTGTTGTCAGTCCTGCCTCCTGAAGGGAAGGGCTTTTCTGCAGCACTCACCTTTCTCTTTTCCTCTCCCTTTCCCTTTGACAGGAGGTGTTGATGAAGCAGATTCACAAGGTAAGAGTCTGACTCACACCTCTGCTGGTTCTCCTTGCACCCCATGCCCCCTTAGTCATGCTCAGCTGAAGACACAAAGCTGTCCCCAGAGGAGAGCTCAGCACTGCATCCATGGTGTGCAGGATCAGGAGAACCTGCTGGCTGCCTCTCGCTGCGCTGCTGGGCTTCACCCACACAGGCTGGGGTTGTGCTGGGAGGGTATGTCCCCTAGAGAGGGAGGAAGAGGAGGAGGCTTAACTCTAGCAGTTCCCAGTCTCTCCAGACCCAAGGATACCAAGATGACAGGCATGTTTTCAAGAGGAAAAAGGGAGATAAGTGCAGGAACTGAGCCCCAGCCTTGCCTGTGACTAGGACAGGCTGGCTGAGATGGGCTGTGCAAAGGATGGTGTGTCAGGTTAGCGTGAGTGATGGCAGCATGGAGATCTCTGGACACCAACTGGTCTTTCACTGGCAGGTGCTGGGAAGACTAGGTGTGCTGAAGCCAGAGCTCCTGTTCCCTAGGAACAGAAGCTGTTAGGGAGCTGTTCCCCTCTCCTGCAGTGAGATACACCTAGAGGGACCCAGATAGAGCAGCTCAGGAGCTGCAGCACACCCAACTGGGACCCTGGCAGCTGTCAGAACATGGGCTGTGGGTTAGGCAATGACCTGCCTTGTTGTATATTCTCTGTCCCAGACAAGCCAGTGCATGTGGCTGATGCAGGCTCTTGGTTTCCTGCTTTCTGCACTGCAAGTGGAGGAGATCCTGAAGAACCTGCACTCCCTGATCACCCCCTACATCCAGCAGCTGGAAAAGCTGGCTGATGAAACGGTGAGTGCCTGTGTGCTGCCTCCATCCAAAAGTGGTTTCTCTTGCTGGCTGTAGCCCTGGGGCTGCTTTGCTGAAGCAGCGCTCTTAAACATGGGCTCAAGGGAAAGTGCAGTGCAGGGAACCCCTCTCTGGCACTTTGCCTTTGCAGTTCTAGTTCCTCAGCATCCCAAAGACATGACTATGATTGAGTAGTGCAGTCTGTGTCATACTTCGGCTTTATTTTCCCTGGCAGCCAAATCCCTCCAACAGGCTGGCCATCATCCACATCCTGGGCCTGCTTTCCAACCTCTTCACCACCCTAGACATCAGCCACCATGATGACGACCATGAAAGCACCGAGGTCAAAAAACTGCCAGTGCAGCAAGGACCCAACCCAGTGAGTAGCACAATAGCTCCATGTTCTCTGCCACAGACTGGCCAAAGCCTCACAACTCACTGCAGGAGAGAAGGGTTAATGGGGGATGCAGCGTGTGCCAGCAAGAGGGTAGTGCTGGTCTATAACAGCTAAAATAGCTCCTTCAGCTCATCCCACCACTCCTGAGGTGGAGAGAGGTGACTTGCCTCTTGGATGCCTCTTGGCTAGGTGCTGCTCTGGAGGATGGCCTGGGTGCTACCTGCCAACTGTGAGCTGTGCCAGGTTGCTTCAGAGAAAAGCTGTCCAGCTTTGGAGAGGGGTGGTGCCTGAAGGTTTGAGTCCAGGCTATGCTTAGTCTTGACTCTCCCCAGTGCCACGGGAGCCAATTCTCTTCAGTGTCTCTCATTTCTTACAGGTGGTGGTGGTTCTGCAGCAAGTCTTCCAGCTTATACAGAAGGTTCTCAGCAAGTGGCTGAATGATGCCCAGGTGGTGGAGGTAACCAGGCTTGACCTGTATACTCCCTGCAGCTCTGCCTGTCCTTGCTGACCTGAGTGGGAAGCAGCAAAGGACAAACTCTGGGTGATGGTTTGTGAGAGGGATGTCTTGCTGAGTTATCTGGACTAGCACTGCTTGCTGTCACCAGCAGCATCAAGTCATTCTTGTCTCTCTTGTTCCTCCATCAGCTCTCCTTCTTTCCAGTAACTGAGGTCCTGCCATGAGCAGGGAGATGAGATCTACCTAACCTGTGTTCCCTAAGAGAACAGCTCTGTTTTGAATGGGACCTTTATCATCTGGTGCTTGTCCAGTTTGTTCAGTCCAGTAATGCCCATGTGCAATGTCCCACCAGCCATTTCTCCCTGGCCCTTGGGGAGCCTTCCTTCTGCACTGGGAAGGGTGTTTTCTGATCACTGGGAGCATCCTGTGCCGCAGGACAGACCACCAGTACCAGAGCATGTCTCAGCCCTTTGCCTGGCTGGTTTTTGTCCCCACTGCAAGCTCTTTGCTCCCCTGGGACCCATGCATTAAGCCCAGGCAGAGGTGTCCTGATGCCCATTGTTCATGCAGTCCCTCTTTTCCCACAGTCTGTCTGTGCCATATTTGAGAAGTCTGTGAAGACCCTCCTGGATGATTTTGCCCCCATGGTGCCTCAGCTGTGTGAGATGCTGGGGCAGATGTACAGCACCATACCCCAGGTCTCTGCCATTGAACTCACCCGGCAGGTATGGAACTGTGCTTGGGAGGCTGGGGATGTGCAGGGCCAGCAGAAGCTTCAATCCTACTCTCTCCTTTGCAGCTAGTTCACATCTTTGCTCATGAGCCTGCCCACTTCCCTCCCATCAAGGCCCTCTTCTTGCTCGTTACCTCAGTCACACTGACCCTGTTCCAGCAAGGTACGTAGGATTAGCCCGTCTTCGCGCAGGGCTGTTGTCAGGCTTTTGCATGCATGGAGTCTGGAGGCGTCTTGCCAGGAATGGCTGTTTTCACTCCTAGCTAAGCTAATTGGGGCCATCTCTGTTTCTTGGATTCATCCCAACCCCTGGAAGGTGGGTACCTTCCCTGCAGGCAACAGAAGCAGGAAACCCCTGGGTGCTCTGGGCCTCTGTACTGTTACAGCAGCCCAGGCTGGATATCAGGTGCAGCAAGGGTCAAACTGGAATTGCAGTCCAGCTTGGCAGGGAGGCTATGCCCACTGGAAGTTCTTGCAGCTTCTCCAGGGACCACTGCTGCTTGTAGTGGCCTGAAATCAATCACTCATATGAGAAGGAGAATGTGTGTGTGAACAGCTGGGAAATTACTTTTTCAGAGTCACTGGTGGCCACTGAGTTCCTGCTCTTATGCTGAGGATGCTGGTGTCCTCCTGCAGGGCAGGGGCCCCTCTTTGGCTCACTGCCCATGCTATGAAAAGCAAATGGGGTTAGAACCATGGCTCCCCTCAGCATCTTGGTGAGCTGCCCTATGACAGAGACAAATGTACATTGGAGCTGCTGGATCTCGTCCTTCAGCATTACCACATGTGGCCCCCACGGGGTCTTATCCTTTTCTCAAAGCTGGGTGCTGGGTAGGGTGATGTTGTCCCCCAGCTCAAGGCTTAGAGCTCTCTAGAGAGGTGGGGGGAGATATGAGGAGTCCTGCTTCATCATCACGCCACGGTCCGAGCAAATGCCACTGTGCTGAGGTGTCACTGGGGTCAGTGACAAGCAAGCCAGGCTTCCTTGGTATCAGGTTCCCGCTCGTGCCAGTGGCGTGTGGATGTGTCTGTGCTGGAACCCTTTTGCCTCGGTGCTGGGGAGCTGGTGATGCCTCCAGGCAGCAGCAGGCACGTCTGCAGGAGGAAAAGGGAGGGGACAGAGCCCGAGCTGTGCCAACACTTGGATGCGAGCTTTGCTCAGGCAAGCGGCTGTTCAGCTTGGTGTGTGCCCAGGACTGTCCCCTTGGGTGGGGGCCAGCTCTGAGCAGGGTGAGCCCCTTCTGCTGAGCCCACGTGTGGCAGGAGAAGGGGGGCATGCCTGAGCCTACAAGGGCCAAGAAGCGAGTGTGCACAGTCAGATGCCAAGGTAGGGTGAGTGGTGCTGGCACAGAGATCTCTGGGCACTGAGCTGCTCTCTCTCCCATGAGGATGCTGGAGGAGACCTCCAGGAGGGTCCTGGACTCACTGTCCTGGAGAGCATCTGGGATTGGAGTGGGAGGGTGTCTGTGCCAGGGTCTCCTGAGCAGCTGACGCTGGCGACAAGCATGTGCACGCCTGAGCCCAGCCAGGCCTGTCAAGCATTTGCTGAGGTGTTGTCGTTCACTTGCAGTTACCTTCCAGGACCAAACAGTGCTCTGAAGACACCTGCTCAGTCCCCACAGTGCAAAAGCTATAATTCTCCTTGTGGAGATGGTGCTCAGCTAGCCCCTGCTCCTTCTCTTCCTCCCCAAGGAAACGAAGATCTCCTCCTTGGCTCTGCAGCACCCAGGTGCTAGCTGGAGACCCTGGGGCTTTAGACCTTTTCCTTTGCAGTTTCTTTCTGTTCTTGGGTTCTCCAAGTTTCATGATTTTTTGTATGTTTTGTTTCTTTAACTTGCTTCAAGCTGCTCATGTTGCCCATCCCCTTCCCTACACACCCCTCCTCCCTTACACTCCTGTTTTCACTTGTAAATTCTTTCTGTATCACATAACTATATGATGTTGAGTTGCTGTTTGTATGATTTTTCTCTTAAGTTACATCTTTATTATATTTTAGGGCCCAGGGATCATCCTGATATTGTTGATTCATTTATGCAACTCCTGGCACAGGTGTGTTTTAGTTTCTTATTCATTCACTTTCTGTTCTCTCTCTTTCTCTTTTTAATTCAATTTAAACCTATTTTTAGCTTTCTGTTGACAACGTTTTTTTTTCCTTTTAGTTGAATATCGAGTTTCTCCATCTGTTTCCGTGGAAGTTGAAAACAAAACATTCTCCTTTAGTTCTGGGTTCACACCATCCCCAGGGCAGTGCTCTCCTCTGCAGGGCAGCTCCAGCTCCCACCCCTTTGCTGGCCTGAAGCTGGCATGGGGCACTTGGTGCTGCTGCTGCAGTCACCCTTGGGTGAGAGACAAATTAGAGCATTAAGTGGATATTTTCCAACCCATTTACCTGCCCTCTGATGGGTTCTCTGGAGTGGGAACAAGCTGAGCTGGCTGCCCTGCCCAAGGGCCCATGGGAGGAAGCCCCTGCCCTCAGGAGCAGGCAGCTGCCAAGGTTTTAGCTCTGAGCAATGTGCTTGTGATGGCATCTGGATCTGGCAAGTGCCACATTGCCTCCTGCCCCAGCAGCCTCTCTGGGTAGTGGCAGTTCCTGTGCAGGAGCCGCTGGCTCAGTGGCGCATGGGGACAGTTTGCGCTGACATGGCAAGGGCCGTGGGCTGGCATATGGGCTGGCACTTGTGTCACTGCTGGCAGTGGGCAGGCAGGGCCAGTGCTATGCTGTGTGTGTATATACACCTGCCCAGTGTGCTCCTCAGCCCCCTGTGGCCCTTAAGGGAGAAGCTCTGATGTCCTTATGTACTCAGTGTCCCTGTCAGAGACATGTTCTCTGCCCACCTACCCACAGGGTGAGTCTGTGATGAGGAGGGGCCTACCAGAGTTACTTTCTGCTCTGTTTCTGTAATAGGGGGACCTGTAACCATACATGCTGGACCAGTGGCTGTGCAGGAACACTCACCCAGGCTCCTCCCAGAGCTGTGACCATCCTTCTATCCTTGCTGACAGTCCTGGGTGGGGGTGCCTGGTATGTCCTGGTGCTAAACTGTCAGACCCCTCTGATCCTCCCATGGGTCTTGAGGGTTGGAGTGGGCAAGTGGGCTGCACCTGACCTCCCCCAGGCAGAGTCTTCTTACAGTTCTCACCTTGATGCCCAGAGCCTCCTGAGACCCATTGCATCTCAGAGCCATAATGCAGCCTTTCCTTCCCTGCTTTTCATCTTGAAAGATATAATTAAGGCTATCAGACTTCTGCTCTGCTTTTGGTTTTGGAAGCTGTGACCTCTTAACAAGGGTTTTGAAGATGATGGGAGGGTGGTAGATGGGGTCTGTGCATGAGGTTCTTGGTGGTGTCCTCACTGCTAGCAGGACCTCCATTTGAACACTGTGCCTAGTTTGGGGCACAATATTTCAGATTTATATCTGAAGAGACACCACAGAGAAAAGCATCTGGGAAGATGGCCGCCTTGTACACATGGTGGGGCGGAACACTGATGGGAGCCTGTGGAGCCGCATGAGGCTTTGAATGTGTAAAAGGTAATGTGCCAGTTGTAGGTATAAAACCCTTTTCTGTTCTCCTTGAGTGGGACAATGACTAATGGGAGGAAATCATGGTAAAGGATCCCAGTCTGGCAGGAGCAAGTCTTCCTAAGAGGGCAGGGAAGCACTGCAAGATCACATGGGGAGGTGTTTGTTGCAAGTAGTTCTTGAAAGGACCCAACAAGCCCATTGCTTTTGGAGGGTAGGTAGAAGTGATCCTGCCAGGGTGTAAGGCATTAGGTGACCCCAAGGCTACTTGTTGTTTCTCTGGAAAGTACTGAATTCCTCTCTGGCTCAGGTTCCTCCTCTGTGTCTGGATACAGAATATTTGTGCTTTCTTGGAGAGAAACGTGCAACCATGCTGCACTTCTGTGGGGTGTACTGTGAGACCAAACACTGCCCATCCAAGGTGCGGGGAATCTGTTGCACACTGTCCTTGTGGGCAGGATCTGTAGGCAATGCTGGGGCAGTGTGCTGGCAGCTGGCCCTGTCTGTGTGGATCTCCAGATATCCTTCAGAGGCACTCCTGCAGGAGCAGCTCAGAAGCTCCTACCTCCATGTCTTCTCCATCTTGGATCACTGTGAGACATCTGACATCATGCTGCCAGCCTGATACCACCCACTCAAGACCTGTTGTTTTCCTGGGATTTATATTCCTGAAACTCCATGGATACCAAAGGATCCCATCCCTTTCATCTCGCTTCATGCATAGAGCTCAAGGTTTCCTCTTCCTTGGCTTGACCCTTCTCACAGACTGATGATCTAGTGAGGTGCTTTAAAACCCATCAAGAATTGGCCTTAGCATCCCTGATTGACTCCTTGCTCTCAGGACTTTGAGGGCTGTCTGATGGTAGATATAAGTCCAGCCTGTCCTCTTCCAGAGGACCATATTCTGCAGTGATGCTGTTGAGGATCTTTAGATTGGAGGATTAAACTCAGAGCGAATTGCAGATCTCTTCAGATTTTTGTGTGGTGAGAGCTGTTTTCACTCAGCCTGCTCTGCATGCAGACTCCTTGGCAAAATAATGCATCTTCCAAAGCAGCAGTGAATTTGGATGCAAGAGTGTGTCAAGGTGGAAACTTTCCCACTTCCCTGACCATCTGTTTTTGTGGTTGATCACCTTGGTGGAAATATCATCCTCCCTGTTTCAGGCTGGTCTGATTCCTCCTTGAAGGCACCGTTTCTGCCCTCTCTGCCAGCAAGTACTGTCCCACCTTCTGGTAACCCAGTAGAAGCTCATGAGGCCTGCATATCCACTCTCTGTCACCAGCACACAGGGAACCATCTCTCTCAGGATTCCTGCTGACTTTGTCTTTGGGTTTGGTTGCAGCTCATGGAACTTCCCAGTTGTTGCAGCTGATCCTTTTGCTGCAGTGTTAATTGGCAATCCACTCTTGATAACAGTTGGCTTATGGGAGCTGCTGGCTTAAACCACATGACAAAGTTATCATACTACTCAAAGCTAAGGATAAAATAACCAGTCTGCCATAAGGCTGCACAGAGCGGTGCCACCATCCTGTTCTCAGCTGCTGCATGCTGAGATCGGTGCAGGCAAGCATCCCACCTGGAGGGCGTGGGGCTCAGTTCCACCCATGCAGCTGGAGCACCTCTGCCCAGGACCATGGCCATGTTGGCTGGGGCTTGCACCCAGGTCTGCTGCAGGAACTGGCCATGCAGTCCCCACTGTCCTCTGCATACTGGAGGAGTGGGTGTCCTTTCCATGCCTGTCTGCCTATGAAGAAATGGGCACAGAAGAGCCTGCTCTGAAGACCTTTCTGGTGGTCTGAGCTGCTGTGGAGTAGAATCCAACATTCCCTCTATGCTGTTCTGCAGGACAGTTCTTGGAGAGCAAGTGCCTATTTCTGCAGAGGCTGCTTATGCAGAGGATATGAGAGAGGATGTTTGAAAGCATTTAAAGACCTGCCCCCATGTGAGCAGAGGTGCTCTGGCGGGAGACAGGGAAGCTGGGCTGGCAAGAATAGGTCCTAGAGCTGGAGCAGCATTCCTAGTGCTAGGAAAGAGTAGCTGGACATGCCTGGTGTTGAAAAATAGTAGCCAGACCTACCTGGTGCTGCTTTCTTATGAGAGAAGCTCCACAGGGCCCATCTTGTAGGGGTGAAAAGCGTCTCTCTACATTAGAAATGTGCATATGTACCCAGGTCTGCATGGGGCCTACACTCTGCGAAGTGTCCTGTAGGAAGGAGCTGTCCCAATACTGGCATGCTTTTCCCCATGGCACTGATGGAGTGAGGAGCTTATGCTGCAGTGAATCTGCAGGAGAACTTGGGGTACTCTGCCTGCAGCAGGTCTGGTTTGGCTGGAAGAAGCGCTGTACAGGTAGGTGGGAACCTGAGCACATTGGAAGACTTGTTCCAAATGGAACACTTGTAGGACTTGGGTTTAAATCCATGGACAGGCAGGGTAGAGGAACTTGCACCTGGGTGGTTATCACGGGAGCCAGCTGCCCCTGAGAAGCATGCTGCTGGGGAAAAGACTCATAGTCCCTGCTCTGGAGCTCACAGTAGGGCCCCAGCAGGGGTAGTCTCCCAGGGCTAAAACTGTAACGTGTCTTGCAAGTGTTTGTCCTGTATTGGGCTGAACAGCAGCAGCCTCGATGAGTGGATATGTTGTTAAACCTTTGCTCAGCCAGCAGTTTACCTTCTGATACTGGTGCCAGTGCCTCAGGAGCAATGGTGCACAGCCTGTATATACACACACAGGTATAACGTGGCCCATGGTTGCCCCATGAAGCTCTCTGCTTATATCCAGTAGGGAGCAGGTCCCTGCAATTGTGCCATCTCCACCTGGTACAGCGATGCCTTTGGTGCCCAAAACTGAATCATTTGCAGTGTGTGATAGAAAAGGTCAGAAAAGAGATGGGGTAACTCTGAAACCTGCTCCTCAGCATCTTGTTTTCCAGTATCTGCACTGGGCAGATGACTCTGGACTTTCCCTGGAGAAGACGGGGTGGGAATTAAGTCTGTTTTGCACCAAGTAGAGACCACAGGGGCAGATGGCTGGGTGTCCTGGGTGTTGTTGACTGAGAGCTGTCCCTGCTTTTATCCCTGGGAGAAGGCTCAGAGGGCAGCAGCGGTCCCATACAGAGTTCAGCCCAAGGGCTGCCTGCCCTGGTATGCTGCTCTCTGAGCTCCAGGCACACAGCAGGGCCGCTTCAGTGCCATGGCTGCTGTCCCTGGTGTTGCAGTGATAGGGCAGGAGGCATGGCTGCCATTCCCAGTGCTTTTCTGCAGCAGTGGATATGGTGCTCAGGGTATGGATGTGGCTGCCTAATACAGCAGGGCTCACTGAGGCAGAAACCCTGCCCATTGAGTGAAGGGTGCAGGCTGAAACATTTCCACCCAGTAACTGCTCAGTGCCAGCACCAGGGGGGACAAAGTCATTGCACAAGGTACCACAGCTCAGGGTGTCTCCAGCAGCAGTGCCTGACCCGCACAGAAGCTGGTGGAATCACTGTGTGGCATTAAAGACCCCCAAGCTTTCTTGATCTCAGACTTGCTGCTCAGGAACTGCCAAGAAATGTTAGAATCTCATTGTCATCTGGTGCAGTCTGGGGCTACTGCTTGAACCAGTTGCTGTGACCCCAGGTATGCCAGCATCTTCAGGAGAGGATAAAGTACACTGATGGCTGGTCTCTGCTGAGCCCTGCATGGCTGCCCAGGGAGCAGTGCTGCTGCCTGATCTGCTCTGATGGGACAAGAGCCCTCTGTGTCTGAGTGTTTGCACACCACTGTGGCACCTATCCTCAGGTCCTGGGGTCAGCAGATTGTGGGCTTAGCAAACTGCCTGGCTGTTTGAATGATATTCTTGGGGAGGGGTAAAGTGATGGTTTCCTGCTGTACTGTGTGAATCTGCCCTTTCCTGGGGGTGTGCTCAGGTAAGTGTGTGTCCAGGCAGAAGCTGTCTGGGGCACTAGGTTCCTTGGAGGCTTCCTGGCTGCTTCTGCAGCGCTGGGTTCATGCTGCCTGTCTGTGTGCCTTGCAGGCTCTGAAAAGGAAGCCGGATCTCTTCCTGTGTAGCAACCTGGATGTCAAAGCAGTGTTTCAGTGTGGTGAGTACCATGGGCATGGGTATGTGCTCCAGATCACTCTGAGGAGAAGCAAGCCTGCTCCTCCTCTAGAGCTGGGTGCAAGACAACCAAGGGCTAGAGGCCACAGGGCTGATTTGAGATGACATGGGGGTTTTCTGGCTACTAACCTGAGTGATTTTTGCCTGCAGGTGTCCTTTCACTCAAGTTTCCTGAGGCCCCAACAGTGAAAGCATCCTGTGGCTTTTTTGTGAGTATGATGGCCATTGTGGCTCCTCTTCGAGAGCTGGGAAGGCAGGAGTGAGGCTGAGGTTGGGCACGGGGGCTGTGGAGCAGAGCCTGTGCTGGCACTGAGCGAGCCTGGCCTCTGTGTTGCAGACGGAGCTGCTGCCCCGCTGTGGAGAGATCGCCCCGGTGGGACAGGTCGTGCATGAGAACGGCAAAGCGCTGCTGCAGGCAGTGCTGGAGGTGAGAGATGCTGGGCCACAGGCTCCCCAGGCAGCACTGGGCTCTATTCCTGAGCAGCATTCCTATGGAAGCAGGGGCAGAGAGCCCAGTAGCATGGGTAGGAGCAGGGAGAGTGACAGTGTGGGCACAGTGTGTTGTTTGCTCTGTGGCAGGGTATCGGTGGCCAGGCTTCCCGCAGCCTCATGGATCACTTTGCAGAAATCCTCTTTGCCTTGAACAAGCACTGCTTCAGCCTCCTGAGTGTCTGGATCAAGGAGGCCATGCAGCAGGATGGCTTCCCCTCGGCCCGAGTAACTCCAGAGCAGAAGGAAAACTTCAGCCAGCAGATCCTCAGGTGTGTGTGCCACTTGCCCTAGCAGCTGTGCAACACATTTCCTACAGGAATGACCCCCCCTGCATGGCCCAGTGCAGTCCTCCTACTTCATGTTTGTCCCCTCCCTCTGTCTTAGCAGAGAGCGTGTGAACAAGCGGCGAGTGAAGGAGATGGTGAAGGAGTTCACCTTGTTGTGCCGAGGGCTGCATGGTACAGAATACACAGCAGACTACTGAGCACCTGGCCAGGACCACGGACGATTTGCCTGGACCAGCTCTTTCCCACAAGGAAAAGCCCCCCCATCCTACCTGCCCTGCTGCAGTACGGCTCATAGAATAACCCTCCACCTAGAATTAACCCACTCGGGACGCTCCTCAGCTAGATTTGGTGGCCGCATCTCGGTGTCAGCATCTTTGTTTCCCCCAGCATGCTCCCTCCTCGCAGGGAACAGGAGTGCTGGCTGCAGGAGGCGGTGGTGGGGCAGGGGAAATCTGGGTAGAACTGCCCCAGCACGGGCTGCCCCATCCTCGGGCTGCCAGCCCCTCCCCAGCACTTCCCCATGGGTGCCTGTGCCCCACAGCGGGGAGGCCGCCCTGTGCCTGCAGCAGTGGCTGGCTGGGTGGGGGGGAATTTGCCCCCTGCTCACTTGTACGTGTGGTTGGGAGGGGGGAGGCCCTGCACCTAATTATATTAAGAATATTTCTAAGTTGTGGCTGTCATTATTTGCAGTGCCCAGACTTTGCCTGCCTCTTCCCTCTGGGGAAGAACCGGATGGAGGGGGTTAATTCAAGGCTGGGACACTTTAGTGTCTCCTTGGCTTTGGGAAGGATGACAAAAAAGTCTGTCCTGCTTGCCCAGCATGGAGCAAGCAGGACAGACTTGTCCTGGAGCATGGAGCAGCCCTGCCTCACATGAGAGAGGCCAGGCTCCACTCCTGCTTTACACAGGGTCCTTGCATCCCATTCCCATTCATAAGAGCAGCTGAGGGGCTTGTTTGTGCTCAGTTCCCCTGCCCTTGCCTTAGTACCCCAGCCCAGCCTCTGCTTTCACTGTCAGAGGTCCTAGTTCTGATTTTCTGTTCTCTCTAGCTTGTCTTAGCTGACACACAGGGCTTTGCTCCCCAGGTGGGCACCATGGTATGTTTTTCACTTTGGGACAGCTGGTATCTCCCATCTGTGCTCCTCAGACCATGTTTTATTCTAAAAAACAGTTCATTCACAAATCCTTTTCAGCTTCAGTTAGCAGCAGTAGTCCACAACAGCCTCAAGTCCCATCACTGTCAGGTCTTGCAGAGTTATGACCTTGCCATGTAAGGACAAAGCTGTCCTGGATGGAAGAGCCCTTGGAGACTGGGTCTGGGCCAAATGCCTCTCTCTCCTGGCCCTTCTGCTGCCACCCTGGCTGTGAGCCTCAGGGTGCCACAGGCATTCCTGAACACACATGCAACTCCTGCTCTCCCACTGCAGTATTACTGACCCAAGGGCACATCCAGCAAGGTGCCAGCTGGCAGCAGGTCCAACAACCAGTGGGAAGCAATGCCTGGGCCCCACATGGCCCCACTCCTGGTTGGGTGCCAATGCTGCTGAGTTAGGGTTGCTCACATGCTTCATCCTCATAGGCAATGGCAATCCCTCGTCGGCCCTGCACAGCCTTGGAGACAGGGGTCTGTCCCAGCTGCTGCTCCAGGCCCCGCCAGCTGCGGGACTCCAGGAAGGAGGCTGGGAGGAAAAAGGAAATTGTTACCAAGAGCAAGAAGGTGGCACCACCCCTGCACCAGGGTTCAGCCCCACCATGAAACCAACACAAACCTGCAGGGCTGATCTCTGCAAGTGCCCGTGTCTGGTCCCTGCAGGCCAGGGCGGCGCTGGGGGGCAGCTGAGAGGTCAGGGGGCCACAGAGGTGGGTAGCACGCATCTTTCCTGTGATCAGTGAGACATCAGGAACAGCCTCTGCTGCGGGAACAGCCAGTGGGAGCTTAACATGTGCACAGGCACCTGCCAGGGAACAGTAATGTTAGCCTAGTCCATCTATCCTGGAGCAACCACAGCTTACAAGCAGGGAAGCTGGGCAGAATATGCCCTGGGAAGGCTGTTGGGCCTCTAGCTATTACCTGGCAGGAGGTCTCGGAAGTCTGTGAGGTAGTTCCCCGTCCACTCACGGGCTGGGTTGCAGGCCAGCTCCAGCTCATAGGGGGTCACAACAGGTCGGTAGAAGTCACTGGAGTCCAGGAGGGAGTTCTGGGCACAGGCCACCAGGACGAAGATGTCCACCTCCAGGAAGTTGGCTAGCTTGGCAGGGTTGGGCTTCCCCACGGCCAGTGTGTAGCTGCGCTTGCCAGCCCGGCACAGCAGCTCCCGGATGTGCTGCAGCACAGTCAGATAGCCCGCCACGCCGAGGGTGCCCACCAGGATGCCCACCACACTGGCATCCCGGGCCCGCTCCACCAGGTACAGGCGGCGCATCAGGGCCCGGTTGACATTGAGGGTCTCGCGGCGGCCGCAGCCGGTGATAGGGTTGAAGGAGCTGAAAGGGCAGCAGTTCCAGGTCAGCATGAAGTTGGTGAGGGCTAGGCCCTCAGCTCCCACATAGAACATGGCATAGTCCTGCAGCCCTCCTGCAGCCTCCACCGAGAACTGGCGACCAAACTTCTGCTCCTCCCCAGGCACTGCGGGGCCAGGAGAGTCTCCACACACTAGCCTGGAGAAGATGATATTGGGGTACTCGAGGCACAATTGCTGCTCCAGCTCACCTGAAGGAAGAGAGGAGGGAGAACAAAATTTGGCCATAGTCCTGACGTGGAGAAGGTGCAACAGTTCTGGGGAGAAGACAGAAATCATAGCTGCCAATGTCTGGGGAATGAATGCCTGCTTGGTCTGACCCTGGCAGCTCTGCAGAGCTCAGAGCAGTACCAGAGCCCCACTCCCTGTCCTGTAGCACTCACCCATCGCATGGGCATAGACCACATCGCTCAGCACCACCACACAGCTCTGCTGCTCGGGGTAGAGCTGCCGGAACGCCTCTGCGCAGCGCCCGACGTCCAGGGGCTGCTGCCCAAAGATGTGCAGCACCGGGAGCTTTCTGCAGGGGCTGAGGCAGGCTGGGCCGTAGTGCAGCACTGCCTCGGCACCCACGTGCTCGGCAGCCACTTCATCCACGCAGCAGCTGCGAGGAGAACCTGGTGTCAGATAAGCTCTGCAGCAAGGAGCTCTCCCTCCTCCCTGGCACCGCCCCATTCATGCCCGCAGGGGAAGCCTCCACAGCTCCACACCGACCTGCCATACGTGGTGTCTCCTAACACGTACATCTCGGCCCCGGTTGCTGCCTCCATGCGGCCTGCCACCTCCACTGCATCTGCCAGGAGCTCGTCAGGGAACTGCAGGGCAACCTGGTGGGAATAAGGGGTGAGGCAGATGGAGATTAAGGCACTGGAGAGGGTGAGATGAAGAGGCAGAAGGGGATAGAATGGATAGAATATATCCTCAGTAAATTTACTGATATGAAACTGAGGAAAGTGGCTGATAGACCTGAAGGCTACACCATTCAGCAGGACCTTGACAGGCTGTAGAATTAAGCAGAGAGAAATCGAATGAGGGTCAACATGGTCAAGTGTAGGGTACTACACCAGGAGAGGAATAACCCCAACTACCAGCACAGGCTGGGGGCTGACCAAGAGAGCAGTTCTGCAGATAATGACCTGGGATCTTGGTGGGTGACAAGTTGACCATGTAGGGCCCTTACCTCCTTAGCCAGGAGGGCCAAAGGGATCCTGGAGTGCAATGGGAAGAGTGTGGCCAGCAGGTCGAGAGTAATGATCCTGACGTTCTACTTGCCTCTGGTGAGGCACATCAGGAGTACTGTCTCCAGTTCTGGGCTCCTCAGAATAAGAATGACAAGGAAGTACTGGAGAAGGTGTAGCAAAGGCCACAAAGATGATGAGGGGTCTGGAGCATCTCTCTTGTGAGGAGAGACTGTGGGAGCTGGGCCCATTTAGTCTGCACAAGAGAAGACTGAGACTAGATCTGTTGTGGTTTAGGAATGGTACTCCACAATTCAGTGCTCCTAGTGAGCCTCTCCAAACCACGCTGCCACTTGCTTGCTCTCCCCTCCCCTTTCTCCTGCAGCAGGATAGAGTGGAGATTTGGAGACACAAAGGGTAAAGATCACAGGTCAATATCAGAGCAATCTACTGTAAACAGCAAATTAAATAAGAAAAACAACGGCAACAGTAACACTGTTAATAACAATGTACAAGAGACAAATGATTCACACAGGAGTACTCGGTGCAGGTCTCTGACAATACCTGACCGTGCTACGGGAACCAGGAAGGAACCCTTCCCCGTCCCCAGGCAAAAATTAACCCTGTCCTACCTGGAACGAGGCAGGACATTAATACATACGAATATCTCAATGTGGGGGTGCCAAGTGGACGGTGCCAGACTCTTTTTCAGTGGAGTCCAGCAATAGGACAGAGGAAGGAGCAACGGCCATAAACCAAGACAGAAGAAGTTTCATGTTAACATAACTTCTTTACACTGAGGGTAGCAGAGCACTTCCACGGAAGTCGTGGAATCTCTATTACTGGAGACACTCCAAAAGCACGGGCGCGTTGCTGTATAACCTGCTCTGGTGACCTTGCCTTGCCAAGGGGGTTGGACTGGATGATCTCCAGAGGTCCCTTCCTACGCTAACAATCCTGCGAGGCACCGGGAGAAGGGGCGGCACGCAGCCCCCGGCCGCCTCCACCCTCGGTCCCACTCACCTTGCGGAAGCCTCCATCCCGTACAAAGGCGGCAGCCCGGCCCATCTCGTAGAAGCCGTCGAGATCGTTCCGCGGTGCCGCCGCCACGGCCACGGGCAGCTCTCTCCGCAGCGCAGCCTCCCCATCGCTACTGAAGACCGCGGCCATGGCGGCACGCGGTGCCCTGCGGCCGATTCCGGGCTGCCGCGCGGCGCTGACCAATGGAAGCTCGGCTCTGCCTTCCCCGCCCCAGAAGCCCCGCCCACAACGGGGTGGAGAGTCAACGGTAGCCAATGGAAAGATGTGCTGTCGCGATGCATTATGGTGTGTGTAGTTCTCCCGCTACCGTCAGACCAGGTAGCCAATAAGCTGGCGCGATGGCAGCGGCGGCGTTCCTCTACTTCCGTCCGGGCGCTGCAGTTCCGGTCACGTGCCGCGCGCGGGTCAGGTGACCCGGCCTGATCCGCTCCCGCCGCGCCTCCCGGTGCCGCTGCCGCCGCCGCCGCCATGACGGGGCTCGCCCTGCTCTACTCGGGGCTCGGCCTCGCCTTCTGGACCACGCTGCTCGGCGTCGGTCAGCGCCGGGGCGGAGGAGGGCGCGGGGCCGCGGAGGAGGGGGGTCGGGGGGCCGCAGTGCGGAGCTGAGCTGTGGGGGCTGCGGGGCCTCCAGGTCCGAGGGGAGGCTGCGTCTCCTGCCTGTGCCCATGCTGGCTGCTCCTTTGGTGCAGAGAGTCTGGGAGGGTTGCTTTGCTGTGGAAAAGGAAGGCGGGCGTTGAGGGCCCCCAGTTACCGCGGTGCTCCCCAGGGCTGGTCCGTGGTCTGGCACGACCGGGAGTGCTGCTGTGGAGCTCCCCAGCCTGGGCATCATCCCTCGGGATCTGTAGCTACTCTCCCGGAGCCCCCAGCGGTGCCGTGTAACTCTCAGTCGCTGCTGGCTGTGCAGCTTTCAGCGCTCTGAGCCTGTCTGGCTTCAGCAGTTGATTTGCTTCTCTGTGCGCGAGAGCTGAAAGATGCTGGTGCCAGGCAAGGGTCGTGTTTGGATTTGGTAGATTGGGGGAGGTAAAGGCAAGAGGAGTCTGGTCCTTCAGACTGTGATGGTTGATGTCTCTTGAGTGGAGAGATCGCCTTGCTTTGCCAAGCTGTGGCAGCATGAGAGAACATGCAAGTTTGGATGATCGTGGAGCTGCTGCTTGGCCATGTTGGACCTCGTGGCAGCCCATGCTCTGCTGCTGAAGGCGTTGGGCTTTTGGAGGACGGATTTAATGCACTAGGGCCAGCAGATAGATTTTGTGCTGGGACTGCTGGTTATTTTCTCTTAGCGTAGAATGAAGTGACTACAAACCGGGCAGAGGCTAGGGGAACCTTGGCCCTTGCTTCAATGTTTGGGTGAGGGGAGAGAATGAGTCTGAAGTGAAGGGTGTCTCACTCCCTCGTGTTTCCAGGGCCTGGTGAACCCAGCATGGGCTTAGGGCTGCCTCACTGGGCTCTCTGAATCAAGTAGCTCACACCAGTGCAGATTCACCCTGTTAACGTGAGGCTGTCGGAAAATCTCGCTGAGCTGAGCCCAGTTGCTCTTAGCTTCCCCTTCCCTGTTGCAGTCCTTTTTTGAGGAAGACCAAGAGCAGGAAGTGGTCTTGCTCCATGCAGTGGTGCAGCAGTGTTTCTCTGTATTTTCTGTCTTTGTCCTAAGCCCTGATTTGATCCTTCAATCCTGCTGCCCTATCTTTTGTCTTTCTGACTGCAGGGCTGCAAGTCAGAGCCCACAGGAGAGTGTTCTTTATCCTGTTTCTTATGCATATGAATCTAAGGTTACATCTGCTCTTGAAGAGATGAAAGGTACCCTGACGATCTGCCTTGAGCTGGTTGTAGCTCTTTTTTACCACTTCTGGGGAGTGGAGGCAGCTTAGTCTGGCCGGGTTCAGTTCCTGTTCTGACAGCCAAGCAGCAAAGCCAAAACATAAGTAACAGACTGGCTGGGCCCAGCACTGGAGATCATCCTTGAAGGTTGCTAGACATGCAGGCTGGGCTGTGGCTTTCCTCTGTATTCCCTGGCTGTGGTGGCACCATTCTTCATTCTTGTGTGTTGCTGCAGGGGAGGGGGGCACCCCAAATCTGTGGCAGAAAGAGTGACCAGTGTTACCACTTCTCATTATGGGGCTCACTGGCTTGCCTCACAGTGCTCCCCTGAGTGTGGTGAGTGGGGTGCTGAGACCTGAGCTGTACATGGTAGGGGTGAGCACACAAGAATAATGGGGATATCCCTGCTGCAAGGGATCTGCAGTGCTGAGGCCTTCCGGTGGGATTAAATGTCCTGCAGGTCTTAGCTGTGCTCAGGGAAGGGCTTCTCCAACCTGTGGGGCATGGTTCTGCCCTCATATTTCTGCTGGCTACATTGCCATCACCACCTACTTCCAGGCTGCTACTCTGGGGTGGAAGAAATAGTGGGATACATGCAGTGACCTCTTCACTGCATTCAAGCATTTCAGAAGTCTCTCATTTCCTCTTTTCCCAACCGTATGCAGAATCACTGTCACACAGGCACTGACTGGTTGCAGTCAGATATGGTAGAGCTGTCCCTTCACCCTCTCTGTCTGGCGTGGAGCACACAGTGCCACGATGCCTGTGCTTATCTGTTCCTTAGGGCTGGGTCGCCCTCGCTTTTCCAGCAATGAGCAAGTGTCTTTTCTGGTCTGCTGCCATGTTTCCCACTCAGGAGCTCAGAGTAAGGCAGAGTTTCGGTGCAAGCACCTCTGCATGTGCCTGGACTGTGCAGGGATGTGACCCCTGGCTGTGGTCCCTGGTGGGAGATGAGCACAGCAGAGCATGCTCTCTTTAGAAAGGAAGGGCTTTTCTGAGTTTCTCAGGACAGTGCTTTGGTGTCTCCCACCTGTGTCAGAGTAGAAGTTTATTTGGAAATTACCCTGAGGGAAATGCTGAGGAAAACAGTAGTGTCTTGAACCCACAGCCTTGGAACACAAGTGTTGTGGGAAAGCTGGAGCTTCTGTTGATGGACTCCAGGGAAGCAACACAAATGCTTATAGGATGGTGATGTAGCAGCATGTGATGGTCAGTCAGGGCACTCCTCTTGTCCTTCCTGTGACAGGGAAGAGCTCACAGCTGGTCCCCTGGAACTGTGGCCTTCCAACAGGGCTGAGCCATTGGAGAGCCACGGTGGGCATCGTGCCAGGACACAGGGCTGTGGATTGCACTGGAGACCCTGTAGCTCAGCATGGTCTGTGGGTGCTCAGCAAGGCCAGGGAATAGAAAATGGGTGTGACAACAACTGTGGTCATCTTCTGGGCAAGACTGGGATGGGGTCTGACGGTATTGCAGGCCCAGGCTGTCTGTCCTATGCTGATGTGGAAGTGTTGGGATTATAGGGGTAGGATTTAGAGGGGACACTGTGCCCCACAGCTCTGCATGCTTGAGGCAGTCTTCCCAGTAACCCTCCTTCATGCTGTGCTGTGCCTCTGGGCCTTTGCCTCAGGCTTTGCAGGCTGGGGAGAAACCAGCAGTGCTGGATCCAGCTGGTGCCTCCCTGGAGGTTTCCATTTTGTTCTTGTTTTCCAGGGATCTGCTACACAATATTTGACCTGGGCTTCCGCTTCGATGTGGCTTGGTGAGTTCCCTGTAAACATGGGCATCCTCAGGGCTGTGTGAGGAGGCCGGTGGTGCTGGCAGTGCCTCCCAGGAGCAGCACCCCCCAGGCAGTGGTCAGTGCATCACAGGAGAACAGAGATACAGTGAGCAGGTCCCCTGCTCCCCGGGAGGTGGGATGGATGCCGCCCATGTGTTCCTGTGGCTGGCTCCATACAAGGTCCTGGTGCAGCTATTGTGGCTCTGCCCTTCACATCTCCAAGCCCAGGCTTCTGCTTCACAGTGAGGGTTTGGGAGGAAGATCTTGATCCATGCAGGTGAGGGTCCTGTGTTTCTGGCTGGCAGAGAGGTTCTCATGTCCCACTGTCTAGCTGCCCAGCCCATCTTTGCCTTCATAATTTAGTGAAGGGGTACCTGCTTTGGGGTAGGCTGTGTGACATAACTGTGGGGGCTCAGCCTCTGTGCTAATTCAGGGCATTTCTTCCTCTCCAGGTTTCTAACAGAGACCTCACCCTACATGTGGTCCAACCTGGGCATTGGTTTGGCCATCTCCCTGTCTGTGGTGGGAGCTGCCTGGTGAGTGGGACTGACTCTTCACATTCTCCTGGTGTCCCACCTTGGTAGTTGTGTATACACTGCAGTTTTCCCACAGCAGAGCAGGGTAGAGCAGTGTGTACATGTAGGGCTGTGGGTCAGCACAGCAGTGGGGCAGAATTGCTGGGCTGCTGAGGGGTCTGGATGGACCAGCCCACAGGCAGCAGTGGCAGTGGAAAGACAGGGAAGTCTTTGGAAGCTGTACCACTCAGACCAGGCTGTCCAGTGGTGGTTCTTGTGCACCAGTAGTTCTGCCAGTGTAGGTGGTGCAGCCTGGGGCAGCTCTTCCTCCAGGAATGGCTAGGCTAAGTGCTTGGTGTCCCCCAGTTGCATGCCTGATTCTTTGTTCAGCTGAAAGATCCTAGTTTCTAGTATAGAATTCTGTGAATGCCAGACCTCCCACCAACCACACTTGTCTGCTACAGGGGGATTTACATCACAGGCTCCAGCATCATTGGTGGTGGAGTCAAAGCCCCACGGATCAAAACAAAGAATCTGGTGAGGTAAGTACAGACCCAGGCTTAGTTCTTGTGCCACACCTGAGTAGGCCAGGTCACAGCCCACCCAGTGAAGAGGCTTCTGTCTGCTCTAGCTGGGTGCTGCTGGCTGATTGTTCCTTGCTGAGCTGCTGATGCTGTTTGCTTTCAAAACAAAGAGCCCTAAAGGAGCCAGAGTGCTGCTTTGAAGGGTCACTGTGTGATATCATGCTGTGAATAAGCCTAGTGTGTTCAAAACAAACACCCCGAGATCACACATCCTGCCTAGGCAAGGGTTCTCCTTGCACAACCTTTCCACAAGGAGCAGAAACAGGCTGGTGAAGGGCGGGGCTTCCTAGACCTGCTTCCAACAGGATCCTTGCAGCTTACTCAGGTGCCACAGCAGATCCAGCATCCAGCCTTTGTGTTTGGCAGCTTCCCCTACTTTAAAAGGAAAGCAGTGAGTAGCTTCCCATATGGGTGTGGAGGGGTCTGGCTGGCTGGGCATGAAGTGTCAGGGGCTCCTTAGGGTGGGATCTTTCTCCTGGCACACTGGTCAGACTGACTGAGACACTGTGCTCAGGCTTTGCCTTTCTCCCACAGCATCATTTTCTGCGAGGCCGTGGCCATCTACGGGATCATCATGGCAATAGTCATCAGTAACATGGCTGAGGTATGGGAGCACCTGGGCTGCCATGCCATCCCTGCAGCCATGGTGGGGATGGGCAGCTGGTCATGGGCCAGTGCTGTGAAGAGGTAGCCTTCTGGGGACTTTAAATACTGTTGTGCCTTTGGGAGCCCCTGTACTGGTGGTCTGTCTCATAATCCTTGCCTGTGATGAAGAAAAGGTTAGGGGAGAGCACACACAAGGCAGATGCCATGAAGCCAGCCTGATGTGGAGTCAGGGACTGGCTCTGTCTGAAATGTGGCTGCCTCATGCTGTATCAGGGACAGGTACCTTTTCCAGAGACCACAGACTTGTCACTAACCCAGGTCCTGTGCTTTCTCTCAGCCTTTCAATGGAGTCACCCCAGAAGAGATTGGAGCCAGGAACTACCACGCAGGTAAGGACTGCTGGGTCCCTGGTGCTGTTGCTGTGAGCACTGACACACCCTGACCCCCACCTTCTGACCTACCCATGGTCTGCTGCTGGTGTCTGAAGGACATGAGACTTTTCTGCCAAAAGGCAGCTTTTTCCTTACCTTCTTGAGATCGTCCTCCCAGCAGCAGCACTGCTTCTCCTCTGGGTGGAGTAGTGGCCTGGCACTGTGGGAGCTGGGGCACACCTCCAAGTAGTGCTGCTCCTCAAACAGGGTGTTGCTGGAGCTGCTGCTCCGGGTCTTCTGTCACCTTGAGGGAGAGCTTCTGCAGCATGTCCTGGGTGCAGGTGGAAGGGGGTTACACCCTGCTTTTGCAGCATTTCTCTCTCACAGGTTTCTCCATGTTTGGAGCTGGTCTGACCGTGGGTTTATGCAATCTCTTCTGTGGGGTCTGTGTGGGCATTGTGGGCAGCGGGGCTGCCCTGGCTGATGCCCAGAATGCCAGCCTCTTCGTCAAGATCCTGATCGTGGAAATCTTTGGCAGTGCCATAGGGCTATTTGGAGTCATCGTTGCTATCCTGCAGGTACCTACCTCCTGAGGCCACCAGGCCTACATGAGCACAAGGTGGTGTCACCCTGGATGTTCTCCAGCCCCAGGGAGACACACCTGGGTTTCAGCACAATCTTCTGCATTTGGATGGGGAGGCTGCTTACAAGATTTGGGATGGCACAGCTCCTCCCACAGCATATTCCCACTGTGCCTGTTTTTAACATTGTGAACCCTTCTGATGGCCCCTCTGTCACCGAGAGTGTCACTTTGAGTGCTCCTTGTGTGATGCTCATATCTTACCAGTGGGACTGATAAGCTGTCTGCAGCTTCTGGATGGTCCTGGGATGCTTGGGGTGGGATTGGGGTGCTGAGCTGGGGTTTGTGGGCCACAACCTAACCTCTCCTTTTTCTTTCTAGACATCCAGAGTAAAAATGGGCTGAACCCTCTTAGACTCAGCCTGTTCCAGCCCACCCCAAGAGGTTCTGTATATACTTATTTAATGTTTGTATACTTGATTGGGGTGGGAGGTTCCTGGCGTCGGGAGCAGGAGCCTGACTGCGTAGAGCCCCGTCCTGCAGATCAGTCGGCACCTTGGAAGAAACAAATTTCTCTGTGTGAATTCTGCCCCCAGCAGCCTGACCCAGCCCGTGGGGCCCTGCTGCTGCCTGTCCCTGGTGTGTAGAATCAACCATCAGTGCAATTCTGTGTCAGTGAAATAAATATGGTTCTTGTCCAGCTCTTTCTCCTCCCTGTGCATGGTAGGGAGGTTTGCAGAGGACAAATGCTGGTTTGGGCTGCCCCAGTGCTCAGAGATTCCTCTCTGCCTCTGGCAAAATCCCTGTCCTGTTCCAGGAGCCTAGTGGTGTCCTGCCATTGTGGGGTTAATTCTGTTGCCTTCTCAGGCAGGCTGAGCCACCCTGTTTGGGCTGTGGGCTGTGGGAATGCAGAGCTTTGCCTTGCTGCCTGGACCAGGTACAAGGCTGTTGGAACAAGCAGCAGGCAGCTCTGAGAGCAGGCCTCTGCCAGGCTCCTAGCAGTCCAGCATGAGTCCAACACAAGCTGCTTTGGGTCTTTCAGCTCCCATCCAGGTAGTTTCGTATCATTGGGATGTACACAGTGTCCATTGTGCAGCTGGGGAGCACCAGAAGCGCAGACAAGTGAAACTTTTGCCCCTTCAAAGGACGTCTGCAGCCAGCAGCTCTGTGGTGTGACTGTTGGCTGCATGCTGGGGCTCTCCAGCCTGCAGTGCCCCTCTGTCCAGGGGGCCCTGGCAGAGGTCCCAGGGGTGGGGACGTTTTGTGCTGGCTCTGTTCCCTGTCCCTGGCTGTAGACAGCTGGACCTGCAGCTCATCTGCTGCTTGGGGGAAGGGAATGTGCTCTGCAGAGAGCCTGGAGGCTGCTGCTTCTACTGTATCCAGCACAAAGGTCTCATCCTGTTCTTCAGCCAGTATACCTTCATAGAGAAAGCACTGATCTTCCAGTGCTGTGTCAGAGCAGATGCACTCTTAGAACTGTCCTTCTCTCTTCCCATGTGGATGCCACAGGCCAGGGCAGCAGTGAGACTACTGGAGCCTGCAGATTCCTGCCCTTGAACTAGGACAGCTGCCTCCGCATGACCTCTTTGAGATTTGCTGCTCTCCTGCCTCTGTTCCACATTGTCCTATGCATTTTGGGGCTGGAGGCTGTCACAGGAGCAGTGTGAGATCTGTGTAGTGGCAGGACACAAATTGGGCCCTGCCTGGTTGGAAGAATGAGTGTCAGGTGTAGGAAGACTTTTGCCTGTCTGTGGGAGCTACAGAGCCATTTCATCAGACCCACACCAAGTTCAGGAAGGAGATACTTGGGCTTGGTTGTGCTGATGTTAGAGAAGATGCTTTATGGGTTAATCACCTTCCTAATTAGCAGCTGTCTTTAAAGACTCACCCACTTGTTTTTCGGGGGTGGGCCTTGCTCTGGTCTGCCCAGATAGAAATGCATCTGCTGTCAGAAAGTACTTCTGTGAGGTGCTTTCCCACTCTCCCAATCTTGCTTGTGTATGTCATAGTTTTGGCAGGGGAATGGGCTTCAGATTTGCCCACATACCCCTTATAAGGATATGAGATCCATCAAGGCTACTCTAAGGGCCACAGGCTGCCTAGATAGCCAGCAGTGATAAGGTGAGCAGCAGGTGTACGCTTGGGCTTGGGCTTGGGCTTGGATTCCAGGACTTGGATTAAACATCTGCTGCTCAAGCAGAAAAAGCTTAAACAAAGCTCCAGGATTTTACACCCTGTCTTGTCTAGAAGCAGCAGCAACGGGAGGATATTTTGGTAACCAAGTGTAGGTATTGATGAGGAAAATGCCACCTGCTGAGGAGCCAAACCAAGAGCTGGAGGCAGAAGTTGGACTGCTTTCAGCAGGACTTGTTTGCAGGGGTGGAGCAGGGTGGGCCTGGGTGGGTGCCATTCAGTTCTCTTCTGAAAGGTTGTCTGCTGAAGGAAGGTTCTGAACGGAGCTGGAGAGCCCTCGCTTGGGTGAGCAGCCAGGCTTGGGAGGAGGAGAGGCCTCAGGGAACCGGGTTACTCTAAGCAAACACAAGTGCTGGAGAAGGGAGCTGAAGAGGTGGCAGGAAGGGAAAGGCTGCAGACAGTGCAGAAAGTACTTGTGGTGAGCCAAACTTGCGGTTGGACCAAAGCAAGATCTTACACTGATCCCATTGTGATAAGGAGAGTGAGATTCCCAGTGTTTCCTAGCAATGAAACATAGACAGGGCAGAGGGGGAGGAGAAGGAGCCACAAATAGGTTGCAACGGACGCTGAGCCAGCACCAACGGCCGGGAGCATGGGAGTCGCCGCAGGTGGGTCCGTGGAAGCGCTGCCTTCCGGCAACAAGGAGCAAGGGAACGAAGAAAGGCCGGGACACTCTGTGCCTGTGTCCCGGAGGTGCTTGGAGGGTCCCCGGTGCCGCGCCTGGGGCCAAGCGCTGAACATCCCGTGGTGGAGCCGGAGGCATCGCGCACCCCTGGGTGTGTCTGCATCCGTGGGATCCGCGTCCGAAGGCCCCGGTGCCTGCGGGACTGCCCTCTTGGCCCCGAGGCTCCGGGGCGGGCGGCGGCGGCGGCCCCGCCCGGTGCGGCGGCGGCGGGCGGAGCCNGGAGGCCCAGGATGCGACCCGGGAGATGCGATCCTGGTCACCCGTGAGCGGCGCCAATCCGGCTCGGGAAAAAGACTAATTTTGAGGTTGTTTCTCATTTTTAAAATAAGTTTCTGTATGTGTCGAAGACTGGGGAAAAATTAGGGGGCGGGGGAGTGTTAGTTTTGCTGAATGCAGCCCCTCTGCCCACTTTTGGCCGGGAGGTGGCCACCTTTAGGGAATCGGGACCACCGGCTGCCACTGTGCCTCCCTTCTCCCAGCCCTAGGATGTCTTGTGGGAAGGAGGATTGAGTCCACGGGGTTGAGCATCTCCTCCAAAATGAGCATCACCAGCCCCATGGCACATACTGCGCTGGCCTGAAACCCTGGGGACCAGCTCCCCAGCCCCAGGTTGCTTTTGGCCTCACACACTGCACAGATGCTGCGATGGGGGGAGATGACATCATATTTCATAACCCCCTCCTAGCAGTTTAAGCCCACTCATGTTCGTGGTGTCCTGTGGCTGCTGCTTGATGGAGTGCTTTGCTTTTGTTCTTGCTGAGCATCACTCTCTACTTGCCTCCTGAACCATTCTGCCAAAGGGCCCCTAAAAGCAGCTCTGATTTTTTCCCTATTGCATCCCTGTCTGGCTTATTGAGGCACCCTCACTCCATACACTGCACAGGTTTTTGGGGAGGGTTTCTGGCAAGTGCTGGGGGCAGGCAGGTCCCTGTGTCATGGGCTCTGTGGGGTGACAAGGCACTGTCAAGGGGGAAAGTTTGAGCAATAACAGCAAGGCCAGCTTTTCTTCAGAGGACTACTTTCTAGAAAAAAACTGGATGTGGGGTTGGGCTGCTGACACATGCCATGACACCCCTATCCACAGGGATACTGCTCTGCATGCTGCACAGAGGGTGAACATAGTTGGGGCATTGGGCTCAGGCCCTTTTCTAGTACCTCCTTGGCTGTGATGGGTTCCAGGGTCTGCCTGCCAGGGTCAGTCCTGGGAGAGGACACCCCAGGGCACTGTGGGGCGAAGGATCCTGCTTCACACCTCAGCTCCGATCTCCATTCCCATCCAGTGTGGCCATCCCTGCCTACTCAGTGCCCTGTGGCTCCCTGGGGGGGTCCCACTGGACAAGGCTGGAAGCTGCCAGTGACTGGTTGCCAGCACTGTTGGGTGCTACCTGCACTCCTGCTGAGAGTCCTGCTGCAGGCCCCCAGCAACCGAGGTCCCCCCAGGGACCATGCAGAAACTCTGCCCTGTCCCAAGGTCCTCAGGGTTTTGTGAACCCCAGTGGAGTCCCTTGTGGTTGCTGTGCTATATCCTAGCAGCTTCCCTGAAAGCAGGGACTAGCAGGGCAGGAATCAGAGCAGGAACTGGGGTGCATGGCTGTGCTGGGGCTTGAGCCCTGGCAGTGGCAGGGCTGGAAAAGGCCTGATGGTTTGACTTGTCTGGGACCCTCTAGTGATTCTCCCAGCTGGCTTCCCAGCAGGACTCTGGCCCAGCTCCCAGTGTCATGTGAGAGATAAGGGGACCCTGACTTCCAGCAGTCCAGTGTGCCAGGAGGCCTCAACATCAGGAGGAGGGGAGAGGATCTGCGCTGCTGGCTGTAAGCCAGAGCCCCCTGGATGGGGCAGGGAACTGACTCAAGAGGCTGGGATGTCCTGCTCGGCTCGGCTTGGCTCGGCTCGGTGTCTGCTGTGCAGCTGCTCACCCACTGGGTGCCTCAAGGAGGGCCCCTGCCAGTGTGACTTCATTGCCACCCCACTTTGGTACTGCTGCTGGGGTGTAGCTCTGTGGGGAGGGAACAGGATGGGGAGCAGGGAAGTGGGGTGCCTCAGAAAGGAGTGGCTACTGGGGACATCTGTGGTGCCCTTGGGACATCCCAGGCTGGCCATGTTTTTGGAGAGCATAGCCTTCATCAAGGGCCCAACATCCGTGGAGACTCTTTGTGGCATGTCTGGAGGTGTCTGCATCCTCTCTCTGGGTGGGAAAGGGGAGTGGGTCTGTTCTCTTCTGGTCTTGGCCTAGGAAAGCAAAGGAGGGGCCTTGGTATGTGGTGCTGAGGACCTCTCTTATCTTCATGATTCTGACTTCAGAGCAGGAATCCAGGTGCAGCATGACCCCTGGGGTGCTCTCTGGCATACCAGCCTGCAAGCCCTTCACGTCTACATCAGGCCTGTGCTGCTCCTGCAGTCCCAGTGTCATTTGGGCTGGGCTGGGGGCTCAGGTTCATGGTGTCCTGAGTGTGAGGTGTCTTGGCAGGATCAGGACCGTGGCTGGAGCCGCCCCCCTGCCCCGCCAAGCGCACATGTCTGCCTGCCTGTGCCCAGAAGATGACCAGGCTGCTCTTGGGGGTGACCCTGGAAAGGATTTGCAAGGCTGTGCTGCTGCTCTGCCTGCTCCACTTCGTCATCATCATGATCCTCTATTTTGACGTCTACGCGCAGCACCTGGACTTCTTCAGCCGTTTCAATGCCAGGAACACCTCGCGCGCCCACCCCTTCTCCAACTCTTCCCGCCCCAACGGCACCGTTCCCAGCTACGGGCCAGCCGGTGCTGAGGCCCCATCCCCCAGCACCAAGCCCAGCACCAACCAGTCTGCCACTGAGAAGCCCTTGCAGCCCTGCCAGGAGACACCACCTGGCTTAGGTGAGATGTGCTGGGTGAACGTTGGGGATGAATTTGCTCTCTGACTCTGAACATGGGGTTAAGGTGGGTGCTCATGGCTGACATCTTTATCTCCTGGGCCTCAGGCATGGCTTCCCTGTGAAAGAGTAGAGAGACCCCAGCCTGGAACTGTATCAGGACAGCTGGTTTCAGCTTTTGTTAGCCCAGTCTCTCTGCCCCTGTTTAGGAAAGGTTTTGGGTGCTCTCTGTTCTTGGCAGTGCCAGTCCCCCTTGCAGGTCCCCTTCGATGTTTGCTTTACCACTCTGGGCAGGAGCAGCAGGTGAGCATGACCCTGACCATGTCCTGTCCTGTGGGCATTGCCCTGTCCTCCCTCTCACAGTTGGGCGCCTGCTCATCGAGTTCAGCTCTCCCATGAGCATGGAGCGAGTGCAGCGGGAGAACCCTGATGTGCGCCAGGGCGGCAAGTACACCCCTCCAGACTGCCTACCCCGGCAGAAGGTGGCCATCCTCATCCCCTTCCGGCACCGCGAGCACCACCTCAAGTACTGGCTGCACTACCTGCACCCCATCCTGCGCCGGCAGAAGGTGGCTTATGGTATCTACATCATCAACCAGGTGAGGGGGGCAGGGGCAAGAGGGTGGCAGGGCTGGGGTGGACAAGCAGGCACTGCTGAGCTTTGCCCTGCAGTTCGGTGAAGACACCTTCAACCGAGCCAAACTGCTCAACGTGGGATTCATGGAGGCACTCAAGGACGACGAGGAGTATGACTGCTTCATTTTCAGCGACGTGGACCTCATCCCCATGGACGATCGCAACCTCTATCGCTGCTATGAGCAGCCACGGCACTTTGCTGTCGGCATGGACAAGTTTGGGTTCAGGTGGGTGCCCTGGGGAGCTGGGGTGTTTCTGTCCAGGTAGGACTGGAATATCTCTCTGGGGTGGCATCCTCGATTGTCACCTGAGGCAGGCATGAGGTCAATGGCTCGAACTGTGGACCTGAGATGGGAGAGGGCACAGAGCCCTGGGCAGGAGGGTGACACAGGAAAGGGTCGGTCCTTGTACTTTGGGGTCCCCATGGGGCTCACCTGTTCCTGGGGCTGACCCATTTGCTGTCAACCTGCAGGCTGCCCTATGCTGGTTACTTTGGTGGTGTCTCTGGGCTGAGCAAGTCCCAGTTCCTGAAGATCAATGGCTTTCCCAATGAGTACTGGGGCTGGGGAGGAGAGGACGATGACATCTTTAATCGGTAGGTGCCCAATTCCTCACTAGCACTGGAGCTGGGGTGTACCAGGCTCCCCACCAAGCACTGAATGAGCACTTTTACAGCTCTGGTGTCCTGGTTTAGTGGGAGATGTGGAGGGCTCTACCACATATCAGGGCGGGACTGAATCACACTCCAGCTTTGAGGTCGATGACCCTCATGGATGGAACTGGTCTTTCACAGGGTCGTGGGGGTGCTGCAGGACACCCCCTGCCTCCCTTGTGGCTGAAGCCTGTAGCATGGTATGCACTGCACCCACAGGGTGGTGTGCCTGTGGGCTCTGCCCCATACAGGGGCTGGGATGCTAGACTTGGATGTGTCCAGGGCCGAGATCAAAAACTTGGAAGCATTTCAGTGGTCGCTGTGCAGCAGCCATGCAGTCATTCCTGCCAGCAGTGGGCAGGCAGAAGTATGGCTGTGTGCCGAGCAAAGCCCAGTCCCCCCACACCCTGCAATGGGTGCCAGAGCTGGATAGTGGCCACCTCACCTCCTGCAGGTTCCCCCGTGGTGCTGTCCAGGGAATCAGTGTGCAGCAAGTGGGGTGTAACCAGCCTGTAATGGCCAAACGAGCCAAACACTCTTGTGGGAGCCCCGGGGACATGGCACAGTTGTAATTTCCACACAGGGTGGGCTCGGGGTGGGGGACAAAAAATGTGTGGAGCTCTGGAAGAGCTTTAGGCAGCCATTGATCTGACAGGAGGGCTCCAAAGGAAGGGCTAGGCAGCGGCATTCAGGGAATGTAAAGGGCAGGGGCCGCAGAGGGAAGGAGGAAGGGAGGGAGGGCGGGAAGAATGGATGGCTGCACATGGATGGTTGCCTGTGTGCAGCACAGGCTGAATGCAGCTGCCAGTCCCTGGATGGGAGTGGCAATTTGGGCACACTGCCATGGGGCATATGGCACTCTAGGTCTTCACACTGGCCTGGGTGAGGCTTGGCTTTGCTCATCTTGGCTTGGCACAGCTTTGTTTAACCAAGGACAGGTTTATTTTGTCTGGGGTCTGACCCTGAGGTATCTGGGCTGGGGAATGTCCCACCCTGGTGCCCGCACATTGATCCCACCCTGCTCCTGGCCCCCAGCATCTCCCTGAATGGCATGAAGGTGTCGAGGCCCGACATCCGCATTGGGAGGTACCGCATGATTAAGCATGAACGCGACAAACACAACGAGCCCAACCCGCAGAGGTGAGTGAGTCACAGGGCTGGGGTAGTTGGGATGCCAAGCAATCACTTGGCTGCTCATCCCTATAGAGGTCCAGTACTGCTGGCACTACAGCAAGACAGCTCTCCATCCTCATCCTGCTTTTCTTTCCACCAGATTCACTAAGATCCAGAACACCAAAATGACGATGAAGCGGGATGGGATCAGCTCGCTGCAGTACCGGCTGGTGGAGATCTCCCGCCAGCCCATGTACACCAACATCACGGTGGAGATCGGCAGGCCACCGCCCCGCCTGGCCCGCGGCTAGTGCTCCTGTCACCGGGAACCCCTGTGCCTAGGCTGGCTGGGCATAGCAGGTTTTGCCCCAGCTCAAGAGCTAGAACTGGACAGGGATGTTATCTGCCTACTCTGCTGCCTTCTGGAGACGGCTGCCCCCCAGCCGGCCCTTTGGTCCCCAGGATTTCTCTGTCTCCCCCATCCCCACGAGTGTGTTTGCAGGACCCCTGCCCCATACGTGGTGTGTTGGTGGATGAGCCTGGCTGCCCTTCGAGCAGCTCCTGGCACAGAGGGAGGGGGCAACCCTAGGCCTGGCAAGGAGCCCCCAGTCCCTGCCAGCTCCTGCCTGCACCCTGGATGAGGGTGAAATCCCACTGCTCTGTGAGAGCTTGGACAGTCCTCACCAGTGCTGTGAGAAGTGGGGTGCAGGCTTCCCCCTTTACCAGCACTGGAGCCACTGCTGCCCCAGCTAGGGATAGGAGCAGCCTGAGGCCCCCAGGCAGGCAGGATCAGGGCAAGGTTGCTGCCCTGGCCAGGCACCGCCCATGCTGCTGGGCACACAGACGTGGCTTGCTGTCTTCCTCTGCTTTAGTCTGGTGCTTAGAGCCGGGCCCTGTCTCAGCTCTGCCAAACAGAGACCTCTAATTAGCGAACATCCCTCGCTGTGCCTCAGTTTCCCCAGGGCTGGGGGGATGGCAGCTGTATCACATCCCCCTTCCCCAAAGGCAGGTGCTGTGTGTGCGTGCAGCTCCTGCCTGCACCTGCCCTCACCTGCCCTCCCCCCTTTGGTGGGGGAAATAGGGCTCATTTGAACCCCCCAGCCCCTATCAGTGGGGGCTGGTGCAGCCCCCCTCTAGCAGGGAGGGAATCTTCCCCTTGAGGTCTCCCCTTGTCTGCCTTCCCCCTTCCAGGCCAGGGGCAGGGAGGCCGCAGGCAGGAGAGGCCAGGACCATGCAGGGCGGGAGCCCTGTGCCCCTCCATGGGACTGGGAGCCCCAGCACCCCTGATGCTCCATGGGGGGCTGGGAGCAGTGGGTTTGGGAGTGGGGCAGCTTGCCAGGGCTGGGGGGCACTGGTGACTTTTGTACATTTGAATGTCTGACCCTTTTTTCAGCATATGTTGAATGCAGCGTTCGGTCATAGAGACCGGGGGTTTTGTATTTAATAAAAGTTTGAAAAGTTGGCAGGCTTTGTGGGGGTAGGTGGGGGTGGGAGAAAGCACCATCTGATGAGGAAGTTGGATTGTGGAGTACAGAGGGGAAGTCCTGTCTGCCACCTCCAGCTGCTGTCTGGGAGGCAGAGCTCCTGTCTCATCCTGTCTACACTTGGGGGATCCCCCCAGCTCACTTCACAATGCAGGGGGAGACAACAAGGTACCCACTTAGGGCAAAGTGCACAGGGCAAAGCCAGCTGCCCTCCCGTCCATTTGGGGAACAATGCTTTTCCCCCAGCAGGGGTAAGCCCATCATCTGCCTTACCTCCAGCTGGTTTTGTACGTCCAGGTAGGGCAAAGGAGAATTTCCCAGAACCTAGCTGGCTGTAGAGTGCCAATACCTGGCATCAGAGGGGAAAAGAGCTGCACACATTAAATGTGGTTCCCCATTCTTCAACCCCGCCCTTCACCCACATGGTTCGCAAAGAAGGGCACAGCGGGACACAGCCTCAGGAATATAAATCTCATTAAAATCTAGGATACTTTAGAACTCTACACCAAGAGAGACACTGGCACAGGCAGCGCTGCCCAGGGACGCGCGCGTTATTGCTAACAATTAGAGGTGAAGAGTAGCGGCGTGACTCGAGGGGCAGGGCACGGGCACCATGCGGGAACCTGCGCCCCTCGCCGCAGCACGGCAGGGGGCTCGGGACGGGGAGCTGGAACATCCTGCTGGGGCTCGCCGTCCACTGCCTCCCGCCACTGTGCCAAGCTGTGCCATGCCTCTGTGCCAGCCTCAGGGCTGCAACATAGGGAGCACAGGGTGCTGGCTGGGAGGGGAGCAAGTGGGGTAGGAAGGGTCTCATCCCATCCACCCCAAATCAAGAGCTCCAAGCCCTTTGGCTAGAGCTGGAAGACAGATTTAAAACTGTCTGGCCTTTGCCAGTGCATCCTGTTCCACTAATACTGATTGGGGACTGAGCATCCCCAGATGGCTCGGAGCTAGTGGGCTGGTGCAGCCCTTCGTGTCTCCGCTGGTACCTCTTGCTAAGCAGCAGCTGGGGGAGGCCAGTCCATCCTGCTCCCCCTTAGCACCATGGAGGGTCCTCCCCTGCCATTGCTGGGGCTGCCAAGGAGAGCTGGACCTCATCCCTGTCTGGTTACCCCTCGGCCAGGCTTAAGTACTCTCCAGCCTCCTGCCCCACTGTGGGGCAGGCAGCAGCACTGGGCTGTGCCCATGCTGCTTGTGGCTGTGCCCAGCTTTGTAGGCGATACCTGGCCACCCAGAAGGGCACCCACAGACCCCAGTGGGGCCACAGGGTGGAGGGGTCCATGGGGGGGAGCATCCCAGCTCACTACCTGCACAGCCTCAGCGTACCGTGCATATGTGCATGCCCACGTACACCACGTGTGCCCATGCTGTGTCTGTGAGGGACACACACGTGTACACACGTGTGCTCTAAGTGCTTGTGTCTTGTGCCGTCAGATCCCCCTGCCAGTGCAAGCAACATGCTTGCCCCCCATCTCCCCGTGCTGGCCTGGTGCCTGGCAGCACCCCTGGGTATGACCACCAATGAGACCCAGTAGGCTGCGCTGCAGAGGGTGTGCACCCAGGCTGAGGGTGCCTGCAGTGCCAACCCCTGCCATGATGGCCTTGTGCACACACAGGCCCGCAGGCAATCCCGGCATGCCCAACCTTGGTCCCACCCCATGTCCTCCCCATGGGAAGGTCAGGAGGGTGCCCCATGGCAGGGCAGGCTACCTGACTTAGGGAAGGGGGGGTGGGAGCATCCCACCCCCCAATCCTGTGCATACCCCCAGGTCAAGGCTCCTGCAAAGTGTCTCTGGCTCCCGGCTCTCCCAGGGCTGTGCCCCCTCCTCTCTTGTCCCAGCGTCGAGCACAAAGGTTACCGTAAACACGAAGGTTAACGAACGCCACGGGGGCGGGGGTGGAAGGGGTTAACCGGCAAGGAGGTTGGGGGGGTCTTGGGGATGGGTGCTGAGAGCCCCCACGGTCCAGTGCGGCCCGGAGCCAGGCTCCGCCAGCAGAAGGTGCAAGAAGGGTTAGAGGGGGTGCGGGGATTGTGGGGGGGTCACAGTCTGGAGTCCTGGCTGTGGGCTGAGCCATTGCTGCCCTGCACAGGGGATGCAGCCGCTGCCTCACTCTGGCCCTTCTCTGGCTGCAGGGGCTGCACCTCCAGGTGGGACTCAGTGGAAGGGCTGAACGCTGGAGCGTAGCGCCCGCTGCGGTGCTCTGGCAGCGCTGGGCCCCAGTCCTTGCTTGCCTTGGTAGCATTTTTCAAGCGCTAGAAAGGGAGAGGATGGAGACAAGATTAGCACCCACCATACTCCCCTGCCCCAGTCTGCACCAATATGCCAGCAGCTTCCAGGAGTGCACAGACATGCATGCGCTGCCTGCACACAGCCACTGCTAAGAGCTCCAGTGAGGTCAGGGACAGCCTAGAAGTAGGACATAGACAAAGCGGTGTAGTCACTGGCCACCCACCTCAAGCAGTGTATCCCCCTCAGAACGGCATACTTTGTAGATGGCGTAGATGGGGATGCAGATGACAGAAGACAGTGCCATGAGAAAGCCGATGCTGATGGCCCAGGTAGGGTAGACATACTCATTGTAGGAGATGGGCCGGTACTGGATCACTGTGAAGATCAGGATGAACTGGGAAGGGATAGGCAGGATCAGCCAGTGGGGAGCAGCCAGCTTGCTCTGCACCCCTACAGCTTCCCTGCTCTGCCCTGTTGCTGCTCTCCTGGGCCTAGCACTCTTCTCTCCAGGGAGTGCCATGTCCAGGTGAGCTCCTCACCCTCACCCCCTCCTTCCACAGCCCAATGCTCTGTGGCTGTGATGCTCACAAATATGATGGCAGGTGAGATGAAGCGCCAGCAGATCTGGAAGAAGAGTGGGGGAGGAAAGCCCAGCATCATCTCAATGTCCTTGAAATAGTTGCGGTGCCCTGGGGAGAAAAGTGACCATCAGCCCTGGTGGTGACCTGAGCCCCCTCACCACCCACCCAGCTCCAGCCCTAGCCCATCGTGGTGGGACCCACGAGCCTCCCCAGGCCGCAGTTCCCGACTGGGCAACAACCTCTCCATGCAGCACACAGCCAACTGCTGATTGGCCAGATGTTGGGGCAAGCCCTTCCCCATTGGCTGGCTGGGTCAGCCCTGCTGTCCCATTGGCTGCAGGCAGCTGCACCTACCATAGATGTACATGATGGCCACACACATGATGCAGGAGATGACCACTAGGGAGAAGCTGGCAGCGTAGTTGTCCATTAACAGGAGCCAGTAGATGCCCGCCTGGAAGACAGATGCATTGGCACAGCCACCCCTGTGGTACCACCACTGCTGGCAGGGTTGGCAATACACAGCTGGCATGGCAATGCCTGATGCCAAAGTCAGCATGGAGATACTTAATCCTGGGTACTGTCACCAGTGTTGGCATGGCAATGGCACCTGTGGCAACGGTCCCATGGTGACCTACCTGTGTGGTGAGCGGGACGCCCAGCAGGAAGCCAGCCACAGCCACGCCCAGCGTTACGAAGGTCTTTTTGCGGATGATCCACTCGTTGCCCACCTCATCCACAATGGCCGTCACCAGAGTCTCCAGCAGGCAGAACTACACAGGGGGCAGAGGGGGCAGTGTGCCACCACCTTGACCCCACCATGCCACCCCATCTGAACATCCTGGCCCCACATGACCTACCTGTGTACCCAGCCCCAGGAGGATGAGCATAAAGAAGAAGAGAATGGACCACAGTGGCGAGATGGGGAGCAAAGTGAGGGCCTCAGGGTAGGCAACAAAGGCCAGGCCTGGCCCGTGGTCAGCCACCTTGGAGACATCCACACCCAGGTGGTTGGCCATGAAGCCCAGGATGGAGAAGATGACGAAGCCAGCATAGACACTGGTAGCACAGTTGGTGATGCTGATGATGATGCTGTCCCTATAGGAAGAGGAGTCAGGGTCAGCAGTGGACATGAGGGCAGCGGAAGGGCTGGGGGACTGTGGTCAGGCACTCACCTGTAGCAGTTGTTGTTGAACTTGTTGTAGGAGGCCATGGTGATGAGCCCACCCCAGGCACAGCCCAGCGAGTAGAAGATCTGTGAGGCTGCGTCACCCCACACCTGTGGCAGTGAGATGGTCAATACTGTGCTCCCAGCCCCGCTCAGCCCTGGCTGCCCGCCACCCCTCATCCCAGCTCACCTTGGCATTGAGGATCTTGTCCCATTGGGGCGTCAGGTAGTACATGATGCCAGTGACAGCGCCCTCCAGCGTGATGCCGCGCACGAAGAGGATGGTGAGCACCACATAGGGGAAGGTGGCCGTGAAATACACCACCTGTGGGGCAGCGCCTCAGTGAGGTGGGGAAGGGGGCCGGGGTGGGGACACAGACAGGTGTAGCTAAGGTGCGGCTATGAGCTGGGATTACGGTCCAGAGTGTTGAGTGACACACCAGGAGGAGAGGATATGGTCCAGAGAAGGGACAATCGTCAAGGAGGCGGGACCATAGCCACATAGGAGGAGCTATGTCCAGAAGGGATGTGGCCAGGTCACAGGGGTGTGGCCTTTCCCAGAGTGGGAGAAGCATATTGAGGGCAGGGACAAAGATGAGCAAAGAGGAGGAACTGTGCCTGGAAGGGATGGGGACATGTCCACAAGGGGAAGTTAATTCTCAGTGGGGAGGCACTATGCCTAGAGGGGACATGGCCATCCATCCTGAAGGCATGTCCACACCCACAGGGAGGGGCCTGGAGAGGGAACACACAGGTACCTTCCCAGAGGATTTGACGCCCTTGATGAGGCAGAGGAAGACAACGACCCAGGAGACACCAAGGCAGCCCAGGAGGGGCAGCCGCACCTCGCCCAGGTTCCCGATGTCATCCGACAGATTCAGCACATACCTCCTGTATAGGGCGGGGGCAGCAGTGTCAGTGGGGCTCAACCATCATGACCTCCCCCATTCCTGACCCCAGGACCCAGTACCTCCAATACTCCTCGCTGGGGCTGGTGCGCTTCTGGGTGCTGTTGAGAAGCTGGGTGATGTTGAGGGCAACACGGCTGGAGATGTTCCTGTCCAGCACCCCCACGCAGTCGGGCGTGTTCCAGGGGTTGCTGCAGTACGTCCAGGGCAGCACGCGCGTCATGGACACAAAGAAGTAGTAGAAGGCAATACAGATCACCACGTTGTAGTAGATCCCGATGTATGTGGACACCACCATCATCCCGTAGCCCACGCCTGGGAACAGCACCGGGGAGGGGTGAGCGGCAGGGTGTGGTGGCAAGGGCACGGTGCACAGCACCAGGGCTTGTGGCATGGGAGGAGTGGGATGCATGCGATGCTGACAGCAGCCTTGCAGCTATGCTGCAGCTCAGTGCCTGACTTTTGCACAGGTGCATGGGATCCTCTATCTCCAAACAAGCCTAGTGGTGCTGAGGGTCCCCTGGGACACATGGCAGTGCACACAGGCCGCAGACAAACCCCTGGGGTCTGCAGACCAAGAGAATAGCTGGGTAGGGGTCACTCCTGACGACAGTGACTTTAGGCTTGCAGTTATCTGGTGGCATGTGGCAGGTCATACAAGCACAGAGAAGTGCACCCCAGGCTCAGCATGCTGCTGCGCTGAGCACATGACTGTGTGCATGGGCTGCCTGCACTCAGACATGACATTGTGGACATGTCACCTGGCAGGCAGCCTACACGCGTGGGCCAGGGGAGGAAGCAGCATGGGAACACAGCAGTAAGCCAGGAGATGCACCTGGAGCAGGGTCCAGACATGGCAGGGCAAGCACATGGGCGCAGCACCTGCTACCTATGGCCCAGGGAGATGACTGCAGAAGCATGCCCACAGCTGGACATGCCAGAGTGTGTTCAGGGGACCTGAGTGGCTTCTGCAAGAGTGATGGATGCGCTGGGAACACGTGTGGCATATGCAGGGATGTGTGTGTAATGCCTGCAGTGGATGCCTCAGGGCTGAGGTTTGCACAGCATGTGTAATGCGTGCAAGGGATGCCAGGCAGGCTGTGCTGAACAGTGTAACCAGGGCGGGCATGTGCACAGAGGACCAGTGCAATGCAGACCATCATCCGTGCACAGGGCATGTGTGTGCAGGACTGCACAAGCTGCAGGTGCCTGCACCAGGCCATGATGTGCTAGAGGCGTGTGCGCACCTCATGGTATGCGAGAGTCTCACCAGCAGCTGGGCACAGTGACAGCAGGTGTCCTGTGCTGGCCTGTGCCAGTACAGACAGGCAGCTCCTTACCTTTGAACATGGGGCTGACCCTCCAGACGCCAAGGCAGCCCTGGCTGGCAAATTGCCCAAAGGAGAGCTCCATGAAGAAGAGGGGGATGCCGCAGAACACGAGCATGATGAAGTAGGGGAACATGAAGGCACCTGGTGAACAGGAACCAGAGGGTGTATGAGCAGCAACCCCAGGCACAGCTGTGCTTCCCATGCCCTGCACCACCCCAAGAAATACCATGCAGGGCTGGGGTGCACACCCCCACACCCGCCCAGAAGAATCCCGCTCCTCTGGCCTCCCGACACCCACCTCCCCCATTGCGGTAGCAGAGGTATGGGAAGCGCCAGACGTTGCCTAGGCCCACGGCATAGCCCACGCTGGTCAGCACAAACTCGATCTGGTTGCCCCAGTTGCCACGCTTGATGCTCTTCTCCTGCTTGCCCTGCTCCCCGGGCACAGCGCCGTTCTGCAGAGAGATGCCATAGGATGTGTCAATTGGGGACCCCCCTGCTGGCCCCATTGGAACGGTGACAGCCGCCGAGCAGGACTGGGAGGTCCCCGGCATCCTTCCCCATCCCGCCCCCCTGCCTGCCCCTGCTGCCCGCCACGCACAGGCAATGCCAAGAAGGGGGAGGGCAGCAGTGTCGGCCCCCCCTCAGTGAATGGCTCTGCCCAGAGCCCGGCTGCAGCAAAGGGAGAGCCTGCAACTCATACAAAGCAGGCCCAGGCGCCAGAGCACAAAGGGGCCTCTGTTCTCGTGCCCCCCCTCCCCAGCGCCCAGCAAGAGAGGTCCTGCTGGGTGGCCACTGCCCACAACTGGGGGAGAAATTGTGAGACCCCTGGGTTGAAGCAGAAGCCCCTCTTGATGGGAAGTGAGGTGAAGTGACTAGACCTGGCAGAGGCCTAGGTAACCCCCCAGAAAAAGCACCCTGCTCAGCTCAGCACTAGGCAATGCATGGGGTAGCTAACAGGGGGTCCCATGCGGTTGGGTCCCCTGCACGGACAACCCCCGTGCCCAGTTGTCTCTCACTGCAGGGGACTGGGGGAGCAGGAGGGCAGAAAAGGGCAAGAAAGGGCGCTTTGTGCAGACTGCTACACAATGTGAGCTCACACCGAGAACAACAAAGGAGATGAGTGCCTGTGACCCCAGCAGGGATGGCACCCATCACCCCATGGCTCTGTCCCAGCACAGCCCTGGGGTCGTACTAATGTCCTGCGTGGATGCTGTGGAGCTTTGGCAGGTTAGGCTGAGAGTACACAGAATTTCACAATGCAGGGATGCCCCAAGCCCTCCCCTCCCCACCTGAGGCCAGGTGATGGATGGGTGCATGGGGCGAGAGTGCTGGTTGCCAGTCCATAGTCCCACAGGTCCCATGCTCCTATGGGAGCAGCACAGGGTGCCAGCAGCCCTAGAAGCCTCCTGGAACTCCATAGTGGCGGTCTCACCACCACGGACACCCCAGTGCCCATGCTCACCTCATGCCTCTCCCCCAGCTGGCCCCCTGTCCATGTGTCCCCCACAATGGCTGACGCTGGCAGTGAGTGGGCCACAAATGGGAGCCGTCACTTTGGATCTGCTCACGCCGGCGGGGCGCAGGCAGCAGGCGCGGTGCACCTAACCGTATCATTTGATTAGGGCCGGCACAGCCGGGACGTGATGCCCAGCGACTCCGGCACCGCGCTGCCAAACAAAGCCATCTGCTGTGAGCGGGGCCCGCACGCGCCGCGGGCTGCGGGGGGGCTGCAGGGGAGCAGGGCTGCAGGAGAGGGGTGAGGAGGGATTGGAGGGCACTTGGGACAGGGCTACAGGGGCAATACGCTGCTGTGCCCAGCCAAGGAACCGGAGTGCCCCCACCTGACCCTGTGAGCCAAGGGTCCATCAGAAACAAGCTCACAGCCGCTCCAGGTGCTGGGGGATCTCCCTCCCAGCAGAGCTTCTTACTGTGGGGTGCTGCGCAAGAGCAGGACTCAGGGGTCCCCAAAGCAGGGGACACAACACTGGCAGCGTCCCCATGCCAGGGCACACTGCCCACTCGAGCAGACTGATCCAATCGGGAAGCCTCTGATTAAGCTGCTCGTACTAACGAGGCTCCTAATGAGCAGGACAGCCAGCGGGAGCGGGGGCAATGCTCCAGCCTCCCTGACAAAAGGTCTAGTGAGGGGACCAGAAACACTATATGGCCCTGGCTCAGCCAGGAGCCCTAGTGCCCACAGAGGACCTCATCCTTGTTCCAAGCCATCTCTGCTCAGGTGACCCTGGCTTCACTCCAAGCCTCATGGAGCACCCCAAGTTTGAGTTGCTTGGCATCAGTGCAATGAAACCGCCAGGCCTGTGCTGCTCCCTCCTTTCCTGCAGCACTGGGCTTTGGTGCACTTGTCCCCAATAAGGGGGTGGCCACATGTGTGTCCATGCATGCACAAGTGAGCACACGTGCGCAAACACTTGCATGCTCACCCATCAGCTCGCTACAACCCTCCCTCCCCAAATCTAGGAAGGTCACCCTGTCCTTTACACTCATTAACCACCCTCTCAACCCCACATGGTAAAAGAAGGGGGTGGATGGAGAGAACCCAGACATCTGGGAAGATGAAACTCCCCCCTTTCCCTCCTGTGGGAAGGGGACAGAGCTGGAATGCAAAGAGAGAGCTGCTACCCAGCAACAGTGCAGTTTCTAGGGGGACCTGGTCCTGCTCCCAGGCCCCAGATTTTCAATGCATGTAATCCATGCAGCTTCAAAGGATGCCTGCCTTTGGTGATAACATCGGGGAGGATGAAGGATGCCACAGGTAGCCCAAATGTCTCCAGAAGGGAAGTTCCAAAACAACCCAAAAGGGGACGTTCAGGGTGCCCAGGGCATCCTTCGTCCCCGTTCCCCAGGGAAGCCCCCATACACTACGGAAAAAACTTCCCCAGCCCAGCAAAGCAGGCATCATCCATCACCCTGCCTGGCACCAAAGTTTTTCTCATGCTAAGCAGCATCGCCTCACACAATGACAGCTTGGCTGGGGTGCCCGGATGCCCCCCACTTCCCTAAGGGGCCCTGATTTATGGCTGGTAAGCTTGTGATCGTGGCAGGGTTGATACTGGAAGGGAATGTCCTCAGGGGAGGCATCTCCAGCATGAACCCCCTCCTCTTTTTTCTCCATTCAAACTGTCCACATGGGGGGATGCCAGCCCAGCAGAGGCACTCTGTGGGGCACAAACCTTATCCAGCCCCCATGACCTAATGAGGGACCCCCAATTTCTCCATCCAACCTCCAACTGAGGGGCTGTCAGGGTTGGTCCTGCAATGCCAGCAGAGGGTACCCGTACCTGATGTCATCAGCCTGTCATTGTTCATTGCCATGGTGATGGCAACAAACTCATGGCTGTTTTAGGCAGGGGCTGCCTGGAAGATAGAAAAATATGCTAATTACATCATTCGCCACAACAGTGGCTCTTCCAGGGCAAGAAAGTGGGATGCAGGATGTTGAAGGTAGATGAAATCCAGCCCGAGGTGGGAGCCCCAAGGGATGGGGGGATGGGGTCACTTAGGGAGGGGGTGTCCTGGGTGCCCTTGCTGACTGTCTACTGATCCTGGGTGCTGGGGACCCTATAATCAAGCCCTGCACTTCTTGTCCCTGGTACATGGGGTAATGAATCCACAAGTGTCATCCCTGCATCAGAGGCTGCTGTGACCTGCGCATTCTGACTCTGCCAGCCTTACCAGCACATCCTAACTCTCCCTACCCTCTCTCTTTGGTGCCCAGCCCCATGTTTGCCCCCATCCTGGTGTACCAGAGGCATGCTGTGGGGGAAAATGCATCTGGCATGGTGCTGGGAACAGTCCCAGGGCTGGGGTAATGCAGTGATGAGGGGCACACCCAAACCCCAGGACCTCCCAGGAATATTACACAGCCTTCACCATCCCTTACTGCAGAAGGCTGTCCAGCCCCAGTGACAGCCCGAAGCATGCTCTGCGAGCCACCTGTACTGCCCTGGGGTGCCATGGGAGAGCCAGGGCAAACTTTGATGTTGCTCACTAATGCCCATGAAAGGGAAGAGGGGAGTGGGGCAGAAGGAGGATCTTTGCTACACTCTGCCCCTGCAGCACTGAGTTGCAGCCCAGGTGCTGTGCACCTCTTCCGCAAAATCAGTAGATTCCAGGGATAACAAACATACAATTGTCAGGCAATCTCTTCTTGCTCCCAACATAACTGAGGACATAGAGGGGTTTAGTGCCATGCTCTGCCCTCCTTCCCTGAAGCACTCCACATCAAAGGCTGTGGGGCTTGGGGGTACCTCTCCAGCATGCCATGGCACAAATCCACAGCTGCAGCTCAGCTCTGCAGAGCCACCACCCCAAAAACAGTACAAAAGGTTTTGGAGACCCATGAGTGGTGGGGGGACAGCACTGGCATGGCCACCATTCCGCTTGGCCCGTCCCCCCCTCTGCCCCCCCAGACCCTGCTCTCACCTGCCCACTGACCTGCTGAGAGGGTCCAAGGGGGCCTGGCTGCCCGCAGCTGCCATCCGGGGGCCCAGGCTGGACGGCTCCGTGAGTCCCCAGCTTCATTGGCACCTCGGGCTCCGGCGCAGCAGCAGCCGCCCACCCTCCCGCCTTCCCCCGCCCGCTGCCTCCAGCGCTTGGCACTGCTCCCCACTTGCCTCCCAGCCAGGCTCGGCCCCCTGTTACCCGCCCCGATGCAGCACCGGCACCCCACCATGCCACCTGCCCTGGCACCATGCCTGCCTGGCCCACCCTGCAGGCACTGCCGTGCCTCTGCTAACCCCCACGAGCCAGGTGCCCTCCCTGGCTCATGTAGGCAGGGCAAGGCAGAGCACAGTGGGCTCACCCCTGTCCCACTTAATGAGGCCTCATTAGTGGGGTCCAGCTGCTCACAGCCCTGCACGCTCCAGTGGGCAGCACTGCCCTCCCTCCAGGCACCGCTGCCCGTCTGGTCAGGGCCAGGAGCTGCTCTTGAAGCACAGCAGAAGACGGAATGCCCTCAGAGCTCCCTATTTCCATGCCTCAACATCCTGAGCCCCACACATGCATTCCTGCCCCTATGCGCATCATCTACACAGCACCTTGGCCCTGCATGCCCAGTCCCAACCGTGGGCATTCAAGGGCTGCAGGAACAGGCCCTGCTTGAGGATAAGGGCACAGGGACAAGCCTTTCTGCTGGCGCATCTCCAGCCTGATGCCATGCCACTTCACTCAACGTCATACTATTGGGGACATCATGGGGCCTCCATGGCAACCCTTACAAGGTCACTGCCCCGAGGAGGACCATCTGGCTGGCAGGAGGGCTGTGCCACGACCCCTTCACTGCCCAGGCACCCCACAGCCTCCCCTGCTCACCCCTCTGCCAGCGCGAGGTGGGACTCTGGTGGGGTGGTGTGTCCCATAGGAGGCCAGGCAGAGGGTGCCTCACAGCCAGGCTTGGGGTGCCCCAGCTGCTCCCAGCCCTGCATCCCGGCTGGGCAGTGTGGCCAAGGTGCCAGTGATGCATGATGGTGCACTGAGGGCGGGGGGACGGGCCGGCGCTTTCGGGCGACCATCTGGGGTCCGGGCAGCAGCAGCCGTGGGCACACACGTGAACAGCACACGTGTGTGGGGTGGGCACTCAACCTCCCACACGCCAGCACCCAGTGCTTGTTCCTGTCCCCTCCTGCGCCAGCCACTCAGTAGCCTGTGATGTGTCCCAGCCACAGCATTGGGCAGAGATTGCAGCACCCAACTGTGTCCCATCAAGATGTGCAAGGCAAGAGCCACCCCATGCTGTGCCAGCCCCAGTGACCCCAGCCCAGTCCTGCCCTACATGCAGCCTGGCAGCTCTGTGCCCAGACACCCTGTAAGGTGTGTGGGCACCTTGTGGGCATCCCTCCATGATCCACTTCAGCTGCAACACTTCGCCTGGGCCACCTGTGTGCCACCACGTCTTGCCCTGGGCACATTACAGCCCCTGCCCCTTAGAGCAGCCTGAGCACAGCACAGCAGGACCCACCACCCTGTCCTGCAGATGCCAGAGCCTGTGCCAGCCTTGTCCTGTGGGAGCAAAGTGCCACTTCCCTGGCAGTCCAGCCAGCAGACAGAAGGAACAGCCAGCTGCACAGAGGCACACTGCTAGAAACAAAAGGCCGGCGGTAGGACCCTCACCTACCCTGGCATTCTGGTCCCCAGCCTGGCTGGCGGTGCTGGGGCTGAACTAGAGACAGGGACAATAGGTGCATGGGGTGGTCCATAGGTCTTCCAGCCCCCTGACAGGGTTGCAGGGTGACTGGGGTAGGAATGATGCCCAGGGACCTGTCCCAGTGCCACTATCCGCTAGCTGAGCGCTTCCCGACAGGGCTGCCTTTCTCCGGCCCCATTCTACCAGGGCAGACATGATTCTCCCGGGGCGTTCAGGCAGAAAAATCCCCCGCCAGCCCCCCCATCACTGCCCCTTGGTATTCCGGGAAGGGCTCCTGCAGCCAAAAGCCACTTCCGCAGCTCCTGCTGCTGGTCAGTGGCACTGCGCCGCTGGGGGTGTCTGGAACAGGCAGGGAACCCCCCAGCCCTTACCCTCCCTGTAGTGCAGTGGGAGCAGCATCCCAGTGTGTAGTGAGGGTGGTCTTGGGTGACAGCAGGAACCTACCTGAGCTGGGCAAGCTGCAGCCAAAGACTGCCTGGCTGTGCCAGCAAGGCAGCCCTGGGAGTCAGGAGCCACTGGCAGTGTTGGAGTCTGAACAAAGCACCCCAAGGACAACAAAACAAAATGTCCTTAAAGGCCTGGGAGGGAGAGGCAGTCAGACCCTCCCCTGTGGCTCACAGGGATCTCCTCTGTCCAACTATACAGGGACTGATCCAGTCCCTGGAGCTGCCCTGCACTCCACTGGGTATCTGCAGTCAGAGCATTTCTGGGGCTTGGGAAAAGTAGGGTGGAGAACTGCCAGCTGTTTTTGAGTTAGAAACAGGAGAACTGCTCCCTGTTTTGAAGTAAGCATTCAGAGCTTCACAGGGGCACCCAAAAACACAGATCCTGCAAAAGCAGTACACATCACCCTTGTTCTCCACGCCCTAGGGGATAGGTGGGGAAACTGAGGCACAGCTGTACATCACCCACCTGCTGCCACCATCACCCCTGTCCATCCTTAGGTGGGGCACAGCGGGCACTGTAAACTTGTCCAGCCCCAGACACTTCACACAATGCTGGGCAGAGGTTGCATGGTGAGAGCCTGGCTGGACTGGGGGTGGTGGGGGTGGAAGCTGCACCTGCAGGCAGGGATGAGAGGACAGGCAGGGACCAAACTTTACGAGGTTACTGGCAGGGCCCTGCAGGCAGGCCAAGGATATTATGTTCCTTTCCCAGGGACTCAGACAGTGCAGTAGTCAGAACCTGGCTCACTGCAGTTCCTCCTGGGGCTCACAGGATACAGGAATGGGGATGCTTTAGGAGCAGGGATGCTCTCACAGGGACCTACCCTTCTCCACATGGACCCCATCACAGCAATTCCCTGTGCAGGGGTATCCTTGCACCCAGGAGGGAGGCCCAGGAAGAAGTCTGAGAGCCAGGGCAGCCAACACAGCATGTGTCAGACCCTGTTGTACCTGACACCCTGGCCCTGGCGTAGTCAGGTGGGCTGGTCAGGTACTTCTGAGAAGCGGGTTAAAGATTAATGGGGAGTGGGTGGGCACTCCAATGTCTGGCTCCTTGACGTGTGTCAGGCTCAGCCCTTGCCCCAGTGCGATGCTGACTGCTCTGGTCATAGCAAGAAAACATCAACAGCACGGAGTCATGGCAAGTGCCATGTGCAGAAATGTGTCCCCCTGAGAGAACCCTGACTGTGCCCAGATACATCCTCAGTACCTCCCTGTTACCAGCCCAGGGCTTTTCCAGAAGAAATCCACCTTCCTATTCCACCAGCTGCTACAACCCCTTCTCTGTTTGGGGCAGGATGGGCACTGGGCTCCCTGCTGCAGGCACAGCCGGCGGGGCCATGCTGGGACACACAAGCAGAGGAACTGCGTGCACACGGACGCGCTGGAAGCACTTGCTGGAGCATGCCGCTCCCCTGGCTCTTGGCTTCCCAGGCAAACCCTGGCTCCCAGCCCTCCAGCTGGAGTGTGCAGCTATTTCAGGAAGCCCCCCGGGAAGGGGAGGGCCCAGTGACCGTGTCAATCTCAGCATTCAGCTCCTATCCTCTGGGAAAAAGGGAAAAAGCCATGCCCAGCCTGGGGGCTCACTTGCCCAAGGCAGCACAGCAGCCTGTCACAGGAACCTGAGCTGCCACAATCATGTGGCCATCGCAGCCTTCTGACAAAGACATGCAGTGGGCATATCCCACATCTGCCCAAAAGCAAAGCCATCCTGGCCCAGACAAGTGCATGGCAGCTCACAGCACTCTGCAACATACCGCTCATGAGGATGGAGGGTCAGGCACTACACTGCCCAGAGAAACCTTCCTCTGCCAGTACACCATCCTACCAACCCAGTCTCAGAGAGCCCACTGGGTGAAGGCAAGGAGAAGCACCCACAATCTGTGCCCCTCTGGGAGCACCTGGCTTGAATGAACACCTGCACCTTTTGCTGACAACAGGCTGTAGACCTGCCTGCCTGCAGAGCTGGGGTGGGTGATAAGGCTGGGCAGAGCTCCTGAAAACAGACAATATCATTTCCAAGCACAACGAGACACCACACCCAAAGAGCCCCACAGGCAATATGTTCATGGAAAGAGCATCAGCCCAAAAATCAGCATGCTGGGAGAGCACCATGGTGCCACAATACCAACTGGAGGTTCCAGGAGGGTGCACCAAGTCCTCAGGGAGCCCCAGTGTCTTGCTCCCTGCACCAGGTTCTCTGGTCCCCAAGGCAGTGGCGCACACCAGCCCACTCCCCACATCCCTGCACTTACCAGCAGCCCCTCGCTGCACTTATCGGCCATTCCTGGAGGCTGGAGCACGGTGCCGACTGCCCAGTGCAGGCTCCCTTGCCTGCCCGCTCTCTGTCACGCTGGCTGTGGCACCAGCACTAGTGTCCTTCAATCCACCGTCAGAGCAAGCTGGGCAGAGGGGAGAAGACAGCAAGAGAGATGTGACTGGTGGGGTGGGCACATCCCCACCCCAGGCTTTCCCCTCTCTCAAGGAACTGGGAGGCTGTGCCAGAAGAATCGCTCCCCTCTACCTGCCCACTGGGTAGCAGGAGTCCTGGGGAAGGACACAGGGCCTGGCTGGTGGGTTAGTGGCAGGGTCTCTTCCCGCTGGCTCCCAGCCCCTGCAGCGTCTCTGAACCCCCTGGCACCCACACAAGCGGCGGCTCCCAGGTGTTTCCCAAGAAGCAGTTAAAGATTTACCCGGTGTGGACAGACGACCTTGCGGACAGCTGGCTGCTGGCCCCCCGGCAGGTGGGCGTCAGGGGCCGTGGGCAGGAGCGGGGCCCCTTGAGCTCTCCCCCAGTGAGAGATGAAGCTGAAGTGGCTGCAGCGCACGACAGCGCCGGGACTGGGCGCTGAGCGGGGCTAGTGCAGGGCGCAGCTGCCGCACAGGACACAGATGGGAAACGATTGCCTTCTGCCCCGGTGCATCGCATGCACGTGCAGCACAGGGGGGCCAAGCCGCTGGGCTCTGCCGGGTGCCAGGTGCTGCTGGACAGTGCACAGGCACAGGCATCTGTCTCCCTGGCCCTCACCTCTGCCCCAGCCTGGGGCTGCTGGAGGCCCCAGGGGAACACTGAGGCCTGACCCCACTGGAAGGGACAGACGCTCTTGCAAAACACCAGTTTGATTGTCTGTGCAACAAGCACTGGTGTTTGCAGATCCCACACCAGTGCTCAGGACCCTTGCTGTCTGAAGAAGGAAACCTGACCTGCACCGAGGGTTCCTGACCACCACGACCAGCAGTCAAACGCACTAGAGCCTATCCCCAGGCTGCCATGACTCTGAAGCAATCAGCAGAAGACCTTAAGACATAAGGAAAGAGCATGGGCAGTGTAGATAAGGGGTAGGAATCCAGGGGCTGTGGTGTGAGCCCCCAGCCCCTCCAGCACAGACAGGCTGCTAGCAGTAGATACCGCAGACACTTCACCCACTGCCAATGCCCTCCTCAGCAGTGGCTGCATTTCCAGGGGAGCTGAGATGTCATCACTGCCACAAGCCTGGCTTCTCCACTGGCACAGGCACCTCTCAAAGATGGGAGGTGCAGGCTCAGTGGCCAGATCTCCTCCCCACCACACACCTACTGCCAGCCAGCCAAAAGCTGCCCACCCTGCGGCCCTGAATTCACACCGAGAACTAATCCCGCGCTGGTGGGAAGGGGGTGTGCCCAAGGGGCCGGACGGCTGCCACTCCCCTCAGGGTCTGCCAGGCGCTGATAAGCCTCTCTGAGTACTGTAGATGCCGCTGGCATTGGGTCCCAGCCTGACAAGGACCAAGCGCAAAGACAGCGGCGGTGTGGCAATGGGACGGATGCAAGGATGCCCGAGGCTGCAGCACCCCCTGGCACAGCCCAGCACGGACAACGATGCAAAGCACTGGCGCCCCAGGTTGGCTCTGCCAGAGCTGTAGGATGCCATGCAGCTCCTACCTAGAGCCGGCACGGGTGACACCCTGGAAATGGGGACACCTGGGCACCCACAGGGGGTCCCGGCAGGATGTCACACCTCGGCGCGGGGAAGCAGCCCAAGGCACCAGCGGAAGGCCACAGATGCCGGACTGAAGAATGGAGCCCCCGTCCCTTCCCACCCGGCAGGCGGGCGGCCCGATGCACCGGTGCAGCCGCTGCCACCTGCGAGGCCATTTCTTCCACCAGCATCCGCCGGGCCCACCGCAAGCGGGGTTTGCCGGTGCCCACGGAAGGCGGGCAGCGGGCTGGCCTTCCGTCACTATGCTCCCCTCCCGTCCCGCGGGGGCGGCTCCGGCGGCGGCCCCGCAAGCAGTGCTCGCCGCCCGGCTTCCCCCCGCCGCCGCCGCCGCCCGGTGCAGTACGGTGGCGGGGGGGCCCGGTTACATCAGCCGCCACGTGGTGGCTGCTCCGCCGCCCCGCCCCGGCACATGCCCGTGGAAAATTACCGCCAACCCCCCCGGCCCGTCACCGAGCCGGGCCGCCCCGGTGCCCGGCGCCCTCCCCGGGTACGGCAGCGGTGTTCCCGCTCTGCGCGCCGCGCCCCCGCGCTCACCCGGCACCGCGCCGCCGCGCCGCGAGAGCAACAGATGCGGGACCGCCCCGGCATCCCGCTATCCCGCTCTTCCGCTCCCGACACCATCCTGACGGGTGGCCGCTCCCGATGCCGCTACCGATGCCCCCCGACCCCGCCGGTCCGGAGGCCCTTGCAGCCCTCGTCCCCTGCC
>VWYI01010165.1:104913-136660 GCA_013399455.1 Anthoscopus minutus | reverse complement strand
TTTAATAAAGTCCAAATGCACCAAGCAGGGCAGTACTGGTAAAGATAGTTTAAATGCAAATGTGTAGTTATTGATATTCAAAATATTTTTCTTTATAATTTCACTCAGAGTTCATGAAGCTTGATTATATGTTAATGAAATGTGCCTATGTTTGGTTTTAGTGCAGTTCAGCCTCTAGAAAGAAACAAGCAGATTTTGAGGTTCAGGCACTTGTAAGGCCATTTAATCCTATCCACTGATGTTGAAAGCTGCTGGGCAGGAATAAAAAGAAACAGAGAGGTGGATTATTTGGCTCATTTTAGTGTGCACAGCACTTGTACTACAGTGTGCCATGTTTGTTCCTCAAAGTCTCCTCAGATATTGAGAGATGAATAAAAGTGGTGCTCTTTTATTATACTTTTTAGTGCGTCTGTATCCATAGTTTTACCACATCCACTTGCTCGTGTGTGTTTTATATTCTACTGCTATGATTAGGTTCTCATTGAGGGATTTCTTCTCTCTCCCCATCCCCCTTCCCTCTTCTCAGTGGTTTGGCTTTAAATGCAGCCTGCTTATTGCAATGCCTTTATGCTGCCTTGCCCAGCTCCACGGTGTCTGAAAAGTGCCTGGCTGTATCTGCTGCCAAAGAGCTTTGCCTAGTCATGCATAACCTGCTCCAAATGCCATTTGGTTGATAGAGATGTTGGCATTCCTTGTTGTCACTGGGATGTGCTTCCCCGTGTCTGTGCCCCTTGACTTGGTTTCCTTCCATTTCCAAGCTGAAACTCTGGATTACATTACCATCAGAAACCTGAAAGTTAAGAGTGAAAGGAATATTTTCTCTCCCTGTGAGCTTTGTGATGCAAAGTTGTGGCTTTCCAATTTCATCAGGTGAACGTGTTTCTGTCAATTTATAGGAATATGGATCTGTGGCTGCCCAAGGTACCTGCATTAGTTTGTGGTTTGTTTGAATGGCAGAAAGGTGTTTGACAGTGAAAAGGCAGAGAGCAGCAGCTGTCTTGGAATATTTCTGTACTAGGTGGTCTGAGTTGTGCTGTGTGCTTTGTATCTCTGTGCTTAGAAGACAGTTTGCTGTGAAATAAATACCAGCTTACCTAATATGATTTAAGAACTTTGTGTGGTTTTTAAAATTCTTTCGATTACATACAGATCATCTCTGATCATCTGGACAAAGGTACCGAAAATTATGTATTTTAAAGTTTATCTTTCTGTTCACAGGTGGAAATAAGCTTATAAAAGACCAAGCATTTCTGCCTGGTGGCTGGTGTGAGAAGATCATCACCAAGCTGTGTGGGGACGTTCTTTGAGCTTCCACTTTTATGTCTCTAATGGACAAACACAAAGTGAAGCGGCAACGTCTGGATCGCATATTTGAAGGTTGGACATTTCAATTTCTAATGTTTACTGTCTTACAGTTTTGTGGAATGCTGATATTTTCCTTTGGTCATTCAGTGCATTTTTAATTGAGTCTTCCTGTTGAGATAATATTGAATGTGCACAAATGTGGGTTTTTGGGTGGAAACAGATCTAGACAAATAAAAGAAACTAGTCTGTGACCTGTTCTACAGTTGAGCTGGCTTTCATCTTAGCATTTTATAGCATTCTTTTACTCAAACACTGTAAAAGATTGTAGGTCTATATAAAACAACAATTTCAAAAGGGCAAGATGACCACATAGTGCTCTCAGGAGTTTTTCTCTACAGGCTTGCTTCATGTAGATTGATTTAACAGCTTGTATCTCATCCTTGAAAGCAAGTAAAAAGTCAGATGAAAACAAAACAAAAATTGCAGGAGACCCCCAAATGTTAAATGAGTATTAATAAAAATGGCATGAATTCTAGAGAAAGGAGTTGTAAACATTTGAGTCTGCCATTTTACCTTAGGTCACATATGATGAGTTGCATATTCCTGCTATTCTCTCCAAAAGGGCTTTTAGAGCTGGTATGATAGCAGATTGAGGGATAAGTTGTACTGTTTTTAAGAATATACATGAATGATCTGGACTAAATGAGTTTTTATATTAAAATGTTAATTTCTCACTAAAAGGCAAGGGAATCATTTCTTTTTGACATAGTGGGAGACAGTGTACAGACTGGTGGGCACATGGTCTCTGCAACACGTCTAATGATGTGAACTGGAGATGAAACCTTTGCCTCCTCCACATGTTGATCTTGAGACCCTTTCTCAGCAGCTGTGTTTGTGAGGAGTCCCTGGCAATGGATTTTTACCCCTTTCTTTGTGCCAGTGGGAGTGTGACTCTACCTCGAGCTACAATGAGAAGCTGACTCCTACAAAAACCTTTTGTGGGCATATTTTCCATTTAGGTAAATTCCTCAGTCCAGGTCACTGTTCAGCTGACAGAGCAGTTGTATGGAAGGGGAAGTTGGAAAAGCTCCGTGGGGTTGCTGGGAGTGTTTAGCCTAACATAGCCAGAGAAAGGGGCATTTCATCCAAGTATCAAGTGGTGCAGCTCCACTTTTGGTTTGGGTGATTAATCTCCTTGTCAGTCTTCTAAAACTGGCCAAGCCCACCCATGGTTGGCCAGGTCCAGACTGTTACTGTGTCCCACCTAGGCTGTTTGTCCAAGTGGCCAGTTGAACCTGCTCACTGGAGACTGATCCCTGCTCAGAGATATGGGGAATTGAGTGCAGAGGACAAGGAAACTGGGAAAGCTGCCCCACTTTCTGTGCATCTCTGAAGCTGGATCAGCTGGAACTGACTTAGGAGTATGCATGCTCCTCTTCTCTGCTCCCAGTCTCAGCTCCCCATCCTAGAGTTTCTGTATCTAGCTCTTCAATAAAAAAAGAATATTAACTTTTTGTTTTGCCTGTGCTAGTCAGCTGAATCGGCAAGTTGTGAAGAAGAATGACAAACCTGTCCCTTTTGATGGCAGCCAGCAGTTAGAGCAGCTCAGCCCACTCAGTGCAATCTCAGCCTCCTTATGGGCTTCTTATATTGAATAAAAAAACAAAGAGGCAAGAAGTCTGTGATGATGTGGGAAGGAACATTGCCAGGGACAGAGGTGACAGACCAGCAGCCACTGTGACTGAAATAGCAGTGGCTTCCCCCAGGCTTCGTGCTCACATCCAGCGATGCTGATTAATCAGAGCCTTTTGTCTGGCTTGTTTTTCCCTGCCCTGCACAATTCACTGCATCCATCCTATGGCAGAATCTGTGTGGCCATGCAATGGAGGGCATTGATCCACTTGAAAAGTAATGTAGGAAAATAAAGGCTTTTTTTAGCTACCCCTCTGCTTCCTTAATCCCATTTACCAAATAGCCAGGTTGGGAAAATAGAGTGGGAAGGCCAGGCAGAAGATTCTCAGGAGGAGAGGGGGTAAAACAACTGATATGGAAACAAGCTTAAATTTTTATAGCTATGGGAATCCAGTTTGGCTCCCAAGTGTTGGAACTGTGTTCTCCTCTTGTGTGTTTATATGTTCAAATGTCCTTTGAGGCTTGTAAACACATTTCCCTGTCTGATGATTTCAAATAGGGTAAAAAGGGATAAAAACTAGGGAGGAGTTGGTTTGTTTTATAACGACTTTTTTTCTGCATATGGTCCTGTTCAGATTTAAAAATTAATTTTTCAGAATTGTCTTCTGATATATGTGCCTTTCATAACACAACCTAAACACTTTATATTTTAGAAATACGTGTGATGTTTTACAAAGCTCAGGGAATGTAATGAGCTGTAGAGCTCATTAAAGGTGGTTTATCTTCTTGGTCAACTTTTCTGTTCATCACTTTGTGTATTGCTTTCTTCTCTTGAACTTTCCCTTAGAAGAGAATATTTTAAAGATGCACTTTATTTCTGTTGCAAGTTCCTTTAAGAATAGGCTGCAATAGCTTTCTAACTACACTAACTATGTATTTTTTCATGAATTCTTGAATACAACGTAGCTTAATGCAGTTAAGTGATTTTATCACTGAGGTACCTATGATTCCCTTTGATGATTTCTTAAATATGAAATTGAATATTTGATTTAATCCAGAGGCTGTTTGCAATTATTTTTTTGTTCACATTTCAATGTTCTGCCATTAAAGAATGTCCCTTAAAAAAGCCAGGCATTAAATTCTGGTTTCTAACTTCCACAGTAACTGTGAATTATTCTTAGGCATAAGGACATGATTTGAGGCACTCTGAGATGCTAATGTTAAACTCACGTCACAATTTGTAAAGTAACATTTATGATTCTTCCCTTGGAGATAAATGGTATCAAGACATGTGAAAGATTAATTAGTTACTGATTATATTGTTCTTTGTCCCCCTCTCCGGTGATGCTGGTGATTGCAAAGCATAATTATAGTAGTATACATTTGGCAGAACAGTTGGAAGTGTCACAGTGCAAAAATAAAATGTGTTCATTTTGTGGGTAATTTGAAAAATTCAGAATGTTTTTGGCATTTTGAAAAGTTGTTATCTCTAATTAAGGTATTATTGTGCTTTATATTGTAACAAACTGTAAACAATGCTGTTTATTTGCTTATATTCTAGAAATCTTTAATTAAATGCATGTATGTTTTACTGACCATTGCTTGGCAGTTACCTTGGGATGTCTGACCTCTGTTGCATTTGCTGGGTGCTAATAGATGAAGCAGGAAGGAACAGAAGGTGGCTGCATGCAGGGGGAATATCTGAATTGTCTGTGAAGGGGCTTGGTGAACACTGTGAATTATTTTTACATACGTGACTTTGGCTGCCTGAGCACTGTATGTTTATTATACATTGCCTTTGGTGGGTTTCCAAGCTTTAGGGAACACTACTGGAGGAAGAAAGGGGCTTCTCATATTTCTTTTTGCCTGTTTGTACAGGTATTAGGGATTAAAGTACAGCACAATGCTGGAAAATTGAGAGTGACTTTCCCAATTAGGTAATTCTTGAAACCAGGAATTTCTTCCCAGAGCACCTCATAGGATATTTGTACAGCAAAGACTGCAATGTGTGCCAAGTACAAGTCTGTGAAGACTCTGTCTTTTGTTATTTTTTTTTCTTTCTGATGAAGCAAAAAACATCTTAGCACTCAGAATGCTCAAAAAATTATTTCCTATTGCTTTTTCTGTTTTGTGCAGCACTGGTATTAATACTATTCTTTGTATGCATGTTGCTTCATCTTTTAAAAAAGTACCCAGAAGAAAACTTGGAATGCATTTTCACTATTTTAACAGTGATGCTTTATTACCTTATAAATGAAGAATTGGCGAGGATCATAAATTGGAAAAGAAGGTGCATATTAATGGGATGAATTTCTGAAATTTCAGATAAAATCTCTCATCTTTGCTTTTATGAAGGACAGCTTTTCTTTGGGAAGGTTTGATTACTGGCAAATACCCAAGTGTGATACGCTTTGAAGGACAGTAAAAGTGTATGATAAATGAATAGTTTCTTTTCAAGGATATGGCCTGGGCTTTCTTTCCCTATAAGGAAACATTTGTGCTTTTAGAGCTTCTTTTTTCTGCTTGAGATTTAATAAGAAGAATCTTCAGTTCATAGTTGATGTGGAGTATATTGATGGTTCCAGGAGGAATGCAGAGGGGAAAAACCACATATGAATTGAATTTGTTTGTCTTCCCAAATTGATTGAGAAGTCTTGTAATAAAGAGTGACTCAATTAAAAGGAAAATGCATTCACTTCCCTGATTTCTTTTTCTTGTGTGTGCAATTGCTTGGCTTCTCAACAAGTGGGAAGTACTGGACTGACAAATACCAGGTGTTTTTTCATGACCACTGATGGATCCTATCTAGATTGTATAAACTCTGACTCGACCCCTTGCAGCTGTAAACGAGGCAGTTAAGTTTTCTGTATATTAATAACAAGATTGGCAAGGTCTGGGCTTCCCCTGAATTTCAAACAGGAGTTTTTACTAAAGCTGGTCTGTACCATGTAAGTTGATGTGTAAGTAAGAGGAAGGAGGAATAAGTGTTTCCAGGCAGTGAGTGCCCTTAGCTCTTTCTTATGTAAGTGGGAACTGCAGATGTCAAGTTCTTTGGAGAACAAGAGCTACCAGTTTTCTTAACTGCCATCTAAATTTCAACATGTTCTTCATTGTCTCACTTGCAACAAATGCTGGAGAAAGAAAGAAAATAATAAAATGCACAGGCAGTGGTAAGTCAAATAGTACTTTATAGAGTTTTCTTCCTGTGAACTGATCTTAGTACTGGGCATTCTTAATATGCCACATGTTTCTTAGAAAGGGATTAATGGGCTGCCTCATTGCTTGGTGTCTTTGACAGACTTCAGAAGGCAGCTTAGTGAAGGGTTAGGGCAGCAGAGGGAGCTAAAAGATTCCTAATATTTTATCATTTGTTTCCTAAGTCAAAGTAGCTCCTTTATAAAGTACCAATTAACCTTTGCAAAAATGTGATTTTCTAACCTTAAGTGCCTTCGGCAAATGCATAAGGATTTGAACTGGAGTAAATTCCTTTTCTCCACAGCAATCCAGTATAAATTAAATTAGGAATCAGATAGTAAAAGCTACCAAAATCTTGCTGCAGGAACAGCTATCAAACCTTTCAAGTGTAGCAAATGGTTAAGCAAGCAGAGTTTTCCATGAATAGCCTATAGAAGAATATTCTATAAGTAAACCAATTTACATTCAGATATAAGTGTTTTAATATAAAAATGCACATTTTGGTGCATGGTCTACAAGCATGTTTTAGCAATTCAACACTATTTTTCTGTGTTTTGCTTGTAAAAACTTTTTAAGTATTTTTGAACATGTGATAGTACAGAGAATTAGGTAAAAGCTGCCTTCAAAGAACAGGGAGGGTATTCTAAGGACTAAGATAAGCTGACTTTAAAATAATAAAATAACAATTGGTGCTTCTAGGAATCTCAACAACAAGTTTGCTTGCCTCTTTCCAGAGGAAAATTATCTGTCTATTTGGGTTATGTTTACCCTACTGCAAAAGTACCCTTTATCTCATTAGAATTATAGTGTAAATGCTTATGCACAGGCTTGTGTTTGTTTTTTGGCTTTGTCTTTAATGTCATTATTTCCAGTGCAAACTGTTTTTTAGCTTTCTTTTGGCTTCCTGCAGTAACCAGCATCTGAGTCTTCACCTAGACAGGCTTTGTATTTGCATCCACTTAAGTACTGCAGTGTTGCAGATGTATTGCAGTAACAATGCAAGTTGTATGAAAAGGGAATTGGCTTAGAAGCCCATTTTGCTCTAAATGATACTAAATAGTATATTTAGTATAATATATATATATGGTTGTATATTTAGTATATATATTATATACTAAATAATATATTTAGTAGATATTAAATGCTAATGAAAAGCATCACTTCAGTTACAAAGTATGAGCGGGGAAAAAATCTGAGAAAAGAATCTGAGAATTTGATGTTTTGCTGAAATGTTCATGTCACTGATTTAAGCTATGAATGTTTTAAAGATAAACTGCAATTTTGTGGTGTCCAGCATTATGCATTTTATCTGTGTTGTCACATTTTGATTGGTATATTGAAATAAAATATGCTGCTCGTTTATGACAGCAGCTATGGTCAGCTGCGATTTATCCAGAAAGTTGCATCTTAACACTGTAGTAAAGTCCAAATAGTTTCCTTTAATGGTGATGTCAAAGATAGTGTTGAATACAGAAAATAATACAGCATAATGCCAGTTTTACAGGGTTGTATTAATTGCTTTTGTCATATCAGATATATGAGTCAGAATCCAGTACAAAGCCACACCTCATCCTCTAATTCCTGAATAATCTCCAGAGAATTTATTCCTCCTATTCTTCTATTAATAAAAATATTTTCAGACTAGATATTTAGCTTGTATATAGTGCAGATGAGTGCCTGGTAAAGATTTTAAAAGCTTTAGAAGTCTTAAGTACTTGATGGTAATATGTACTTATTTCTGCCTGGGGTCAGGGAAGATGCTCTCACGTTGCTTTACACTTTCCTCTGGAAAACTGAACTGTACAAAGATTAAGTGTCTAGGTAAACATACTGAAAAATTTACATAGTCATCTAATTAAAGCAGTCATGTTCAGCTTTCACAGAGGCAGTTCCCATCCTCAGGGAAGTGAAGTCTGAGATGCAAAAAAGGATTTTATTTTGTTTCTTCCTTTAGTGCAGTCAGGATGGGAGTGTGATTATGCAAGCGGAAACAAGAAAATAAAAGTGGAGACAGTCTTTTAGTGCTGGAGGCTTCTGCTGCTCCATTCTTGTGTCCTCGTTCCAGGAGGTCAGTGTTGAACTTGAAGGGTGCCTCTCCTTAAACATGAGGAATTGTGTGGAGGCTTTGCCAGGGAGGGAGGATCTAGCAGATGTCCCTCCTCATGAGAGAAGTCATTGTGGTCTGATGGACAGGTCATTCTGAGTTAAGAAACCTGTGTTTTATCTTGTAGCTCTCCTGAAGTCAGGCAGCAGGTTAGAAAAACAAAAGCTGCCTCTGCACCTTCTTTTTCTGTGGCAGAAAACAGTCAGAGATGTGCTGGGATATAAATAGCAGCAGGCTGTTGTAATACTCTTGGAAACTCTCTAGAACACGAGGCTTTGCTAATTGTGAAAACAGCTGGCAGTTGCTGCAGGTGAAAATGCACCCTTTGGTACCACTGGAGATCCAGAACTCTGCAGTGGTTTGAGGCCCTGCTCAGATACCTAAATTAAAAGGTTCCTTCTTCCACCTTTTCCTATGAGAACTAAATCTAAATTGCTTGTGACTTTGAGCAGATGTATTTGGGATTTTTTAAAGCCAGAAATTAGCTGTTAAAAATTATTCATGTTTCTCTTTCCCCTGATGCTTATTTTTCAAAGTATCCTCCCATGCACTGAATTTTCAGACCTTTCATTCTGCCAATTAACTGGAGACACAGCAAAAAAACACAACAAAAATTACAGGCAGCGGCAGTAGGAGAGGAAAAGGTGACGAGTAAAGACTCTTTATTCTTTTGATCCTACCTGTATTTTTCAAAAAGTTTCCTTGTGTGCTAGATAATGACACTCAAATACAATTAGACTGTGACTCCTGCTAATAGGTAATCAAGAATAATTATAAGTTTTAATTAAATACACGATAAATACCTCTTTTTGTCAAGGAGTGCACATTTGAAGAAACAGTTATTAAGTGCTAAGAAAACTTTTTCCCAGACAATTTTATCACAATTCCTTGTTCCCTGCTGTTCCTTTCTGTCTTGAAGATTGCATCAGTCGCATGCATGTGGTTTTTTCCTGGGTATCAAATACCACTTAGGCAGGTGTTACTTAATTTCCACAACATCTGCCAGTCATTTTTGGTTGCTGTTGTTAGTTTAGCTAACCTGCAGATGCTCATGTTTGCCCATTTGTGCAGTGCTCCACAGACTCCCATTTGTGTTCCCCAGGTGCTGTCCTGCACTTCCAGGCAGGCATCATCAATTTATCAACCTCAAATAATTTGGTAATAGTTACATTTTCTTGCAATGAACAAAAGCAGCTGCGCTCTAGCTATCCTTATCTGCATGAATGCATAGATTGTAAATGGCTTTTCTGACAAACAAGACAGAAGTTTAGAATTTCAAACTGGAATTTAGGGCATGTAAGTCAGAATGAGTCGACACTGATGTTTAGAAACAATATAATAATGCAGAGAATGAATTAGTTACCATAGTAACTGCTTTGTTTTAATAATTTGGTGGGGCAATGAATAGAAGGAGCTCAGAAAGAACTAGTATCACTCTTAATTACATGTTGTGCAACGAGAGATATTTTGTTCATTAATAGTGGAAATTAATTTGATTTTATAACAGATTGAAGAATGGATGTATAAGTTTTACTTTGGAAAGGCAATAAGAATGATTTACAGGTTTTTTATTCTTATTTTTTCTACCCCCTGGGAAAAACATAATCACATTTTACATTTTATTATGGCAATGCAGATTATTGATTTCTTAACAATAAAACATGCTCAGTATATTGCATTGTAAGCGTGGCTTCAATCTGTGTGCTGTGATTTGTTGCCTGGCAGTTGTTGGCAGCCTAGCAACATGCTTCAGCCCAGATCTGCAGAAGGACGTAGACACCCAAAGTTAGGAGTTACAGGGAAGGCAGGTTTCTCAGTACTTCAAAACCCATATAAAATCATCAGCACCTTGAAATTCTTTTGTACTTTATGGATGAAATTCAAATACACTCCACACTTTCAAGATCACAGAATCACAAAATGGCTTGGAAGGGACCTTAATGATCATCTTGTCCCAACCACTCTGCCATGGGCAGGGACACCTCTCACCAGACCAGGTTTGCTCCAAGTCCTGACCTTGTTAATCTTCCTTCCTCTTATGGATTTGAGCAGTTTCACCTGCATTTTGTGCAGAATCCTCAAACTGAATGAGTTCTTTTGGAGGCAGATGCAGAGCAAGCAAAAGCCTCCTGTGGTCTCAGCAGCACAACTCAGCTGGAGCCTGTTTTGCAGGAAGGTGGAGGCACAGGGGAGCTTTACTCCAGAATTCCGGGTGCGCTGCGTGCCCCAGCACCTCTCGCAGATGCCTCTGTGCTGACGAGGCCGTGTCTGGAGACTGGCAGGTGTCATGGAAGGGATTACTGCTGATGTCCTACTGGAGCCTTTCACAGGGCACAGCCTCTAATTTGTGTCTGCCTTCTCATCTGATGCACCTTTTTTAAAAATTCTCCTTGAGACTACTGGCAGCTTTTGGCTGAAATTTGCCAGTGAGTTAAAGATTTAATTACAGAGCGCCCAGTGGGTAGATGGACAGACACAATTAGGTGTGCCTGGCTTCCTTTGAAAATGTGTCTGTAAGGTGCTTAGATATTGCAGACAGATATAAAAAATGCCACCTGATTTCTCCTTGGCCAAGGAAGTGATGTCCATCACCAGACCCTAATCACGTTCCCTCCCTAGACCAGGGAGTCTTAAAGTTGATTCTCAAAGCATTTTCCTTAACAGTGGCTCCTCAATATGTAAAGGTGTCTTTCCAGGAATAGGGAAACTCTCTGTTCCAGGTTGCCATCAATCCAAAGCTGTTTAGTTTCTTAAGAAAGGTTTGTTACCCTTTTTGTGTTGTTTGCTGCTGTCTATGTTCTGGGTAATGCAAGCTCAACTCATTGTGTCCGGGTTAAAAAAAGGGATAACTAAGCTCAGTAATGACTCAGGAAGGGAATTCAAGCTTCTCTGTTTCTAGTGCTTCTGTGTATGTAAGGTTTGGAATGAGATTTAAAACTATGGACTGTTTCTTCTCTTTGAGGTGAGTGCCCCCATCCCTGGGCTGTTCATGTCCTTCACAGCTCCTCTCTGGTATCATAAGAAACTTCCCCTAAGAAAAATATCTCTAAAAGCAGTGTATCATACCTCTAGACCATGTTTTCTTCCTTCTTCCCCTATCTTTTAGCTGTATCTAAATAAAATCGTGATGTTTTTGAAAGGGACCCAAACTTGGTTTGAACTTTCTTTGGTACCTAATCTTTCACTAGAATTCTGAAATGTTTGTTAATATAATCTTAAAGTTTACAAAATCCTTTCCTGTTTAATTTTTGTGTGTCAGTCTGTGAAACTTCTCAAAATGTCAAATGATTAGATGAGTTTTGCCCCCTGTCCAAGATGTTGATGGAGGGAAGTAAAAGGAAGTTCATTCCAGAGCTGCAAACATCCAATGAAGACTATTTTAGTCAGTTGCTTCCTTTTATCTGTGTTGACCATAAATCAGTGGTTATTTCATAGGTTCCTTGTGATTACAGTAATCAACAACACGACTGTATCCTGAAATAGTTGGTGAAAGAAACTTCACAGTGGCTCCTGAAAGGCACTGGTGCATCTGATTGTGTGTGGTCTTGCAGTCAAATGTGGGCTTTAGCTGCCTTTCCCCCTGCAATTCTGAGTCTCATTTTCTTTGTTTTTCTGCTCCTTTTTTCTAATGAGGGAATAAAATAATTTTTGTTTAATTCCTGGTTTTCTGATGTTTCCTAAATTATTCTTTGTGATACGTTTTTTTTTTTTGCTTGATGATACACAAGTGGATTTCCACTGAAATTCATTCGCATTAAATGTTAATTTTTTATTTTAATGTTCAACTTTGTTCCAGTCACTCTGATTTTATTTGCATTAGTCTTTTGTGAGTGGAAGCACTTGCAAATACGCTCCTAATATAGTTTTCCACACAGTTTAAATCATAGTTTTCCACACAGTTTAAAATTATTAGACGGTTTACTAAGGGATCACTTATGGAAAACACTCCTGCCCTGAAGCTGTAGATTCCTCCTTTTTAAAAGAAATATTAATGGGGTTTTCATGTCAGCTCCATTGGTGTGCCAAAGGCTTGTTGGATACAAGCTGTGGTCTTTGCTGAGTCACGAAGTGCTCCAGAGGGATGATTGACCTGTACCTCCTGGTACAACCATTTAATTGGAAAATACACTTGCAGAATAAAGTTTGCTGGATTGTTATAGATAAAAACCTTGCATTTTATGCAGTTTTAAAAGCTCCCTTTTTAAATGATTTATGAGGCAGACTTGTAACTTAGCTTAAACTTGCTTTAACTTACAGGCAGGTTTATCCTTTTGCATTAATAAAATTTGACAAAAGATTTTTCTGACAAGAAGATGGAGTTCGAAGTTTAAAAAGGTAGCTTAGCCTCATTCTATAGAATTCAATTATGAATGTTCACTTTAACAGGGAAGATTTGTACTGATAATCGTGCTAATTAAGCCCAGTTGGCACATACAAGAGAACACTATTGCATTCTGGTGTACTTGTTTTTAATAACTTCATGCATCTCTTAAAACTCCTTTTGAGTGTATGTGAGTACACATACACAATACAGATCAGTCAAAAATGCAATCAAATATTTTGTATCCAAAAATGAGATATTTAATTTAAAAACCATGTTTAAACAGGCAATTTGGGTATTCCTGCACCTGAGTCCTCCGTCATGGAGTAGCTGTGACCTTTGGTTTGCCTCATGTTTGTGTCCATTCTGTCTTTTGTGTCCCTGGTTTAGTTCTTTGGTCTGGATGCAGTTTGTATCTGTTCTCCCTTTTGTTTTCTCTTGATGCCTGAGTGTGGCAGATCTTGTCTTACCAAAGCTGGACTCTGGTTCCTGGAATTCTTTGCCTGTTTGCAACAGTTGCAGAGGCCAGAACTGCTACAAGGTACAGAAATTAAAGGCTTATCAGCAGTTTTCCATAGGAGCACAAAGGTATATTTTCTGAAAAAAAAATTTCTGAAAATCTTTTTTTAATTTGGTGTTTTAATTGAACTACATTACATCCAGCATAAAAGGAGGTTGATTTATTAGTTGCAGTTAATTTTAAAAGCTGCTGAGTACTCCCTGCTTCCTTCTGCATTATAAATGGCTTTTTTGATTTTTTGGTAAGTTTTGAAATGTAGCTGAAGCATAGGGCAGACCCTGACATAGACTGCCAGGTTTACAGATGCCAGTGTTTTTATGAACCTTAAATTGTCTTTTAAATAATGACTTGATAAAATATAGTAGAAGCAGAGTTTTCATGATTTATAAAAAGTCCATAAATTTATACTTAATTTAGCTGGACAACTTTACTATCTGAAAAGTTGAATTGATGTAAAGGAGTTTAGCTTGGCAAAACTGCTAGAACTTCTTATTTTAGGTAAATGTACTGAAAACTGTAAAGTTCTAGAGAACTGATTCTATGCAGCATTCCTTGGCTGTGAAGGACAGAGCAGGGGGAGGGAGGGAAAGCTAAAATTATACATAGAAGCTCATTCAAGTTATCATCATATCCTTGACATTAGGAGTATAATCTGTGTTGTAGATTGGCAGTAATGCCTAATGATTTTGCATCCAAAACCAGATGACATTGCTCTCCCCACTGATAAATGCGTAATGCTTCATTGTGGTTTCTATTAATGATGATTTCCCTTTTAATCAATTATATTTCAATTACATTGTGTCCTTTCAGTAGCATTAAAGGATTATGGGCTGAGAAAATAAAAACTAATTTGGTAAGAAAGTATAAGCTGGAGTAAAGGAGTTAATTTCAAAAAACCCCACTCCAGTATTCATCCTCCAGTACTCCAGTATTCATCTACTGATGACAATTCAAGAAACAAGATAGGCTGACACTCTTGCAAATATTTTGTCTTTTACGACACCTAAAATATCAGGCCCTTGAACCAGTTACCTTCAAGCATTAGCTGAGTGTTCAGCTGCACCATCATCTGTTGTGACCTGTGGTGCTAATTTTATTGTATAAGATGTTTTCCACAACAACAGTCAAGTTGCTAGTCAAGTACAAGGAAATGTAATATTTAATTTAATATTTAGCTCAAGTGAGCAACACTGATTTGGTTCTGTTTTACTTGCTGAAAGGCTTTTGTTTGGCCTCTATACAAGGTAAGAGTAAGCTTTTTCTTTATAGGTTTATTTTAGAATAATATTGGTCATATGATGTTATCAGCAAGAAGAGAATCAGCATGGCTGCTTCTAAGACAAAAATGTATCTAGATTTGAGGTTTCAGCAGTTGGTAATGTTATTTTAAGATGCACTCACCATTTGAAGATGTTCCACTAATGCTTGAGATTAGCATATTTTTTAAATGACAAGAAAATGGCTAGAAACATTTAGAGTAAGCTGGATGGGATGTTTTCAGAACTCAGTTTCTATGAAGCTTGGCTATAATCCTCCCCAGTTTTATGTTTTTCAAATATGACAGTGTCTTTTGTGAAAACATTTGTCTGGTTGAAAACAAAGTGGAAGAAAAGATTGCATGATAAACCAGGGTGTCATTCACTGAATTTGGTGTTAGTCAATTCAGAAGTGATGTGGAAAAAATGCATTTACAGAAGTTTTGTTATGATACCTCTACTTACACTGCAAAATACCATAAAAGCTTTCTGTAACAATTGAACATAAGCATAGTGAGCTGTCAGCTGAATCAGGTCATTAGGAAAGTCCTCAGCTCTCATTTTCTCTGGCCTCTTTATTTTCTTCTAGTTCTAATTTTCATAACTTTCACTGTATTTCATAATAAGGGAAAAGCCATTCTAGTCTCATGTTTCAGGGACAGGGAGATGTACATGGTATCTTAATTAAATCATAAATGGCTGAAAGCAAATTGATTATTGGTCTTGTAGCTGCAGCCTGCATTGACACTCTTGGGCTGTCTGTTCTGGCCTCCGCCAGTCAAATGAGGGAAACAAGAATTCAAGCAGCTGGTGTGGTGCAAAGATAAGAACTCTTAACAGAAGTAAGCTATGCACTCAGGATTTTTTAGGTTTGCTGATGTGATTTGAAGGTGCCTTCGTCAGGTATCCAAGCTATGAGTGGCATCCTGTAAAGACCTGGGAGGTTGGCCAGGGCTGTTGGAGTTGCAAGCAGGTGCCTTGAGGAAGCAGTTCAGGACTTGCCTGAAGTTTGTGATCTTCTCCATGGCTGGATGTGGATCCAGCTGGCAAGCAGGAGTGGGGAGCACTAACATTTCTCCATGCAAAAGTCTTGATGAGCTGTGCTTGAAAAGTACCTGACTCAGCACCACACTCTACACTATTGATAGTCAGAACATCAAGTCCCTTTCAGGGAATAAGGAAGAAGACTTTAACCTACTTTAATGGAACTATAGCACTTAAAATATTCTCTTCAGCCCTAGGACTGAAAACAGTGTCCTACTTCCCACACAGGAGTCCAAAACCCCTCTCCTGTTATCTCTGCAAACCTGTTTCCATTCTCAAAGCAATAACCAGCGGGCACCAAGTGAAACTGCTGCATGTAGGTGTAGAAAGCATTGCTTCATACATCAGGTGAGTTATGAAGCTCTACTCCAGGATATTTTAGGTTACTGAAGTTTCACGAAGGTTGAAAGAGTGAATGAAGGTTGAAGGTTCATGGATAAAAAATCCACTAGGTTTGCTGAAACAATTCTGATTGATAGAGCTCTTGAATGGCAAATTGCAGGTGGCAGGGTGAGATCGAGAGATTCTGAAATACAAGTCTTGCCCTTTTTTCATCATCTTTTTCTCACTGTTCTTTTCCTGAATCTGCTGGGGGGGGGAGGTGTGGAACTGAACCAAACAGCTACTGTTTAGCAAGATGGATCTTTGGTCTGAACCCATAACAAGCTTTTCTTGCACCCTTAGGACGCTTCTGTCTCCTTGCCTAAACTTAGCAGAACTTTGGAGAGTCCTTCAGTTCTTTGAGGCTTTCAGCCTCATTATTAGTCAGAAATTAGAACCACACTGCCCACCTGTAGTGCACAGTCCATAACTTAACACTCCAGTGTCTACAACCTCAGGTACCTGCTGCTGTGCATTTCTCATACTTCCCCATTAGGCATGGCAGTGCAATAAATAACGCTTTTCACAACTTCAAATATCCATTCTATAGATGTTGTAAAAAATCATTTTAGAGATCACTGTTCAGGATTTTTTGGTTGGTTGGGATTTTTTTTGTCTAGCTCAGAATGGCTGAAGTATTCAAAGAAAGAGAAGCAGGATATAAACAAAAATAAAAAGTAGCTCCCTGTACTTGCAGTAATGCCCAGCATGGGATTGATTCATGTAACACATCTGTGACCAAATCCCTAGAAGTGGTGTGGTGTGTGATTAAAGATACAGGAGATCAGAAGAAAGAGTATCCAGCTGTACTTAGAGTCCTTGTGGCAGCAATTTCTCCCTGTAGTTGTTTCCTTACATGTGAAAGGATGATAACAATCATCTGTCTGAAGCTTAACTCATTACTGGTTTTATAGCAAGGTGAAAAGTCTACATATAGTTTAATAAAACCCCCAACAAGCTATTACAGAACAGTGTTACTTAGTGTTTAATAATTTGCCTATTCAAGCAACTGTCTGTATTAAGGAATAATTGAAACATATTTACAGGGCAAGTTTGGAAGAAAAATAATAGCATTATCAAGCTAAAAAGCTATAGCACATAATTATTATATACTTCATGATTCAGCAGCTGAGCTGTTTTTGTGCATGTAAATGATTTTTACTTAATGGATTATTGCAGCAGTTGTGAGTGAGCAGCACAGGACTCTCCGAAGGGCGTACCTTGAGGACACTGCAGCAGCAATATTTTGCTGTGTCACGAGATTTTATCATGCGTAAAGGGCAGATTCCTTCATACTCGGGAGTTTTCAGATGGAAACCACAGATACATTTCTGCTGCCAGCGTACAGTAATGCAAAATGTTCTTAAAAACAAACTGGTTCTGTTAGTACAGGGCTTTTTTTTTTTTTTTTTATTTAAATATTGCCTCATGAAGTGTCTAACTTGTAACAGTAGTTATATAAACTACATCAATAAAGTGAAGAAACTTTTGTCTAATTACAGGAATTTTATGAGTGGTATGTTTTATTTCTTATTTTTGAAGCAGGAGCAATAAAATATAAGTGAATTTTAGTTTCCTGTTACAGTGCTCTATATTTGTCAAACCCTATTGCTAAACAAATAGTAAAAATACTGCGTTGATTTTATTGCTTTAGTAGTACAGTTACCAGAACCACTTTACTACACTGCTCCAAGATTTCCAACATGTTTGAGAGTGTACATAGAAGTCATTTCTCAGCTTTGGACTGCATCCAATACATTATGGAAGTGATCTTTTTACACAGCCAGCGATTTGGGTACTAGATAAGGCAGGTATAGTTTCACTAGGATGAGATTTATCTCCAGAAAAAAAAAATAAATTAATTACCAGTAAATTGCATTGAACTGGGGGGTCTGCCCTAAAATAGGGGCAGTGATGCAAACATTAACAAACATATATTAACTAACAGGCATCTGCAAAAAAAGGGGGTGATGTGTCATTTCTAGAACAGTTTATTAGTCCTGGGGATGGTCCCAATTACAACTCTGTATCTGTGCCAAGCATTCTTTATACCCCTGAATGTGTGAAGTCTACATGATTTGTCTGTAGGCTGTGCAAATACAGCATTGTGTTGACTTGTGGGTTTTTTTTGAAGGACATCTTTCTACTACACTGATAAAGTTGCGGGGAGAGTGGAGAAATATCTGGCAAACTTTGACATTTCTGATGGAGCCTTTAATGTCAGTCCAAGAAGTAATAGAGCTACAGAGAGATGTGAAGATGCATAGAATGAAGCTGGTAAAACTGTTTGCTTTGGCCTTCCCTCAAACATCTATGTGATAACAGGAAACTTTCTGTTGAACTTGAGAGTCAAATAAATTAAAACAAATATTCCTGCTTAAAGGAACCTTGTCCCCAGACAGAGCCTAACTTTCTGGCTTATTGAAATGTAATCTCTCAGGTTGTTGGAATATAACACTAATACAGAATTTTGGGGTCTGCCAAGATGCTGTTTGATGTCTGTATTACCACAACCATGTTGCTATTTTCACTACCCTTGGCAGTGGCTGTTTCAGGGAGGAAGCACTAGCTGAGCACCCTTGGGCACAGTACATTTTAGCTACGACCACAGAAAAAGGTTTAACAAATTCTGTGGAGATTTGCTGTATAAACTTTCTATTTCTGGCCTGAATTCAGAGTTCTGTCCCTGAGTTTTGCAGTGATATCATGAGCCACAGTTAAGCCAGCCAGACCATGAGTGGAAGAAAAAAGGTTTTACTTCAGGTGACATGATCTGGAACTTTCTATAATTTCTAGTCAAATGTAAAGGAACTTGTACTATGGATAACGTATCTCCTTTAGGTTTTCAGGTGGTAAGAAGGACCTGAGCCTGAAAAGGACTCAGATCAACTTCTTTGGATCTGAGGTTTAGATGGGAGAGCAGTTACTCTTGAAAGCTACCCTGTTAGCTTTGTTTCTGTATCTTTACAATAAAAGTCACTCATTCCTGATGAGAGAGCATTGAGAAGCTGTATGAAATGTATCATAGGCTATCAACTGTGCTCTATTTTTAATATTGAGTACATCTGTTCTGGAGGTCTGAATGCAACACTCCTTAAAGCTGTATGGGTGTTTACTTTTCAGAGGGAGGCAAAGAAAAGTTTGTTGTGTGTTTATGCCTATACTGAGGTTGTACAGTCCTGTTGATCTCTGATGCTGCAAACTTTTCAAAATTTGGTGTTGAAGCTGAATTGATTTCTATTTAATTTAAATCCTTGTATGTTGTGATGGTAGATCCTACAATTACTTTGTACGTTAATTTTCACTTGGAGCTCAGTCTCTTGCCTAGGGGGTACAATTGCATGTTTCAGTTATGGTTCATAGGCCCATACCTTCCTAAATACTAGAATGTCTCCAATTCTGAAATAGTTTCCCTGTGTAGTCAGTGTAAAGCCATCCTTGTGTGTCTGCCTGTTCCCTTTAAAGTAAGTTGTGTATCAGATATTTTTGTTTCCATTTATGTCTAATATTTTGGTGCCCTTTCTTCCTCCGTGTATCAGAATCCACTTGCATCATCTCAGCTGATTTTACCAACATCCTCATTACTTATGCCCCTTCACACACTAAATTAGCATTGAATTATGTGTTGCATGAATTTACTTGACAGATAAAAGGAAGAACATTTCTTGTTTCTTGAATGAGGAAATGAGTACAGTTAAAACATTGTGAAGGCTGGCCATCTGCAAAGAGGGACAGTGTCTGTTTTCTGTGAGAAAGTGAAAAACAATGCAGTGTGCATTGCCCTGTCAGAGCATTTGTGTCCTTTATACAAGGCACAAAAGAAGGGCTCCCAAGTATTCCTCAGTTTTCCAGATAGAGACTTCATTTATTAAACTGGCACAGATGAAAAAAATCCATTGTTACAAAAAAATTGCATATTTGAAGGTACATGTGAGCAAATGTTCAGAAACAATTCTTTGATGATTCAGCTTCTACTTAGGTCCTTATCTCAGCATCTAGAGCTGCCTTCTCCTGGTCATTATTTCTTCTGTGTGTATGTCATATTTTATACACATTCTCATCTGCGTGCATCAATGAGGCAAAGTGTCTGCTCTGAGTAAGCACTTTGGATTCCATCTCCAAACTCTGCTTTAATCAATATTGTTTGCAGTGACAGAGTGCTGTGTAGAGGCTCCTTTTCTTGTCTAACCTCAGACGGGAAATACAACAGATGGGTTTCACCGGGCGTTTTTGGCAAGGAATAGCATGAAAATAGAAATAAACCTTATTACATATGTGCTTCTCAGCATGATGCTTGTAATCTGCAATAAATATCGCTAAAAAAGTGCAAACTTATTGCCAGTTAACCATTAATCAGAGGAAAAAAGTTTAATAGAATGAGCTTGGGAGCAAATGCATCTTAACCTTTACATTAAAAACTGGTGGTAGGGTTTTTTTCTTGTGGTCTCAGATGAGATGACAGGATAACTCAGTGTGCTGTCATGAGCTGAAAAAAGATGCAGTTACGTGTTTTTCCAGAAACAGCAAATCCATTGTTCTGTGAGCAATATAAAAAATATGTAAAATAGAACAGACTAAAGGAAGGAATATCATTACATGACAAAACTGTGCATCTCTAATTTTGTTTTCAACAGTACATATTTCCACAAATTACCAATTAACATTTTAAGTCGCCTGAATTCTGAATTTCATTATGTGTAAATCACCTAGGTTTGGTAGATTCTTGGTGTTTTCAAGAAAACTGCAGCAAGTTTTCTGAGCTCTAGATGATCCAACTGTTATCAAGACATTTGATATGATAAAGTGGTTAAATCTGTAAAATACTTCGAGCTGGAATGGAGATGATAGAGGTTGTCTGTGGTTGCCTGTGTGGGGTAAGAGACTTGGGTACCTCAGTATCTGAGCTGTGCATCCTGTCCCAGTTCCAGGGATGCAGCTGCCCTGGAGGCTTTTTGGAGGTCATAGATGAGGATGTGTGTTTATCCAGGACTACCAGCAAGATTTAATTTTAATAATGATTCATCCAGCCTCTTGTACAACTCAGCTCTTAGACTAGTTTCTGTGTGTTAGTACAGTAAGTTATTTATTTTTTAAGAAAAATCCTATGAACTAGGATAAGTAAAAGCTTAAAAATATTTTTAAGTTTAGAGGTTATTTTTGCTTGACTTTTTGGATAAGGCTAGATTTCTGACTCTCTGTGAGATGCTGTGTTCTGTAGGGTAGTGCACTGTGATTCTTTCTACTGAGGACTGGACAGTATTTTCCTAACTGTGATTTCTTCTTCATGTTCTTCAGATCTCTTCTTCAAGGAGACATTAATCCCAGGGCCACCTATAGGATGTCATGAAATTCTAAACCTTTCAGGTTTTTCCATTATATAGCAATGATACCAAGTTTTGGTGATGATCTTGGTCATTCTGTATTCCCCAAAGGCCGCTGAAACATTCTCTGACCTGCCACAGACTCATCAGCCATGTCAACTGTTCCCTGAAAAAATAAAATGTTCACTTTAATTGAAGACTCAGTTTCTTCACAATACTCTGTTGACAGTCCCTTGAAGACAGTGTTTTGGCATGGCTAGCTCACAATGAGCCATAGCAAGTTGGTTTACATATTTTATTGAGACCACAGATGTTATCTTAAATACAGGCTCTGCACTTTTACTCTCCTTTTCTGACATACAATTCTCTCCCCCTTCTTTCTTCTTTTTTTAAGAACTTCAACTGTACTAAACAAAATGTTAAGTAGCTATTTCCATTGTAACAATATCTAATTAATAAAAAATTGCAAATCACCATATTAAACCTGAAGTATTTTCAGTAACATTCCTTTTGCCTCATGGTATGACTCTGTGTTCTTGTTCTCCTATCCCTTTTGACTGACTTCTCAAATATGGAAAATCTACTCCTCTGTATCCTTGTAAAATCCCATTTCTTTACAGTGTTACATGCTCTAGTGAGCCATCTAATGTAGACCTCAGTTGTTTTTGTTTACTCAAGCTGTAAATTTTAGGTATTTCACTCTTCCTTACCCCAAAAGCCCAGTGGACCAAAAGGACAGTTTGATCTCTTAAGATACAGTCATTTCTAGAGAATGAGTTTACCCTTTTGGTGATGGGATTTCCTCTTGTGGGGGAAATGTCAGATTCTGTACTCAGCAAAGGGAGTAACTGAACAATTTTAAAATGAGAACTTGGCTAAAACTGGTTTGAGGAAAATGAGTGGGATAGCTTAACTTCTGACATTTTTAGTATCTCTTGATTTATCTGTAGCTGTATAAGCAAATGACAGATCTTAAATAGCGGGATATAGAATTTTCTTTCTTTTCTCATTGCACCCATTTTGTCTTTTTAAAAAAGAAAATACTTAAGTCCAGTCTTTCTAGACAATTATTTAGACACAATACTCATACTATTTCATAATGGAAATAAAAATCCATTTTTTGTATATTAATGTTGTCCTGTCATCATTGACAGCAACACTGTTATTTCTGGATATTTTAAGTATTTATAGTAGGAAGTATGATAGTGCTGGATTTAAGAGAATGGATAAGGTACTTATCAAGGCACTCTGGATGTCAGCTTGGGCAGACTTTGGAACGATATGGTGCTCTGCAAAGAATTTTCCAAAAATTGTATTCACTTCAATGATTGATTTTTACTCTTATATCATCATCCCTGTCATTAATCAATTTTTTGCCTTTTTAATTTTGTGCATGTCTTAGTTTTAAATCAGTTTGGTTTTTTTAATGACTCCTACTTTCTTATTCTGACATATCCAACATTTATATGATTAGATGACTGTTTAAATGGCTGTGTAGGGCAAGTAGCTCTGTATAATTGGCAAAGTTTGTGTGCTTGGGGACAAGTTATGAGGACCTTCTCATGGGACTAAAATTTTCTTCCTGGTGCAAAATAGGAAATAATACTTCCTAGTGCTACCCAGAAAAATCTGGGTGCCCCAGACATTGCAGTGCTACAAAATGAAGAAATAGTGTTGAAAATATTTGTTTCCTTTGTTACTTTGCCTTCAAGTGTTTGGGTTATTGAAGGGATGAGGATGTTTGCTGAGTTAATGTAGGGAATTTCTACTTCAAACAAGATGAAACTAGTTTCTCCTTGAATGGCTGCAGCTTTTCACCCATTTTTAACTGCTGTCCATGCCAAGGACTGCTGCAGGGAACTTTGCTACCTTGTTAAATTGCTCCCAGTTTTTCCTTTTCTAAACTGTATTGAGTTTTTATTCTGTAATTAAGTAAAAAGTAAATTTGTTCAAATAATCTAAGCATTATAAGTGACACAAAAGTGCTACAGGTATGTAATGAAAGCTGTTCTTCCTTATCTGTCAATTTTATGTTCATTTGGGTGGTGGAGAAATGTGTGTCTGGAGCAGGGATTTACAGCCCAGATTAAGTTACAACACTTGTGTTTTTCCATTTTGTATTATTCAATGCATTTTAGCAAAGAACTGAAATAGGATGTGCCAGCGTATCATAGAGTTCAGCCTTCACTACAGGATCAGTTGCTGCTTTTCTGGAGACTTACAGAGCTTTTCTTCTTCACAGAAAGAAGCCTCCAGTACAGGCAAAAACTCTGGTTTGAAGCCTTAGTATTGCCAGTACTTCTAAAAATGGTTAAGCCTTTTTTTTTGTTGGCAGAACCATTGTTTGAGCTTCAGAAGGGTATTAAACTGTTCAAAAAAGACATATAGGAACAGACAAATATAAAAATAAATGTTAAGCTGTTGTTTCTGATTTAACCCTCGAAACTGCTCTATTCTTACTCCTGTTGCAAGAGGGGCTGCAAGAAAAGTCTCACTCTAGAGAGAATGTGGGCACAAAATGCAATGAATAATGTCAGTTTGTGTGTATTTTACCTGGTTTTGTACCTTCAGTTAGTGGTTGTTGTCTGTATTTCAGACAGCTTTGAAAACAGAATCCTTTCAGTACAGAATATATTTATATCATCCAAATTGAACAGTGTTGTCATTCCAGGTAGGCTAAATATGTTCTATTATCTGTGATCCAAAGAGTTTACAAAGGGATAGGGAAGTAGGAAAAAAGTCCATTGTCTTTTCTTAAAGAGGGGGTAATTAATAAATATGTGTAAAACCTCCGAAAATCTTCCTCAGGCATGCAGAGCTCTGATGAGAAGGCAGGCAAGAGAACTGAGGTGTGTTGGCCTCCTTGTGAGCAGGTAGGGAAGCTCAGGAGCATTTTCAATGGAGGTGTTCATGCTTAAGATAATTTAGGTTTTTTAATCAACTGGTAGTTTCTTTCGAAGTCAAAACAATAGCTGAAACCTAACCAATGTCAGCTCTGCAGTCAGTTTATTATGGGATTAAATAGATCTGAAATGTTATTTTAAGATTATTATTAACTGTTAATGGGCATTTAATTCCAGTTAGTTTTAATATAAACACATTTCTGTTGGGAGTTTGTTTTGCAGGACAAAGGGAAAAGCAAATTTGTGTACACACACAGAGAGAGGCAGGTTCAGTGGTGTCTGATCTAATACAGCATCAAGGGGAAACAGCTGTGATTTAATGAGCACGAAGCTGAATGAAGATCATAACTAGGACTGCCTTATTGATGTTCTTGGAAGGGTTTGAGAAAACTTCTCGTCCTGCACATGGCTTCAGAGTTTAGCTGCTGAGGGAGAGGGTGCCAGGAGCAGATTTGTGTCTGCAAAACTCCAGAGCTGGCCCGTTCAGTTCTGTGTAGTTGAATAATTAAAATCTCAGCAGAGAGGGGGAGAGAGAGGTCCTCCAGCTCCCTGGCACTTCTGCAGAAATCCCACTCTTCTGGCCAGAGGTCTGTATCCCTGCTGGCCTGCTCAAGCCAAGGAGGATCCCTCTGGAAGAGGGATTTGGGTTCAGTGCCTCCAGGGCAGTCTTGGACTAAGATAGTGAGTGATTTAATACTGTTTGATTGTTCTGGGGATAGGGAGACAGGTACAGGCAAGGATTCTGGTTTGATGCCTTGGTATTGGCAGTGCTTGTAAAAATGGTTAAACCTGCTTAAGCAGTAGTAGTTTTTGGCAGGACCATGTCTTTCAGAGGTTCTGAAGATTCTGGTGTGCCAAAGGCCATGTGGTGTGCAGGGCAGCTTCTTTCACCTCTCTGGAGAAGCCTTCACCCTTCATTTCTAAACCACCACAGTGTTTTGAAATCCAGACATTATCTGTTGTTAAAAAAAAAAAAAAAAGCTTCAGCATAGCCCTCAGCACTTGTGTGTTTTATGGAATACTGTGGAGCTTATTGTGAATTAATTCAAGACTCATAAAAATTAGTATTTACTGCTACTAAGAATTACAGGCTTCTACCTTATGAGCTACCAGGAGTGAAGAAACAAGCTGAGGTTTGGGTTTTGGCAGCCTCTTGAAGGTCAGTGAGACCTTGGTTGTTGGAGTAAAGCATCCACCAAGCCCGAGCGTGACTCCAACCACAGAGGCCGATCCCTCGGTACGTGCCCAGCGTTGTCCAAGACCTGGAGCCAGGACACGTCACTCAGGACCATCTGCTGAATAATGATGTGGCAGAGTGCACATGTGGCCCTTGTGTAAGCAACTGGAGGCACAGCTTCATCCTGTGTGTCTTTACTCTCCTCAGAAGGATGGGTGGAATGAGAACGGAGTGGTTGCTGCTGGGAAACTGGGCTAAAGAACTATTTGTTCCTGCAGAAATTCATCACCAGGTGTTATTCAGAAAGAAAGAACTTTTTTTTCAAAGGCATGGTGTTGCAGGAGAGGTTACCAGTGGAGTGTTGAACTTGGCTTGCTTCACATGGATTGCCTGAGATGGATAGAGGGGCTGTGCTAATGGCTAAATTGGAAGGCATCCTAAATATAACAAGGAATCAGGATATTTTATAGAAATAACTGAGATTATGTTGAACACTGGGCTAAAAGAAGTAGAATCAAATTCAAAATATAAAAACAAAGGTCATCTCTGCTAAGTGAGTAATAGAAGAGTTTTGTAAAATAGAAACTTGGAACAAGATTCTCATTATAGATAAATAGTATTTGGATGATCACAGGGTGTGCTTTAGCAGCCCCTGTGATATGCATAAAAACAAGTGAACAGAATATTCTGCTCTATCAGTATGAGTTCATCATTTCTCAACAGTTTAATGAGTAAGGTGAAGAGGCTGTCATCTCAGAGAGACATGAGGAATACATTCATACTGTGTGGAGCAAGAGGAAAAGAACTGAAAGACAGTGGCTGCCAAAGAAAAAAATGGTACAAACAACTGCTGAATGAATTGAGGTTGAATTCTGGAAGAGGATTCCTGATGGGCAAAGCCCCCAAAGTCCACCACAGCTTTCCAAGGAGAGTAGTGGCAACAAAAAACAAAACAAAACAAAGCAGGGATTTTCTTAATAAGGGAATTTAAGTCCATGGAATAAATTATTTTACATCACTCCTATAACATCCCAAGGGAAATCTTCTCAGACCAGTGCTCCTAAGAAATGTGTTATGCCACCAGTGCTCATAATGCTTTATCCAAACTATTTTCTATGTCTGGGCAAAGTGTGGATGTTATCAACTATACTTGAGACAACCTGCTCTGGAAGTAAAAGCCTGTTGGGATAAATGTTGTGATACAATTACCTCGATATGTAGGCTAAATGTGTAATAGTAAGAGGAGAACATACTTAAGTAATGTATAAAATATGTCATCACAAAAGAATGTACAAATATCCTTCAGAAGGAGCTCGAAAGTTCCAAAACAACACTCTAGGGAAGAAAATCTAGGGAAAAGTAGATTAGCTACAGATACTCATTTCTGGATGTTTTTCTTAATAGTTGCTGATTTGAGAAAGCTGATGGATTCTTAAAAGCCAATTTTAGATTTTAATGCAGTATCAACTGTTTTCTTAAATTCCTTATGGTCTCAAAATTGCACCCATGAAACATCAGCTATGTTTACCAAAATATTTTCAAATTTAGATGAGGGTTGCAACACAGGGAGATAGTTCAAAGAAAGAAGTGTGTATCTAGTGTTGACAGTTTTGCAAAATGATGTGAATATGCATTCAGAATTTTCACTGTAATGAAAAAAATAGATTTTTACTCTTCCCAAAAAAAAAACCAATGCTATCCCAAACCCCAACCCTATCATTATAACACATTTTGACTTTAAAAATAGTGTTTGTTCTTGTACTTTAAAACAGAAAGTATCAAGGCTTTTTAGTGGAGCAATTTATTCTATCACCATTGAAAACAAATGTGGAGAAAGAACACTCTACTGGGTTCCAATCCTTTTTTTTAAGTTTCTCTGCAAAAAATAGATCCTATGCATCTGCGACTTCTGATGCCCTACAAGAGTGCAAATAACAAGAAAGGCTTAACCAAAAAAAAAATAATAACCTGTTTTATCATGGTAACAGCATACTGGATGCTGTAGATTTGAAAATTTAATGGGTGAGTAAAAGAAATGCTCAGATCACTGAGAACACAGAGATTGCCTGGCCCCCACCCCAGACCTGCCCATGGTGCTGCCTCCTGAGCCACCTCCGTGCCTCGCCCACCAGGGGCTGCTTTGGGAGAGGCTGAGGGGGAAGCCACGAGACCCCCCTGGAGTTACTGAGTCCAGCTCTGGGGACTCAAAATAAGAAGTTTGTGCATCCCTTGGAGCAAGTCCAGATGAAGCCACGAAGATGCTCAGAGGGCTGGAGCATCTCTCCTTTGGAGACAGCTGAGAGGGCACCTTACAGAACCTAGAGGGCTGCAGAGGGGCTTTTGACAAGGGCATGGAGAGACAGGATAAGGGGGTATGGCTTCAGACTGGCAGTGGGTAGGGTTAGATCAGATGCAAGGAAGAAATTCTTCCCTGTGACAGTGGGGAGGCCCTGGCACAGGTTGCTGAGATAAGCTGTGGCTGCCCCATCCCTGGAAATATTCAAGGCCAGGGACTGGAGCAGCCTGGTGTAGTGGAAGGTGTCCCTGCTCATGGCAGAAGGTTGGAGCTGGATGATCTCTAAGATCTCTCCCAACCCAAACCATTCTGTGATAGCTGGATGCACAGACAGGATAAATGCAGCTGTCTGAGAGGCAGCACCTCACAGCATGATAGAGATTTAGCAGAAATGTTGGTGCTTCTGGAGAGACAGTGGTCTATCAAGACCTCTGACAATGTGGGAGGTGCTTGCTTTGAGTCAGACTAGTTGTGCAGTAGACAAATTTTAATTTGCTTTTAATTGAGTAACTTAAGATATCCAATAATTACAGTTTCCAAGAAAAGAATGATGTAATTTAGTCTTGAAGTACTTAATGAAATGATTATTGAACTGGGTCAAGCCATAAAGTGCCCTCTAGCCCAAGGTCCTGTATGAAACAGAAAGCAAAACTAGGCCAACTAGGTATGGTATTTCTAATACTTCCAGCCTTTAGGTATTTCCAGAGTATGGACTTCTGACCTGACACAGCTTCTAGGTTGCTCTCAGTGATACACAGATTGATATATAGATAGATACATACAGATATATCTATTTTTCCACCCGTGGAAGGTGAGGCTGGTGGTCCCTTTGACTCCTGTGGACTTGGGTCCCTGCACTCACCTGGGAATGAGGAAGGTATGGTAGAAGAAAATGTACCAGGACTGAGTGACTGACACCAGATAAAAAAGTAATAATGGGCATTGTTGGCCACTGGAATGGCTCACAGATGTTTAGCATAGAGATGTCATTTGGGTGATGAGATAGACATGCCCTGGTATATTTGATTACAATACTTAACATTACACATTTTAGAGCAGGTTAGGTACACATATCTGCATGCATGCAGTCTTAATATCAGGGATAAATTTGCGTAATTATAGCTCATAATTTGTCTCGTTGCGGCTATTTTTGAAAGTTAAATAATTGCTGATAGAAGGGAGTGGTAATTTATCCGAGAGAAAATGCTCTCGCCTCATCTTATGTGGAGGGTGGTGGGTGTAATTCCGAAGCTGGTCCTGTTTGCTGCTTCTCTAAAATATGCACTGCTGCTGTCTGTAGGCACGTTTTGGGGACTGAAAAGATTCACAGCAATGTGGGTATTTTCTTAGTAAATGAAATGATCACCATGCAGAACGCTTGTAAAATATTTAGATAAATGGTTGTCTGTATGTGGGGATATGTATCTGTGTTTTCTAAATAAAGATACTTAATTTTGAAAGCAAATAACATAACAAATTTCTGGTTGCTAATAATATTCCAGAGAATAGATTTTTTTTTAAACTGATCTAGATTGCCACAGCTAGGGAAGGCAGCAAGCTTATTTAAGTAGTAAGCTGTTTTTAAGGAACCATGTCTGTTTATTAACTTAACGATGTTCAACAAATGATTAGATTGAAATGTGGATATTGCCTTTGAGAAGATGAATGTCATGAGAAGGAGCTGATGGGATTAGAACTTCGAATATGTCCCTGTTTATGTGTTTAATGTACTATTAAATGTCATTTGTTCAAGAAAGAATTAAGTTAATAATGGATCCTAGTATAAACAAATATTGTTTTTGTATCACTTAGGCTCTATTTGATTTTTGTTTCATGACAGCAGTTCAGAATTAAGATTCCATTATTTATTAGCTAGAAAGAAGGATGGGAAGCAGCACATATCATGTTTTTATCTAGGAATTCTGTGGAAGTTGAGGAAGTGGCTAAACGTTATGGACGTAAAATACTCAAAAGTAGCAAAGTCCACTTCCAAGAAATGCTGGATATTTTGCTATAAAAGAAATATTTGGAAGATCTGACATCAATCATGTGAATACAACCTGAAAGCACAGTGTTATCTGGCACTGTAGAGGATTAAAACTAATTTAGGACTAATACCTTCTGCTACAGTTGGTATGGCATAGTTAGCCTGGAGAAACCAAGTACTAAGGAGCTTCAGGAACTAATAATTGTAAACTTTAATAAACATTATCCCAGCATTTTAAATTCTTCATTTAGGACATGATTCAGAGCTGTGTAGGAATAACCCAACACAGAGAGTGGACATTGAGGATGTGCCTATATTCTTCCCAGTAGTGAATCCTTTGCCATAAGAGATGCTCCATCTTCCTCCCTGAGAAAGGAAGAACTTCTCCAGCCTTTGCAGAAGGTTTGGAAACATCATCTCACTGCATTCCTCAGTAGGGGGAAAATATCCATGCAGGAAAACACTTTATCATGTGCAAAGCACAAGACTTTCAGTGGGATTCATTGTGCTCCTAAGTTCAAGCAAGTTCTTTAAACTCAAGAGTTATTCAGCAGGCACGAAATTATGATGAGCAGGGTCAGTCTATCAGGTTAGACACTTGATTTGTGTATTTAAGTATATTTGCTGTCATCCTAAATATGCTAAAAATCTTTGTGTACTCCAGTAATGACTGCTGAAGTCTGACTAGATAAGGAATTAATTTGGTGTAAATATTCCCCTATGTAGGTAATCTGGTTTTATTACTTTTAACACTGAAATCAGCATCATATTTAAAGGAATAAATTACAAAACAAGGAGAAGTCTCGAAAGTAATTATTGTGGATATGGTAGTGAATTCTCTAGCCACCACTTCACTATGAGGTTTGGTTGTTTTGTTGGGTTTTTTTTTTGGTTACTTTCGGTTGTGCTTTATAAAACATGTTTATAGACTATGTCAGCAATGTTCTTCCTCAGTTGCTGTTGCAAAGACTATTTTCGTAGTTTATCACAAAATGCCAGATTTGCTCAGCATGTAATTTAATCTTATGCTTGGAAGCATCCACATTACTTGGTTATCATGAAATTATTCTTTAATAAAAATGTATGCTTTGTGATCTATATTTTATTAATTTGGTGAGTCAGTTTATCGATTGTTGCAGATGCCATGAATGTATAATTTGTCACAGTTATTGGTTGCCTGTCAGCACTCCATAGCGTCACAGAGTTCTTGGCTCTTGGGGCATCTTAGGAAAATACCTCTCTTGATCTGCAAAAGAAAAGCTTTCTCCTGTATTTATCATCAAGACTTGGGTTGGTATCAGGTTTATCACTTCAGAGTGTGTATTATCCTGTATTAGCCAAACTCTGTGAATATATTCATAATGTGGCCTGCTCAGGCAAGGGCTTTGAGCAAATACAATTTAGTGATGTTAAATGCTGGGAGTGAGGTCAGGAGCACAATATCAGAAATAGGAGGCACAGGCTTTGTCACTGTTTCAGTTCGCTCTGAACTTAGGAATTATTAGAATGGAAAAACAGAAGAAAATTCTTGAGGCATTTTTATCCCAGTCTTCTACAGTAGATAGTTTTCTGGTGTAATATAAGGCAGTTTTGTTGATAGAAAAAAGTATTTTCAGGAATGAATGCTAATGAATTTTTATTTTTTAGAACAGTCTGTTGATTCCATATATTTTAGCAAAGCAAATTATACCCACAATTGTTTGACTTGAATAAGAAACTTTGCTAAGAATTTTGCAGTGGTGATAAGGATTAAGCAGCTTTGCATGCTGGAGTGGAGCTGTGTGGTTGAAACATCTGCTGGTTTCGTTTTGTTATTTTTAAAGGCTGGTTCTGCATCCTGGGAGCTTGTTGAAGGCATGCACAGAGCTTGTGTGCCATGCCAAAACAAGGGGCTGAGCTCAGATTTTGGCTGGAGTAGTTACAGTGGTTTATATGCCCTCATTTTTTTGGGATTCTCTAAAATATTACTCGCTGGTGCTCCCCAGTGATCCGCTGTGATTTAGGCAAGGGCATCCTTACACATAGAGCAGAACAAGTTCCCTGAGGGTTCCCCAAGTTTTTGGTCTCTATAATTAATGTACACCGGGAAGACTACATAAAAAATTCCAGGAAAAGGCCCTGCCCAAAATAAGGGCAGAGGGAAGTTAAAAGGGGGGAGCGCGAGAAAGGGAGAGGAGGGAAATAAGGAAAAAAAACAAATAAAAAGCATGGGGAAAAAGAAGGCGGAGTGGGGAAGAGAAAAATAGAGGAAAAAGGGAGGAAAAGAATTAATCGCGGGGGGTGGGCGAGGAGCGGCCAGAGCCGC
>VWYI01010165.1:0-104856 GCA_013399455.1 Anthoscopus minutus | reverse complement strand
CCCTGATGGGCCGGGCGCCGGCGGCGGGCGGCTCCCATTGGCTGCGGGCGCTGCGCTCTCCGCCCCCATTGGCCCGCCCGCCTGCCCCGTATTTTCAGCAGCGGCGGCGGCGGTGGCGGCGGATTCCGGTGTGGAGCCGGCGGCGGGATGCAAGGTGGGCGTGTGGGCGGATGGATGGAGGGCGGGATGGGAGGATGGATGGGTGGGTGGATGCTCCGTACCCGGCGCGCTGCCCTGTCTCTGCGCACCGTCCTGAGCCACGATGGTTGATTTTTCTTTTTTTTCTTTTTTTTTTTTTTAAATAATTATTTTTGCACCGCACCCCCGGGCGGCCGCTGGGCGGGGGCTGCGCCAGCGCAGCGCCGGGGGCTAGCGCCGGCCGCATCCCGCCCGCTGCTCGGGGGGATGCGGCTCTTTGTGCCGGGGGCAGCGGGAGTTTCCCCGGGCAGCGGCACAGGGAAGGCGAGGGGATGGATCCCGGGTGGGCTGCGTTATTCCCGGCGCTGGGGGTGTCCGGGAGCGCTGCGGGTGCGGGGTCCCGCCGCCCGTCCCGGCGCTGCGCTGCCGTGAACTTGGCGAGCGCGGAGTTGGGGCTGCGGGTGTCTCCGGTTGGGAAATCGAGGTTTGCGTGTGCTGAATTGCGGAAAGTAAATGGGAGTCGGCTGGGGGGTGTTGTTAGATCCTAGAGGAGAAGCCGGGATTCTTCCCATAAGTTGTTTCTGTGGATTTGCCAGATATTAAATCCTCCCCTTCGGTTAATTGGAAATCGATGTGGTTAGGTGCGGTTATCTGAATATACTTTGTAGTGAGTTTAAAATAACAAATTTGAAGTTAATTTCTCTCTATTTTTATCTTTCATTGTAAATCTGTTACACGTTTCATGGACAAATTTATCTCTGTTATTTTGCAACGTATCTCCTTTCTTTTTCTTGAGGTGTTTTATGATTAACTGTATTTATTATATTTCTTCTCTATATTTAATGTCTTATGAAAACCACATCTGCGTTTTTGAGTTCTGAGTTTCCTGGTGGTTTTCATGGCAAAAGTTATTTCTGATGGAGATATGTTTTCAGACAGAGAAATCTGTCAGATTTTGCAACTTTCTCCTCTGTGGTGTTTTTCTCTGCATAAGGCTGCAGTTTGGACTGGGTTCTGTGCTTTCTGTGCCATCTAGTAGTTAGCTGGGAATTTAAACACACTGTGGTCATCCCCAGCTGGAGATGGTACTGGAAGCTATAGAATATTTGTATGACCATTTCTGTGACTTGTGAAAAGTGGAGATTTTAGATAAAAATAATTTATTATGATAATTCAGAAAACAGTGCTTGAATGTTTCTTTCAAATAAAATCGCCACTGAACCTTTAAGGTGTCTTATATAGAATTTGGGTTAAAATCAATGGTTCTGTTGGTGTAGTTTGTGTGATTTACATCTGTATGTGTGATTAACCCCTTGCTGTGCATTGCAGAAGCAGAAGGATGCTTGTGGGGCCAGCTCTGTTGCTAGGCCTAAACACTTATTTTTTTGTTGCTAGCCTGAAGCTGTGAGAATCAATACAGGTTTTTACATGGAGTGATGGCAGAATTTCAATCTGACCCTACCAAGCAGGAGCAGCCCCTGCTTCTCTGGGCTGTGGGAAGTGGCCAGAGGAGCTGCACTGCCCCAGGCTCCTGTGTCACCTCCTGCCCGAGCACCCATGGGTGCACAAACATCCTGACTGCCAACAGGGACCATGACAGGGGGATCCTCGTTGGGAAAAATGGTGATGGATAGGAACAGTGCCTATTGTACTACCAGTGATTTGTCATCTCCCAGGGAAAACGTGTGCGCCTGTAGTTCTTTGATCATCTAAAAGAGAGACACCCAGGGAGCTGAAGTTGAATTTATCAGTGTGTTATAATGAGGTGATTGTGATTACTTGAGTAGGTGAGAAGTTCATTGAGTTATATAAAAATTATTATTAATATGATTAAATAAATGCTATTTATACAAGTGATATGTACTTTTAAAATGAAGCCAGTTACAGTTCAGCAATGGCTGTTTGAAAGTAGAAATACCCATGTGTACATTTTATGGCACTTTGGTTTTGTTACATAATGGCATGCATAATTTTCATGCATTATATAAACTTTTCTGGGAACATCCTGAGAAAACAGACAAAATAAGATCTGCGTCTGTTTGATACCTAGTGAGACTTTTTTAGCCTAAGTAGCAAATTCTGGTTTCTAATAGTGTGTAAACAAACTGCAGCCGGGCTGGCAGGCATTGCCTGCTTGTGGCAGTAACAGAAATATGAAAGATGATGTGAGCACTGCAGAACTGAATTACCTTCCACGCCTCCTGCTTTTTCTTTTCACCCAGGCAGGTGAGGGGGAGCAGATGAAGGCTTTCCTTTCCCTTTGGCACAGTACTGGATTGACTCTCTGTGCCAGGCAGAGATCCTGTGACCCCATGGAGCTGCAGAAAATCTTGTTGTTTCTTAATCTAAATGTTACTAAGTGTAGACTTAGTATCTAAAGGAGATGCATTTTACTAAAAATATATTTTTCCAAATATATATAATAAACTCTTAATGAATATTTTTCTGAATATTGAACATAAAAAAGGTCAGGTTAGAAAAAGTGAAACCCTCTTAGTTGTTTTTTTGGGGTTACATGTTTTCCTAATTGTATAAGTTGGATAACAAACTGCAGGGTGCACAGGAAGATTCACGTAGATGAAATGAATTTGCTAAACATTCTGGATTACTGGAGTTTTGGCATCAGTAATATGCACAAATCATTCATTCATTGCAAAACAGTCTCTGAATTTGTGGGTCTGTAAAAAGTCAGAGTTTCAGCAGGTGCTGTCTAGTTGTTTTGTAGCTAGTTTTTGTTTGCTTTTTTCCTTTTAACATGACCTTGATGGATAGAGAGAGAACATTCCTTGGTGAAATATGAGTGATTACCGAGTCTTCATGGTGGTAGTTTCTGTCTTAGAGGGATGTGACTTATGGCAGCACTTTTCCCTGATAGCAGCAACGTTTATTTCAAAAGTATAATTTTCATATTTAAACACATGCAGTGCTAGATTGGAAAACTTTTAATGACAATTGCATGGCATGTTTGTTTGTAAATGGTTATGTTGAATGACGGAAGAAAAATTAATTTGTAGTTTCTAAAGATCTGTGATTTTTGTATCTGTTATTTAACAGATCTGTAATGTTATCACTGAGCGCTGCCAGTTGGGTATAAAGTGAAATGTGTAACATTTCCTGGTAGTGGAGTTCCTCTGAGTGGAGAAATCATTTAAGCGGTACAAGGATTTTTTGTGGTCTTCTTGTCACAATTAGCTGTTTTGATGAAATATGAATTTACACATCTGCCGTTCCCATCAGAACCTGCTGCTTCCCACACCAGCAGCATCCTGGCTGGAGCCTGGTGGCAGGGCAGGATGGGCTGGAGCCTGCCTGGTGGACAGGAAACCATGGCAGTGCAGGGATTCACTCTGTGCATCTCCTTGGGAAACTTGGGCAGGAAGTGCTGCTGCTGGCCGAGTGTGGAACCTTTCAGTTTCGCTTTAGCAGGAGGCCTTGCTTGGGCATTCTCACTCCTGCAGTCCTTGCTCATCCCCCTGGTTGCTGTGCTTGTGTGTGGCCCATTGGTGGGGTGTGGTTTGGGGTCTGGCACACGGTACTGCAACTGATTTTGGAGGGGACAGCACTCTGTTTCCTCAGACAGGATATGGGGCTTGCAGTGAGATGGGGGAATCCAGCTGGACCTTGCAGTGTCAAAGCAATGGGTTGTCTCCTCAAGACTATTCTGCTCTATTTCCCTGTTGTGGTCACTCTCTTACCACAGGGGAAGAGCTGGTATTTTATAGGGTTACTCCTATCAAATTTGTCTCTTCTTAGACCACTGTGATTTTTACATTTTATTTCCGTGCACCATGGGGTGGAACGTGCCTCTCGCCACTCCTGGCGAAGCTCACACATGGTCATTAATGTGTAACTGCTGACATTTTTGTGTGCATCTCAGGAAAGGCAAGTTCACAGATGGGTAAAGTAGCCTGAGAGACGCTGTTGCTCCTCTTTGGTAAGGGCTGGCTTGAGGGAGAGATCAGGAGGTGCTTTTGGAAAGATGCAGTTTCTCATCATGGGCCAACTTAGGGCACAAGTAGTCTTTCATACCAGTCAAAAACAGGCACAGTATTGAGAGACTGTGGAAAAATGTTAAAAATAATTCTATACCATTTCCCTCACTTTTCATACATGGCCTATCTTGGCTAGTAAACGTTCCAGGCCACTGCTGTTCCTCAGGAAAGGAACTGTGCAAGGTCTCAGCCTGGGATGAGCAATATTCAGTACATGGAAATGGTACTGAAACATTGACACTTAGTGCTGCTGTCACAACATCCTGCAAATCTTGAGGCACAATTTTAAGAAAGAAGACTTGAGGTTGTACAACTTGGAAAGTCTGGCTTGTTCATTCTCTTGGGCTGTGTAAGTGATCTCAGTGCTTGCTGCTATTTTTGCTGTCATTCAGGGCAAAATAATTGAGGTCGCTCATCAAGCAAGCTGTGGTGTTGTGAAGACAGCAGCAGACTGTGCCGTGTGCTACCTTTACATCCACATTTTAGGAGATGAAGTAAAAATAGTTCCAAGTGTCATATCCTGGTAAAACCATCCAGCAGAACCTCCTGATTCTAGTACAGATATTTAGTTCAGGCTTCTGCTGCTGCTACCTGAGTCTTTGCTTCTAATTGATCTCTTACTCAATAATAGGCAAATGATTACAATTGCTCGGTCAGAGTGAAAAAATTTTGTGTAGCAGGTTGCTGTTGTAGGGGAAATCAATCATGTTACCTTATAGTAGTGAAGGAAAGAGCCCAGACTTTGTAATAGTCTCTTCTTTGGGTTATCCTTCTATAAAATGGGGATAATTGTCATTATAAAAGGTGCTTTAGGACTCACTAAATATTTTTGAAGCATTTAGGAATAATGGTTAAAAAAATAATTGCCTAGTAAATTGTCTACATAATAAAATGTAAAAATAAAAGATGTAGAATATATTAGGCTTCATAATCATTTAAATAGATGCATGTAGTTTATTTACCTTCTCAATGAGAACTAACAACCATTGAAAGCAAATAGGTCTTTAGGAAAACTGTATTGGCAAAATGAGATTATTTAAATTAAGGTTTCCAGTTCACTAGCTTAAATTACTTTTACATTTATGATTTAGGCTCTGATTTAAATCATACTTTGTACTGTTAGTGTTCAAAATTTATCATCAACATTGAAGCTGTGAACACAAAAGATGTTCTTGGCAAGACTTGTGGAATGCAATGTCAGTATATTTCTCTGGAATACTAAAAATTTAGAAAATAAAATGTTTCCCTTGACACTTATGACTTTTGATATATGGGGGGAAAAACACCCTTAACAAGACAAGCTGAAAATGGTTGTATTTTAGTCAACAGTGAGGCTGTTCCAATGGCCTGGAAAGGGCCAAGGGCTGAGTAGAGGTACTGCTGGCATGAGGCTCTATGGTCATTGGTCTTTTTAGAAGGGAAGGAATATTTATAAAGACTTTCTTGAATAAATAACATCAATATCTTCATCAAATATGAAAGAACTGGTAATGTTTGCTGTTGTTTTTGTTGATTAAGAGAAGTACCGAGAAAAATGGTTTTGCATTACCAGCAGAAATATTGTCGAGTGTAAAGGACTTCCTGGAGCTTTTTATTCATTTATTGTTCTGCTGAGCAATTAGAGGAACAAAATCTCTTTACATCTTTTTTACACTTGACAGATTGGCATTTGTTTTTCTCTCTGTTTAAAAAACCCCAAACAACCAAGAAGCTGAGATTTTTCTTCAGTAAGGAAGGAAGTTTAGACCAAAGTTTCCAGAATTTATGACTCTGATTCTTCTGTTACTGCAGCTGGGACTGCAAAGGGGAAGGTGTGGGCTTCATGTGAAAGTTGCAGGTAACCTTGTAAGCTGTGCAAGGCTGTGAATCCTCAAGACCACCTCTGCTTCCCAGCAGTTTTCCATGGATCCTGGCACAGCCAGAGGGAGCGTGGTCTCAGAGGTGGGGGGAGCCATGGGTGATGCTTGGGTGAGTGCACTGAGAACATGGTGCACTTACCTTTCTTGCTTGATCTCTTTTGGATGGTCAAAGGAGATGGATTACTCACTCTTTTCACAGGACCCATGTATGCTTAAGGTTTTTTTCAAAATTAAATGCCTGTGAAATCAGGAACAGAAGAATGGCTCTGGGCATGGACTCTCTAGCCCTTCACTTGCCTTTAGGAAATGTTGTGAACAGGGATCTGATTTGCATTCGTTAAGAAATGGTAATTTCAGCTTTAAGTAATGATGCTTTAAATTGTGATTTGCATTTGTATCTTTAAGGAGTAAATACCAGATTGCATACATAGTTTCATACCTTCCTTTTTTCATGCTTCTTCAGAATATCTTGGAGTAGAATAACCTATGAGTTGTTACTGTGGCTTACTAGCACCACATTTTGAAACCCAAGTTCAATAATCAATAAATTTCCTCTCAAAATAACAAAACCAAAACCAAACCCTAACCATTATTTGCTGAATTGTTCAAAATATTGTTTGGTTTATTTTGTGTGTACCCGCTTCAGTGACCAGAAGTCAGTGGAGGCTTTGTTTAAATGTTTTTCTTTATTTTTTTTCTACCAATCCCACCCACACATGCACCTGTTCATCTAAGTCTTTTGGGCCAGATATCAGTTTATTTGGTTGGGCTTTATGGCTTTTTTCCCCCTCCTGCTCCATTCAGTTAACTGCTTGCTGTCAGTTCTGGCACATCCCCTTGTTTTCTGTAAGTTGCCCATGGAAAAAAGGCTTGTTTCAAAGGCAAAGAGGTAATCTGGCTGGGAGTTGGATTAACTGTTGCAGTAGCTCATGATAAACATCTGTTGCAATACTCCCAGATGAGGACATGGCTTTCAAAACTATTTACTGCATAGTTTGAACCGTTCGCTTTACTTGTGGTTTTATTTTTTTCCCTCTCCAATTACTAAATTTTTTTGAAAGGACATAAATCCTTAGAGTCCATCTAGGAGACTGTGTTTTTAATTTATGGTACAGACAAGGAAATGGGGTTGTTGAGTTACTGTTCATGTGCTGGAGCCCCTGAATATTTCTGACTGGAGCACAGAAGCATGTGCATTCCTTAATAAAATCCAACTGCAGAGCAGGCCCCTGGGAGTGCTGCCGTGTGTGTCCGTGCTCTGCCTGTGATGGAGTCCTCTGGATGTTTTCCTCCTGCTCTGAATTTGGCAAGATAAGACGGGTGAGGAGTGGAGTTTAACTTGGATCTGAAACCCAAGGGTGGGTATGTGGTTGGAAGAGTTTGGCCAACTGGGCTTGGGACTTTGCCATTGAGGAAACCTGCTATTTATTTGGAATATTTTTAAAAGTTTGTTTGTTTGTTTGCTTGCTTTATACATTTTAAAAAAAAGTTTTTTAATTCTAGATTGAATGGATAAAATAATGACAGTTTCTCCTGCAGCTGGCTTTTGAAGTTAGGTCTGCCAGCAGCCACTTACTGCTGTAGCTGAGGATCAGCAAGCAAACGAAGCAAGCTTTGGTAGGTTTTCCCAAAACATCAACAGCCTTCTCCCCCACCCCACCCAAACCACAAAACCAAACCATTCTTGGTGTCTCTGGGAAAATGACATTGGAAAACAGTGTGGAATAACTCAAATGGTGAGTGCTTTCCAACAAATTGTTTTTCTTTCTTATGTTAATATGGACGGTGCTCTTAAAGTAATTGTGTTCAAAGTAGTTTCACCCATATTTCTCAGAAGTTGAAAAGTATTTTGTGCTGAATTTCATATCTAAATGTTTCCTATCACAATCAAAGAAATCATCTTTGTGTTAATCTTTACCAGAATTAACTCTTCGCATAGCAGTTTAACAAATGTAGACAAAGAAAGGGGAATTTCCAAATGCCAAAGCTACTTGTAGCAAAATACAAGAGTCTGTAACTTCATTTCTTGCTCGTTTTCTTAGGTCTGGCTAAACCCATGTTGTTTTAGCAATAAATCTGTAAGAACAGCTGTTCTGACTCTGAGCAAGTGCTTACAATTCAATATCCTGTCTCTGATGGTGATCAGCAGGTATCTAGGGAAGCATACAAGAACAGTGATAAAGTGATGGAATATAAGGTGAGATTTCTTAGTTTACCTATTTTATAGTGGTATCGGGATTTTCAGAATCTGCTTCCTAATCATAATGCTGAAAGGACAGGTGTGAGACATGTAACAGCCTCAGCTGTCTCTTAAAGACTGTGGTAGTGATAGGACAATAAAAAAAAGAAAAAAATTCTGAAAAGTAATGGATAGTATGTAAAAGAGAGAGAAACAACAGGGTAGGCTGGGAAAAGGGAAAAAAGGGACTATAATTACTGCATAGGGTAAAGAAATGGCAGAAAAAGGTTGGCTTGTTCCCCAAGAGGTGAGACCCTCTGCACTGGGGCTTATGGAGACCTTGCTCTGGCAGGCTCAGCCATCACCTGCATCACATCATTTGTGCATAGGGGAGAGAAGGGCAAAACCAGGACATGGAGAAATAGTTGGCCTGAGCCTGGTTCAAGGCAAGAAAGATGGTAGAGGGCAAACAAATTAAGTGTGGGAGAAGAAACACATGGGAAAGGGGAGTGTGATGATGGGAGTGTCCAAGAAACCAGTAGAAACTGAATTATTCTCTGTCTGTAAATATCTGTCCATTCAAATTGATGAATAAGAAATGCTGTCTGTGTAGAAACTTTGTTTTGCAGGTTTGTACTGACACCCTTGGAGCATTGCTGTATTTTTCCCAGGCTTCAAGACACCCAGGTTTTATTTTTAGTGCTGCCCTGGGTTCTGTTTTGTGGTGAACCTGTTCCAGCTTGCCGCAGTCATTACTATGAAGACCATCTAAATAGCAACTGAAAAAAAAACCTATTAAAGCAATGTAAATAGTAATAAATTATTTTGGCTTTGTGTGGATTAAAAGGTGCACTTAGGATGGACTTGGTTTTGGGTCAGGATTTTTAATGCTCTAGAGCAGAAGTGTGACAAACTTACATCAATGGTGTGCAGAGGTGACAATGCTGTACTTTAAATAAAGGACACAAGGGCATTGTGACTGGGTTATTGTCACTTAAAAGTAGATTTTTAGGGAAGCTTTTACAAAGGTGTATGGAAAACTGTTATTGACTATCTAAAGCAAATTCAAGAATAATATCCAGGAAGTGTTGCAGTAGATGAGGAGTTGTTAAAGCGAACTGCTCACCAAAATAAGTCATAGTGCAAGCTAGGATCAAACCTGACAAATCCAGGGTTTATTGTACGTATCAGGATAAAGAGAATAGGTTGAATTTGAGTACAAAAGGGGAAAATCCATCCAGAATTTAAACACTGTTTATGTAATCCTGTGAGCAAGAAGGGTTGGTACAACCAGAACAAGGGGCTGCTTGGTGGTACCTTACGGAAGGAACAGCTTCATCTGTGGGTAGAGACCAGGCAAAGGAGATCTATCAGCTCATAGACAAGGTGGGTACAAGATTAAAAAACCACCTACTGGTCTGTAATAAGTTAATATTTTCATATATATATATGTATATAAATAAACATAAATTAATAATACTGGTAGTATTATGTGTATATGATGTTAGAACAGTTTCCCATAATTAAAGGAAAACAGTGCAGAAGCAGCTTCAGAAGTATGGGAATAGGAGGGACTAGGACACCGTGTTTCAGGATCCAGCTTCATTTACCTTTTTAAGAGGATTGTAGGAAATGGATCTTTTTTCAGTTCCCAAGAAAACTTTTCCCAGCCTGGCATTCTCAAATCTAAGGAGTCTGGGGCTGGTTTTGTCCAATATGTGCTGTGGAAGATGCTTTGATTTGCACATTGCTGTGGCAGCTGTGGACAGGAGGACTACAGGAGTGAACTGTGCTTTCTCTCTTTGCCAGAGAATTTCACCTTTTCCACTGATTATCCATGCTTCTGAAGAACCTGAGCATTTGTTTGTTTTCTGTTAGCAAATAATTTTAAATGCAACTTCCACAGTTACTACTCTCAGTAGGAAAATAGGAGGTTTAACAAGCTGTATATAAAATAAAATTTTCCAAAATCTAATAATCTGGGTTATACTTGTTGCCCTTACTATGCAGGTTTTTATTAAAAGGTTTATAAAGGTAACATGTCAACACTGACTTTTCCCTCCCATTGCAGCAATGTTTCTTGTGTGGTTTAGATGCTGTATAACCACCTTAGAATAAATAAACATTCTCCAGCATCAGCCTGGATGCATTTTTACACCACACTCAGGACTTCTTTATGGATGGTTTTGTATTTTCTTTTCTGTTACATATCTCCACGTTTGCCTACCACATCCTTTCTAAGCATCCCAATGATTTCATTGGCATGCACAAATAAATGTCTCCATTATATATTGAATGTAAAAGAGAATTTACTCTTGAATTTCAGCCTTCACTTAAAAATATTTGTTTTTCCTATATTCTTACAGGATTGACTTGACTTTAAAAAGGAGATTCCTCAGAATTGGGGAGGAATCTGATGGCACATTTGCACATCAGTTTACATTGACTTTTTTACACTCAGATTTTATTTAACTTGTATAATTCTGTTGTGGCTTCTTTAGTAAACAGAAGTAGCCCTACAATTCTGTTTCACAAATGCCTCATTATGCTGAGCTGCTAATAGTTCTGTTAGTATTGTTAAAGTATTAACAGAAGAATAATAATTGCTCTGCTATAATTGTATTGAGGCTAAAAAAGCATTCTCATAGAATATTAATGAGAGCCTTTTTCAAGGTATGAATTATTGTTCTTAGGACAGAAAATTAAAACCTAAAAAAAAAAACCAAAAAAAAAAAAAGAGTACCATCCTGGAGGAACATAATAAAAATCAATGCATTAATAAGGCTTTGATTTAGTCTTGAACTCCCTTGCTCCTCCTCTCCTGACCCCATTTGTGCTTCCTGTAGGTTCCAGGGATCTGCTCCGCACCATATGTGCTCCGGTACCTCGGCACTGCAGGGGGCCGGGAGACTTTTAACAATGAATTTTCTTTTTTTCCTATTTATCTCAGCCTTAAATTACTTTAACCTTATATAGTCTTAAAAACTGTGACTGTGGAGCTAATATTTTATGCAGCACTGAGAGGAACTGGAAGTGCTTTTCATTGCTATGCAAAATGCAGCTGGGGAATGGTGCAGAATTAACGACAGGGAGTTGTGCTCTTGAGAGTGTGAGCAGTAGTTTATTTTCATTTCTGTCATTAAATATCTTATTACCAACTATTTGTTTTTTCTTTCCTCTCCTGTGCTGTGCAAAAAAAAAAAAAAAAGAGGTGATTACTGGAAGGTAAGAGTTATACAAATGCTGGAAAGTACCTTAAATCAGTGACCTTTGGTTGACCTCCTCCACTGCTGGTGTGAGCCCTGATATTTTTTTTCAGAGCTAAGTTAATACCTCTGCCATCCTTTTCCTTTCATGAAATCTTACTCAGTTTTATATGAAGTTGTTGATTTGTAAACAAAATCCAAATATAGGAGTTATTGAAAGAATGATCTCTTCTAAATCTGAAGAGAGAGCATCAGGACTTAATAAAGCACAAGTGTTTCCTGGGACTTGCTTGACTATTAAAAATTCACAGTTTATGTTGCATAATACTATTTTCTGGTTTTGGTAGCAGTTATTTCTAAATAGGCAAATGAGCTGCCGTTGAAACACTTGGCTTTTTCCAGACCCATTGATCTGAATGAAAAAGACGGTGCAAACTTGAGTTTGTTGTTTGTTTTCTGAGATTTCAAAGGGCCTTCAATTTATATTCTAAAGTATGTAATTTCTTTTTTCAGTCTCATGTACCAGCTCCTTGTCATCCTTCATTCTCCCATGTCTGACATCAGTTTCTCTCTTGTCCATTTAAAACTGAAACTTGAAAAACTGTAGTTTTATACTTTGTATTATTCTTCTACCCCGGAGCTGTTTTTAGTGTCTTTATTGCAAGTAGACAGATGGTGATATTTGGTTTCCTGTCAGTTTTAATGAATATAGATAGGAGTGATAAGAACATTTGCTTCGTTTAGCAAACTTCCTTTTCTGGCTTTTAATTAATGAAGTGCTCACTGGTGTGCCGCTGCTTTTGTATGTGCTGCAGTAAAATCTCTTGTGCGACTCAACTCGTAGTGTTGGATAATGAGAAAAGAGGATGAAAATAACTTTTTCTCTCAATATCCTTTAAAGTTTACTTACTAAGACTTGGAATGTTGCAGACATCAGCTATGGAACTGCTTGTACAAGCTGCTGTAGCAGCATCCTCTGTTGCTGCATATTTTGGTAATGTTTTGTTTTGATACCAAGAGCCCAAAGGAAGTGGTCTGTGTTTGGTGTTCTGTTAACCTTGGGTGAGGTTCAGCTCAGCTTTGGAGCAATTTGCTTCTCGTGCAATTTCTCAAATAGGCTAAGGTCCACAGCAGAAATTTGGTAAAATGAAAAAGAAAACCCTTGGCTTTTCAACCTTTTTTCCCTGCAATTTGTCCTGCCTTGGAGAGAACCAAAACATTAATCTTTAACATTTGGTGGGTTTTTTTTCCAAATAGTTTGATTTTTGTGTTAGCTTAGCACAGACATTTTTTAAGATTATTGTAAACTATCTTAGAGTCCGTTATTTTTAAGATCTTTCTCTATTGTTTAACACTAAGGGGTTTTCCTTTCACTTTGTATATATTGGGGTTTTGATACTGAGGCAGAATCTGTGCTTGTAGGTGAAGTAGTTTAAATAATTTTTGCTTTGCCATAACAGTTTGAGTTCTTTAATGGTATAAGTGACCATGTCTGTGTGTGTAAAACATTGCATTGGGCAAAGTCTGAATCCTGATTGTGGGTTTAAAATCTCTGCTTCACCTCTAATAGTTTAACATTATCACTACATAGAGAGGAGTGTAGTGAAGGACCAGAAGGTGATCTTTGGGAACATTATTTTCTGAATCATCTGACTATTGCTAATTCTGAAGAAACTGATTTTAAACCTGTTGTGTCTTAATATTCCTGTTTCCTGAGTTAAAAAATGGACTAGATTTTGTACTTTCTTTGGGACTTTTGTTTTGCTGTAGCCTTATAAGGGTAGGATTTGGTTCCCTGGTGGCAAATCTGTTCGGGGAAAAAAAAGTTGGTTTATTTTAGCAAAGCTGTTTTAAAATACTCCAACAAGCCTGGCAGGAAGCAGAAATAGTTGTTATTTTATGTTATTTCTTAGGTCTTTCTGAAAACATCACAAAGTGCAAACCCTGTTCCTATGGAAAACTCTTCCCAGTGAAAGATGCCTCCATTAAAAATGAGTTAAAAACAAACAAATTGTTTTCTCTGATGCATTTGGTGAAGGCAAATAATCAAGTACCTGTACATTTATTGCACAGGTGGTATCACCTCTGCAAACAAACAATGACTGAGGTTTTGAATGCATCCTTCCTTCCCAAAGGTCACAAGTAAGAAAACAAACCCATGAAAGGACGTCTGCAGAACAGCTTATGGTTAAATAAATGCTCACTTTCCGTGCTTGCGCTCGCTGTTGGCAGGTTTGCAGCCCTCGTGGCTGTGCTGGTTTGTGCAGGGGTGATGAGGAGGGTCCTGTGAGCCATTTCAGAGGGGAACATGGATCTCTGTGGGCAGCTGCAGCACGGTGCCTTCTGCTTCAGTACCTGGAGGACAGCTCATGTTCTGTACTCTGGCATGCTCATGTACTCTGGTTTTATCATGAGGGTCCTTTCTTCTGAACCAGAAATTAACCCTGTTCCAAACAGCAGTGCACAGTGCCAGGATCAGTTTTAATCTATTTCCTATGTAGAAATCAGTATATACAAAAAATGCATGGTGGTGCCTCCTGATGTGTAGGAAAGAACATTTTAACATTGTTCGTTGTGATATTATGATTGTGCTTTTCATCTCTTTCTGGTTCCTTGTCATCCCTCAGGAAACAGAACCACATGTCTTTTCTCTTATAATAAAATAATGCTTTTTGATGCCTCTAAGCTGGTGCTTCTCACTGTATTTGACATAAGTATTTGTGAATTTTATATGAAATCCACGCTTGAATTAATGGAAAAAATAAACACATTTAATTCAGGGTGAATCAAACCTTTTCGCTCTGTAAAGAGACCATAGTCTGTATGTGTGGGGTTTATTTTTAATTTAGCATTTGCTTCTTATTCTCTGAATAATTGCAGTTGCATGTTCTCCTTTTCAATATTTGCCAAAATCTCCAGCAGTTCTTATTCTCTCGTATCTTGTTCAGTCATGAGCCAGAAGGAAACAAAGTCATCTGGAAAAGAAAACCCACAGGGCTTCATTCCCTTCCCACGCCCCATCATTTTCTCTCCACATATTTGAAGATGTGAAGCAATTTAGATCCGCGTTCTCCATCGCTCCTTTTTCCTAACCCAATTCCTCTTCTTGCAGAGAGAAACAAAAGGAAGATACAGAAGAGAAGTTGAAGAAGAAAGGAAAGACAGAGGAAAAAATAGTGGAAAAAATCAGAACAGAGTTGGCTTTTCTAAAAGGAGTTGTCCAGGAAGCAAAATGAGCAGCTTGCCTCTTTTTTTTTTTCTGCTTTTAGCCCATTCCAGTTATTGCAATTCTGAGATAAGTGGGTCAGGCAAAAGGGCATAATTAATAGTGATTTCACAGTTGCTGTGGGTGCAGGAGAGCATAGTGGGAAGAATGGATTCAAGGAAATATTGGCAGGCTCTCAGTGGAAAGCTCCCAACTGAGCCCCAGGTTGCCATGCCCATCTTCTGCCATAAGATTTTGTGCCAGCCAGGTGGGAGCTGGATCAGAGTGGGAATAGAGCAGATGGATGCTCTACTGGATGCTCTAGTGGGTGAAGTGCAGCACATCTTAAGTACACTGAATTTAGTATGGGACAGGATGCATTTGTGAGAGCAGCTGGGGAAAGGATGAATCAACCCTTTGAAAAGCATTGTGGGGAAACAAAGAGCTAAGTAACCTGACCAGGGGGCTTAATGGGACATGATTTTTCTGTCAGATATTCTGAGTTTATTACTAAGGAGCATTTCTTGTGTCCCACGTGCACCTCCAGTTTCTGTTGCCTTGCAGTGCTTTGTTTCCTGTGGTTGGTGATCATGTAGCATCAGTGAGGCTTGCATGGGATGTGGTGCACATGGTCCAAGGACAGCAATTGGTGCATTTCTGCTGAGAGATTAACTTGATTTTAACATCTGGAAGTAAGGAGAGAGCACCTGCAACAAGTTACAGTTTGAAGGTGTGGCTGCAGAGAAACTTCTTCAAACAGATACAGTGGCATTGTTTTCATGGACAATGGAAGGACAAACCACTTGCATTCAAATCTGCTTTCTGCAAAGTTTAATTGTATTTGCTTTTCTTTTTTTGATGGAGCCAAGTTGCTGTGTCCTGGTCAAGGGATGGTGCCATGGTTTTGGATGCTCCTAAAGCCCTGATGGGTCTTTCTGAATTCTGAATCCCCATCTGCTCTTTAATAGGTGGAGCCCCTTGGATTAATATTCCCGACAGTCACTGTGCTTGGATTACACATGCCCAACATCACCTGCTTGTATTGTCACCAGAGCCTGCAAGAAAAGCTTTTCTCTTGTTGAGGAGGAAATGCCTGAGCAGGAGCTTTTTACATCCCTATGACACATTCAACTCAGCCACTTTGGAAATGTAGTTAGTGGGAGCAGTGCATCCTGGTTGCTGATACAGATTCACTTCATCCAGCTGTGGCTTTTCAGGACCAGCTGTTGGGAGATCACTGACCTGCATCCCTTGCTGGAGATGGGTTGCTTGTCAGGTTGGACATTTGTGGTTGCAGAAGAAAGGCAATGTAAAGGGATAGGTGCTCCCTGATGGAGAGAGGGAGTGCAGCCCCCCCTTCCCCATCGCCATGGGAAGATGATCTTATTTTTTTGCCTCCAGAAAAATACTAAATTCATGCTTTTAAATCTGTAAAAGTGCTTGTGGGTACCAACATATTGCAGAATAGTTGGCTATGTGCATCTCGTGGTTTCAGCTCTTGAATGCAGAGGATGAAGCAGAAGCATCTGAAGGGTTGGGTTTTTATTTTAGATCAAGTCTATGTTTCAGATTTTAGGACATATTAGTAAACTTCATCCTGCCTTTTCTCCATGTAGGTTTGAAATTTATGGAACTGAACCTTTGTCCTTTTCATTAAAATAAAAAAGACTGTTCTCTCTCTGCTTATGTCTGTGTTATTTTGGTTAAATCACTCAAGATCTTTATTCATATGATTTGAAATGTTTTGGGATTATTCCTAAAAAACCCACCCAACTTTCTGAAGGATTTTGAAGGAAAAAAATTAATTTCTCTGAAGGCAGTAGCTCAGTCATCAGCAGGTCTGTTCTGAGAATGAGTGTGTACAGCCCACACAGGGGCACAATTGATTGTCGGATAGACATCAGTAACTGATATTTTTCTTCACAAAAGGCCCTTTTGCTTTTTACTGAATATGTATATAGTCCATTTCTTTCAAAAGGAGCATCTGAAAAACTGCTTCAGAATTGTTAGTTATTATTAAACACAAACTTTGGAACATTTTAATTCTTCTAAATTACCGTATTAGTGCAAAGACAATAAATTGGAACTGAAAGATGCTTTCCAATTTCTCTGTGCTTTAGACAAAACATTTGTGCATCTGTATCTTTTTTCTGTATGTTGAGAGTGCCATATGGAGAGGTCACTCTGTATTTCAACTGTGAGATGAAATAGGCTAGAAGCAGGAAGAACTCTAAACCAAAGGGGTTTTCAGCCAGGGAAAAGCCCCAGATTTGTTTTTGTCCTGTGCTGGACATTTATACTGTTGACTAATAATTATGATTTGTTGTATTCTAACAAAGAGACAGCAGTGGGTGATTTTTTCGTCAAGGGGAAAAAAGTTGACATATTTAGGAATAATGCTGTCTATAAAAGCCAGAAGGCTTGTAGGCAATTACAGTGAGCTGGAAAATGGAGATCTGGATCCTTAGTAAACAAAATATAGGTGAGCAACTGCATCTTTTATACACAAATGGGGAAAAAACACCCTTCATTTGTGCCTGAGTCTCCAAAGCCAGTCAAATGCAGGGGCATAAAGAGAGAGATGATGAAATGAATAAGGGAAGAAAATACCAAGTATTTGGCAAAAGCCTGGTGGGGGAATGTGTTTATCATAAAGGCCACTGGGGAAAAGTAGATGACTTCATTGTCATAAGAAGATGCTGCTCCTCCTCAGTTTTGCAGCTTGCAGAGTACAAACAACACAACTTAGATCTGTCCAAAAAGGCTCAGGAAGGGTGAGGACAAACTTCTGTTGATGATCTGCTTTAAAGCAGTGGCCTGATGGTATTGTCTGCTGAGGGGAAAATTATGGATGGCTGAGGTGTCCAGGGAGGATGGAGAGCAAAGTGATGCTTTGGTTGTAACTGAATGTATATTCTGCATCTTTGAAATATTTAATATTAGTTTCATCTTGGAGAAACTCAGAGTGTGAGCTGGCAGCATAAGAGTGATGGAGTTTGCTCAGATCAAGGAACAGGATCTGAACTTGGGTGTGGATGTTGGAGGAGGAGGGCTCATTTCTGGGAAGGAAAGGCATGTCAGAAAATAGAGTTAGGAAGTGATAGCCTTGGGAAGGTCAGAGCTGGAAAAAACCAGAATTAGTTAACATGTGAAGGACATAGGTTTGAGGAGGGTGAGACAGTTGTAGATGCTTTGGGTGAGTAGAAGTTTAGCACTGACCACAGTTTGCCAAGCAGAGGTGGTGAATATATGGCTGGAAATTGAAGTATTTTCTTCCTTAAAAAGGATTTCTTTTTAATGTTTTTAGACTTCTAATGGATTCTTGGTTTGAGAATAATTGTGGTTATTTTCTTTTTCTTTTTCTCCCTCTTGTTCAGGCCAAAAATAGAATTTTATGTAACAATCAAAGACACAAAGTTTATTTCTTAAAGGAGATGTTTAATGCTAACACGTCAGGACAGTGTTTTGGTTTTGTTTCTGTTCCATTCCTCCAACCAGGAGAAATCGCATGAAATTCATCAGTACATCAGAGGCACAAAAGGTTTTCTCAGCAGAACATGGTGTCAGTACTTTGACTTAGAAAGGAGTTGTGCAATTCCATGCTGTATTTTTCCTCTTGCAATCCACTTGTCACAGTATGTTGTTCCCATTATGAACTCATGCTTCAGGAAATTGTGCCACTTTTTTTTTAAATTTTAATTTTTTTTATCACAGGATTTTAAAATTGATTATATCTGCTCCCTATAATTTCAAAGCAGAGAAAGAGACTTCCTAGGGCATGTTCTAGCCTTTCTATTTCTGTAACAAAGATCTGCCACTTGGTGGTAGAAGACAAATGATTCACTTTGTCAGGAAAATACCACTTTTCTAAGTGGTTGGCAGGGCATGTCTGAAGCAAATACAGAAAGATTAAAAGCAATCATCTTATGTAAACATTCAGCAGAACTCCAGGAGCAGATACGGAATCAACAGTCAAGAAACTTTGGGTGGGTTGCAATAAATATCTTGTCCTATGTATTTCCATAGTGGTGTGGGTATGTAAGTTGTGGGGCCAATTGCAAGGAAATACTGAATGTCTTTTTACTTGGGGATTTGGATACCAATAAACAGATTTCTGTCTGGGTTTTATTGCTTAAAGAAGTGTTGAGTAACTGTAATGTAAATTTTTAAGCAAACCAGGTTGCAGTGGGAGGAAATACTAGTTAAAATGCCAAGTGATTTCAGGAGTTGTAGAACTGCCATGGAAGGTCACTGAAGATTTATCAGAAATATATTTTGATGAATAAAATATGTGTGTTGCTTTATACTTTTATAATGAATCAGGAAAACCCCTGCAAGTGGCAAGGGAAGAACAACTGTGTTTTACTTCTTGTCCATTGTTCCCTTTTAGTTTGGCTATGTGCCCTTCTAGTAAAAATTTGTGTTTCTATACATTCACATTATATACATTTGCATCACTTTTATATATATGTAAATTATATCAAGATATCAAATGCTCTCGGAATTATTCATTCTTCATGCCAAGATACATTCACTGATAAGCTGTAGACAGTTTTTCAGAGATCTATTAGAAATACTTTCATGAGCCTTTTCCCCTCAGTATTGGTCCTTTTCCAGAAAGAAGCCATTGCCTCTTTTATTCTTAATTTGGAGTGATTATCTGTCATTGTCCCAAAAGCATTCTGACAGAAGGTTGTCCTAGTAGGAAAGGCCTTTCAGCTGGCGGTGGCAGGAGGCTCCTGCTGGTCCCTCAGGCTGCAGGAGGGGACTGAGGCACTGAATTCCCACGTGCTCACAGTGGAGATAGTCTGATGGGAGCCTTTGAACTGTGCTTGTCTTGGATGTAGGTCTGCTCTTTGGAAATTACTGCTTGAATCTGGAAACTCCAGTTCACTGCCTTCCTACCTGGCCCAGTGCTCACCCCTTTGTGCTCATCCAGCAGCTTCAGCATTGTTGGTCTCCTGGTCCCTTAGAAAACATGAATTTTGAGTTTCATTTCAATGCATGGCACACTACCTAAGAGAAAAGGAGGACTGATACAGGCTCTTCACGGTACAATTCTGCATTTTAACACCAGGGATGCACAGCTCAGGATGAGTACTGTTAAGTCAGCACTTTTTTTTTGTTAGCTTTTTCACAGCACTGGTTTATTTTTGAGAGATGATGATGTCAAGCCCTATAGAGGAATTCAGCATTTTTTGCCCAACTCCGCATTTTGTTTATTAGGTCTGTTTACAAATCTGTTTTTGCCTTGATCCAGCCATGTCTCATGAGGGCCTATCAGGAGTGTGTCACCTTCTTCATCCTGTTTAATGCCAGCCCTTCCCGAGTGCCTCAAGGAATCCACACTGGTTTATTTAGTCATTGTAAATGACTTTGCATCTCTTGACTATTTTCATCACTAGCTGTTAGTAAATCTTGACCTCAGCTTGGATTTGGTCTTCTGGTTACTTGTGCTGCAGCATCTTCCATCTCTGGTGATGCTGTAGTTTCACAGCATTCCCTGGACTTCTTGCCCAGTATATTCATTTCCCAGATCATAAGGAAGAAGTGTTGTGCAAACTGCATCTTGGAGCCCTGTTTTGGGAAGGAGATTGGGTTGGACCAGATGATCTTGTTGTCCTTTCCAGCCAAAGCTGTTGCATGGTTTAATGCTGAGGTTTTCTCTTAATCCTTTGTTTGCTGTTTCTCCTTCCCAGGTTATTGCTATTCCCCTGGTTATCCTTGTGGTGTGTGGATCCATAGCCACTCATGGGTATTCAGCATTGAAAATTAATTTAGTAGACTGGCATTTGTTTGTTCATCACTCTTAATATTTACTTTGCCCTGTTCCCAACCAGAGATCTTTGGTTCATTTATCACAGACTTGGCTGAAATCAAGCTTCACCACTGAGGTTCCTCTCCCCAGGCTCTGTAGATCTGATCCTGTATTTCCTTAGCTCTGTGCCTGTATTTGATGAGGTCTTTATGGTATCTACACCAGAGGCTGAAAGTGGTTTCTTGGGTGATCACAGGTTGTCAGATTTCACTTCTCCTTGGTGCTGTCAGTCCTTCTCCCAAGCATCCCAGCTCTTTACTTCCATGGCTCTCGCAGTTGGAGTTGGTGTTTTTCATGCGTTGCAGCAACCCTGCTGCTTTGATTTCTTTGATCTGTCTGCAGCATTTTATCAGAGAGATTGAATTTAAATTTCAGATTTACACTTGTTTAGAGTTTCTGTTGATAAATGCTCTTTTAGTTTAAGTAAATCACTGTTCATTGAAAAGCTGCAGTGCAGGAAATCTGCGAGTCATAACCAGCAGCAAGGAGGTTTTGGCAAAGATGATGATGAGTGTTACACTACAAGGTGAAAATGTGACTTTTAATAAGGATAGAGGTCCCTGGAGTGATTGGAAAGCACTTTGTTGTCCACCCAGTGTTAGACTGGGGATGGAGGGAGGAGTGGCTGCTAAAGGTGCAGAAACTGAGCTGGCTGGTTCCTCGATTTTGCTGGCAGAAGATGCTGTGCCATCACTGAGCAGCAGTCTGCAGCAGAGGATTTGCCTCTCAGGTGGGGAAATGGGTAGGGGCTTAACAGACTACTGAGGGGAAGGTAATGCCTCCTTCCCTTAATTTTCTAAATCTGCTTTATTATTAAAAAACTGATACAAGTTGACTTTGACATTTGTTAGAATTTAGAAAGTGATCAATGCAAATGAAGAGACAGCTGCTGACAATGTCAGGTTGTTGTGTATGTCCATTTTAGTCACACGTATAGCAAACCAGAATCCTGTGTATTTAGGTACATATTTATTCCTAAACATTTGATAATTGGTTGCTCTTACTTTCTTAAAAAATATCTGTTTTGCTCAGTGAGTTACTCTTTAGGCAACATTTAGTTTGAGTGACTTTACTTGATAGTAAATGTAATGTCTGAGCAGTAATGCCTCCCAAGGACAGGAATAAAGCTGTGTTTTAGTATTACCTTATTTTTGTGGACTCTTGTTTTCACGGAGATAGAGAAATCTCTATTTGTCTTTTTCACAAAATGGTAAATTTTAAAGGAAGAAACTTTAAAAAAAATCCAAGAAATTGCAGATCCTTTTACTTTTGATGAGTGTTGTAAGCTTGACCTAGTTTTAAATATCATTGTGGCTTCAAGTAAGAAAAAAAACAGACCAGAAACCACCCCCCCACCCCCCCCCAAAAATAAAACCAACCAAAACAAACCCAAACTGAAGAAAAATTTTTAAAACTTCTATTGAGAACTTAATTCTGGAGACAATCCAGCATGGGCTACTATTTCACATACATATTTAACAATCTTAATTCATACTGTGGGCAAAAAGAGCATTGTTTTAATGGTACATATGACTTAGATTAAAAATGCTATGTAAATGGAGCACTCTAAAGGGTATGAAAGTGTTTATAAGTTTATTTTTATTCTGAGTTGTTACTAAAGCTGGTTAAGAGAGCTGAAAAACATCTCATTTGCGACTGTTTTCCTTGCTATTGCTAAATATTGTCATTCCCCCTCTTCCTCCCCTTGCCTGCAGGTTTTGAAAGGAACCAAAATTAATATGCTTGTCCTTATTAATTATGTTTTCTATTTACACAGTGCAATATAGTGACAAAATGAGTTTCCTATTGTAACAATATCTTTATGTCACCACAGCTCTGGGAATATTATTGTTTCTTTCTCTTCCTCCATGGAGCCAAAACCTTTTTTTAAATTTTCTATTAGTAAGGTGGAGGAATCTGAGGAATAAAGATGTGAATATATCTTTTTTGAAAATGTAATTTTTTGAAGATGAGGAATCTTGCTGCTTTTTGGAGTGACAGGAATGCGAATGGTGCATCAGGGGCCTTAATGGCTGAAGTAGTTGTTCTTAAAATTATGCTATTGCTGCAACTCAAGACACCTTGTTTCAGTGGTGTCCAGTTTAACTCAAGTTTAGCTTCAAAAGGTTGTAATTTTTTGGTGTGGTGTAGATTATTTTCTGCTGATTACAACTTCTTTTTGCCTCTACTAATAGTCTGCTTGCCGTGTTTTAAAAAAATACAGTGTGGGTTGAAGCTGTAGAAAATTAAGTTGTCTGCACAGATTTATAGTATATAAATTGTCAAACTGTGGGATCTTTTCATGGGATTATTTTTAATGAGGGTGAATAGTGTTGATTTAACAATCTAGGTTTGTCTGTGACATTTGGCTTGATACCATACAACATATGAAGTAGAAAACCAGAATGTTGCAAAATGAACGCTTGAAAGATGAAGTGGATTAAAAATGGACAGTTTGTACCAGAGTCCTATGGAGAATTTTTTGTCCTAATCCTTGCTGACATTTTTATCCATTACATGGAAAAAAAATTGTAAAGACACCACTGATGTTTGTTGTTGAGACAAAGATGGAGATGACTGAAGACAGGAAGTCACAGGCACAGATAGCTCTGCATCACCTGGTTTTATGGGGTTATTTCAATACATGATTTAATAAATTGGAGGATAAAATCAGATGCACAAAAGCAAAAGCTGCATGTCATACTTGCAGTGGTGAGTCAACTGTAGATGGACATGGACTTCCAGAATTACCTTTGCAGAGCTGTGGCCAAAATAAGGTATCACTCCCATTTCAGGGAATTGCTGCTCCAGGGAAACTGAGAGCTGGGTCCCTCCATCAGGTGGGGAAAGTTTTGGAGAAGATGCACAAGGATGATTTAAAGGCCATGCCATTTGAGAATGGCATGAATGGCATTGCCATTTATGCATTGAGAATGGCAGAAGATAGATACTTGCCTAATCCAAGACAAAACCAAAAAAANAGGTGGGGAAAGTTTTGGAGAAGATGCACAGGGATGATTTAAAGGCCATGCCATTTGAGACAGAAGATAGATGCTTGCCTAATCCAAGACAAAACCAAAAAAGTTGTCCAAGGAATCATAAATTAGACAAATTTAAGCTGGATATGAGGTTCAACCCCAAGAGTAATCCCTCAGTTTATCAGTGCTGAGGGATGTGGAGAAGATGACTAACAGCCTAGAAAAAATGGGATGAGCATGCAGGAGCTTGGGGATGGAACCATAAGATTTTTAGCAGTGGAAAGTAAAGGTCCTGTCACCTGCACAGGAGGTCTGGGTGGAGGAGCATCATCCAGTGGGTTCTGCATGGGAAGGAGTGGAAATGGTTTGAGCTGAAGTGTATGTTGTAAATAAGAAACAAGAAACCTGAAAGAGAGTGAGTGAGCTGTGCAGTGGCAAGCAGGAGAAAAGGACTGCACGGAGGTTTTCTGCCATTTTTGGACTTTTTTTGGAGAACCATAATGCCTTAAGAAAAAAGAAGCAAGCAAAAGCCTACAAAAATTACATGTATTTTAAATACTGCCAATTAATAGATGTGAGGATAAAACCCTACTAAGTTTCAGAATTTAACAATTTAAAAAGTGAGCAGCCAAGGGATTTATCTTGCTTCTGTTGCCTGCTGTACCTCACTTTGGAAAGCTTCATGATTATTCCCCAAAAATCTTTAATATTCAGAAATCTCATGTAGTTTGGCTGGTCTTTTACACTGAATTGTAGCAGCTGCACACAACCTACTGTGCCAGTGCTGGGATTACTTAATTGTGGAAAGCTACTGAATTCAGCTGCCCAGACATTGGGGCAAGGAAATCTCCTTTACAGCATCTTCAAATTTGCAGAGTAAAGAAAACACAATGGGAACAGATGAGGAGGATTCCCACAGCCAGTCCCTCCCCTGGGGTCCACGGCAGCATGGGTGGTTTGGCATGTGAGTGAGATTATTATTTTTATTATTGCTTTAAAGCTGATATTAAATCAAAAATTGTACAGGGGCTTCTGCCAACCAAAATAAAAACATTTATAATCCAAGTGAGGCCCTTCAGGGGTGCGTCAGAAATGAAAGTTTCCAAAATCATTCAAGTATACATGAAACAGCTGGAACTGCTTTGGGTTATGTTCTTGGTGTGTTGAGGTAATGCTATGAAAATCAAATATGTTTATTAGTTTCATAAGCTTTGTGCAAAAGTTTCACTAGGACCACTTAATAAGTAGTTTACATTAGGAGATCTGTCCTTTTGTAAATGATATCTCACAGTTTTAATGTCTCTGATGTCTATCACTGTAACCAAATCTTAAATCAGAGATGGAATCTTATCCTGAAAATTAAACCTCAATTAATTTCAATTGGAAGGAAACAAGTACTTCAGAGAACTGTATTTGGAGAATGAAGTGTTTATTATTGTCTGAAAGCTTGGGGATATCCTGCTTGAAATAAGTCAGGAGTTCACTGGCACCCACCCACTTTCCATTCCCTCCCTCACACTGGGGAGTTTGGTCTTGTTTTTTGTTTTGTCTTTTTTTTTTTTTTATGCAGTCCTATAAAGGGATTTTTGCAAAGCAGAAGTGGTTCTCAGCATTTGCATTTATTAAATACAATAGCAATACCAAAAACGATGTGAGCATTGCAGGTAGGTGTAACCTCAGGTCTTCTGCATAGAAGAAACAGCCTGGGTTTCATTAGACCTTGCTTCAGACAGCTCTCCATCTAATTAGGAAAATAAAACCCCAAAGTAGTTACACCAGAAAATCAGCATAGAGGTTTTCAGTGGAAGGGCTATAAAGTTTGGAGTTAACATTTTAGAAGGATGATCAGGACCCAGCATTCACTGCAAGTCTCTACAGCACAGGCAAAGATGATTTTTCACTTCGTGGAAGCAAATGCCATCCACCCATTTCCTGAAAGCACCTTTTGTAGGTACATTTTAAATAATTGGAAAGGAAGAAACACAGTTTTTCTTTTTTTATGGGTTTCCTAAAATACCTCTCGTGAGCTATTTCTTGTTGTCTTGAGGGAGGAGGCAGCGCAGGGGTTGCCATGGCGATGCGATTTCGGTTCCATCACCAGTCAATACAGCAGTGCTGTGTTACAAGCTTGGCCCATCTGTTCCCCTCGGTGGAGACCCCATTCAGCTGGAGGTTTCTTTTGTATTCACAAAGTGGGGTAATAAGTGACCTTTTATTATGAGTGGAATCCCTACGTGGGTGGAAAATAACTTCTTTCAAATGTGGATGCTCTCTTTGTAACGGGGAGGAAAACAGGCTTATTTTAAAATTCAAAAACAAATTACCAAAAGCTTTTCTGATATAATATTTTCTGATATAATATTTTTCCAGGACTTATCTGCAGGTCCAGTTCAAATTGCAAAATGCCCATTTGAGCTCAGTGCCTGAATGAGGAAATATGTTCTGTATAACAACACTGGTTTCACCACCTTACTTTTTAACTAAAGCTGTTTTAAAGAATCTCAAGTTCATGAGGTTATTGGGTTTTTTGTTTTGGTTGTTTTTTTTAACTTGCTGGTGGTGCTTGTAACTCAAAACCAAAAGAAAAAAATAATGGGAATAAGATTTTTCCCACCAATTAAAACCCAAACAGTAGCACCATTCATCGTTCCTGCTGTTCCCTGAGGCTTTAGCTGGAGAAGGTGAGCTGGAGAAGGGGATGGAGGCATTCTGGGACGCTCAGCCCTCCCTGGCTGGAGGGAAAATCAATCATGGCTTGCTGGGGTTGTGTAACTTTGACCCCGTGTACATCCCAGTTATTGCCTTTTGGGGAAAGCCTTGTTTTCCTCTCTGCTAAAACGTCCCGTGGTCCTTGCCTAATTTCCCAGAAATTGAATCAATGCTTAGTGGGGGGTTTTCTTCCCCTCTCTGCATTTGATACCATCATATGGTAAATATTAAGTTTTTTTGTTTTTCTGCTTAAAAAAAAAGTGCTTTATTTTCTTCAACTTAGATTAGTAAGAGTTTGCTTGGTCTGCGCCATGGCAGACATGCTCCAAACAACTGGCAAAGTCTGGATGGAAAAAATTCTGAATTCAGGCAGACCTTAAAAACATTACATGTAAAATACAGAAAAGTATATTTTAAAAATCATTTGACTTGATGGAGGTGAAGGAAGAAACCAGAATTTCCTTGAGATTTCTCCATTTTTCAGTGTCTTGCCTCTTAGTTTTGTGGCTGAAGAGGAAGATTGAACCCGAGTTCCCTGGATTGCAGGGTTGCAGCACTGAGGAGAGCAAGCAAGCCCCGTGCTCTGCAGGCTTGGGTTTGGACCACAGCGACAACTTCCCAGCAGAGCATGAACTGGTTGCTGTCAGTGGGATCTGTAGTGTCCACATGGCATGGAACTTGCTCTTCCTTATGGGTGCCAATCCCTGTGGGGTCAGTGGGGTGGCCACTGGCGTTCTGCTGGATGCATATTCACCACCCAGGACTGGGGCCNTGGCATGGAACTTGCTCTTCCTTATGGGTGGATGGATATTCACCACCCAGGACTGGGGCATGACTGAGGGAGAGTCCTGGTCATGAGATTGAACAGGAATGGCTGTTACTTGTTACAAAGCCTTAATCAGGAATCACAAGCACTATATCCGTTTTTAATTTTCTGATTTATAATGAGGGAATCTGCATAAACGGAGCATTATTGTACAGCATCCTTACTCATCTAATTGAGCCTCCTGCTTGTAAAAGGTAATTAAATGCAGGCTGTGTAGCTGTAATTAATGAGTAAGGGTGGGATGTCATCGCTGTGGATCCATAACCACTTGTGTCTGTTGTTTCCCAGTGCAGGCACTGCTGTCCCTGTGGTGCTGGACCCTGCTCACTGTCCTGTGTCCAGCCTGGGTGTGCAGGTGTTTCAGCTCCATCATTAGATGGATGTTTTAGCACAGGGCAGGTGTGCTCATGGCTTTGGTTTTATTTATCTGAGCTTTACATCTCCATAGGACAGGGAGTCATGGAAGTACAATATAACTTAGTTCCTTTGGAGGTTTTTTCCAAGGTGTAGTTGACCAAAGGTACCAAAACCTTAACTTCCCTGTGAAGGAAAAATACACTAAGCCATTTTATGCTTTCTTTTGTTAATTCATTTGGAACTCAATAACCCTGGTTTCTTAGTTGGATCTGTAGTACTTTTTGTTAGTGCCTCTGTGGTTTTATCCCAGCTGAAGCAAGACTTAGCTAGAGAAGTTTGAAGCTGATTCACCTTATAATTTAATACTTGGTACTTTCTTTTTGTTAAAAAGATACATTGCCTGCAGAAATCTGAGTTGTCTAAATTCTTCTAACAAACTGGTTATGTTGTGACTTAATTTTAAGCTAAGGAACTGTCTTTCATATTTTATATTTTTTATATTTTAAAAACACACATGAATGGAAAAATGCAGTCCCTTATGTTAAGAGAGAAATGAAACTTGGTTTGTGTTCACTGCATTGCTCACGCTGAGCTGTATTGTGGCAGGACCATCATTTTTTGTTAATGGTGTAGAATGTCCTCATTGAAATGGGTTTAATATTATAGTTCCTGAGACAGTAATTGACTATTTGGTCATGGAAGAGGAGATTTTAAAAAAAATTCCCCCAACTCTGGGTGGATGGCGCTAACTTCCAGTGATGTTTGTTGGTCTTAGCCCTAATTTCCAGTAGCTGAATCCATTCTAGTAACCTAAATATTCAAAAAATAGTACCTTTTTCTGTAGTACTATCAAACCTGGTTATATGAGGGTCATTACTGGTTTTTAATTATGTTGCAGTAAAAATTCCCAATTATTATAAATTCTGAACAGTCAAGAAGCATTTTTCCTTTTCTTCTCACAGTTCTTTTCTATCAAAAGAAGCTGCAATTCTCTTAGCTGTTTTTGAAATTGATACTGTTCAGTTTTTCTGTGCTTGTATCCAGGGCCCACCCAGAATAAAACTCTACTGTGCAGTACAGTAGTGTTTGGTTTTTTTGACAGCTTGCCAGGAAAGGATTTTCTGTTTGTTCTCTTATGATTTTAAAGTTACACTTGTCACTCTCTGTGGGCATCAGGAGCCAGCAGCAGCTAAATGCCAACCAAAAATACTCCTGCAGGCACTCAGGCACTTGATTTACTCTCTCTTTCTTTAAATGCCATTATTTCCTTGTAGTTGCAAAGAAAATGAGGCAGTGCAGGGAGTGGGGGCATTTTCAGGAGGGAGCCAGCTGTGGAGCTACACTACAAAGCTTCAGCCTGTACAACACGCAGTGCTGCACTGAACTGGACCCCTAATACAAGAGACTTCAGTTGTGTTAATAAAAAGCACAGCAGCCACACAGGGAAATAGTGTATTTTTTAAGACAGGTGATTCAGTGTGATTAAATGTGGACTTAGATTGCTGAATAAGGATCAACTGTAGGAATGAATCATTTGGGCATCCTTTTGAATGTATTTTCCATTTTTTTGTGTAGCTGGAGTGCAGATATTACCCCTTCCTGGTGTTGCTTCCACTCTTGATGTGGTGGCAATGCCTGGAAGCAGAGCCTGTTTGGACTCTGTCATTCCCTAGAGTGCTAACAAATACTATTTGACACTAATATTTAATGGGTGAGCAGATAATTTATTATTGGAGCTTACTTAAACCCCAGTTATTTTCTAATTTTGTTTGTTGCTCTAAGGTGGGGGTTGGTCTCTTTTCCCAAGTAACAAGGCATATGGTGCAAGAGGAAATGACCTCTAGTTGTGCCAGGGGAAGCTGATTGGATGTTGGAGGTTGATTGGATATTAGGAAAGTTATCTTACTTGAAAGGATTCCATGACAGTGGCATTTAGACTACCTTAGCATGGCAAACATTTTGGACTGGTTGTCACTTTTTGATTTAATATTACTGATTTCCAGCTTGTTTCTCTTTAGGAAATGATAATTTGTTCAAAACATAAACCCATTTTTTCCTTATGTCTGTGGTTTCCCAACCATCCCTGACTGCTGCTCAAGCTCTCTTTGCCAATGACTTCTTTGTTTTCTTCCTAGAAAAATTTGTAGATGTAAAAACTGCTTCAGCAAAAATCAATTTCAATTAGTCTCTGCTTTGTTACCCATTAGCACTTTCAGGGAAGAGGTTCAGCAAGAGAAACTGGAGGTTTTTAGCTTTGTCACAGGATACTGGTAGAGACATTTTTAATGGCCTCATCCAGAGGATGGGAACAGGGAAACAAACAAGACTTTCCATAAACCTGAATTCTGTCCAGAGAATCTTGTATGTTTTATATATACCTCTTTAAAGAGAGAAATCATCCAACCTGGGTTCTGTATGGAGAAGGCACATGGAAGATATTTTGCAGCTAAGTTTGTGACATAGTATTTCAGCTCAGATGAACTCAGTGATCTCTTGACAGCAGGACAGTGGAGATCACAAAAGTATTTCTGGACAGTAGTACAGAGTTTGATTCAATTTGAAAATAAGGTTGTTGAATAGCATTACTACAGCACTTACAGAGTTTATAAAAAATGAATTATAGATCAGATGGGGGATTATATTTGGAAAAGTGCACTTATGTCTTGTGTGCTGTGGCAGTAAATACTTCATGAATGCAAGGATTTAAAATTAAATGTGTGGTAATAGAAATGTATTTCTATAACACAAATTCCTGCCCTTGAATTCTAAATGAGAGACTTCCAAATGCCTTCTTGTTCTACATGCTGTTAAGTAAAAGTAGCCTTTGTTAATCAAGGAGACTCTTGAATAGGCCCAAGACATTGCAAGTCCTTTGTCAACCATGCTCCTTTCCATATTACAGATGGATTTTTTTACAGGTAGTTACCATAGAATTCTGCAAATGGCAGGGGTATGTTTATGAATGCTAGATTTCATAGAACTTACGTAAAACTGGTTTTAACAAGGCTCTGGATTTTGTATACTTCTCTCCAGTTAGACAATCAGAAGTTTTTACTTGCAATTTTACCTGAATTTTCTGCCAGCCATTTCAGCTGAAAACCTGAACTGTGAGTTACAGGGTAATAAATTTGTCTGGCTGACAGGGACCCCACCTTTTGTGGCGAAGCAAGCCCAGATGCAGCTGAAGATTCAGGCAGAAAGCCTGAATGCAGAGCAGAGTTTCACTTATCTGGCAGGAGATCTCCACAGCACAAGAGAACACCTTGCCAGGTAACTGCTGCTGGCAGGAGCGTTCCTGGGCATCTCCACGTGGTGTTTTCATTTCACAGCTCCCACAAACACACCAAGCTGGTTTTAAATTAACAGCTCAGATGCCTGGGCCCTTGCAGGGGCAGTGCTGAGCTGAGTCTGAAGGAGCTGTGTTTGCACTCACCCAGCTCCTTGGGTGGCTCATGCAGCTCCTGCTGCCCTGGCACTGCTCTTGCACCTCCCCAGGTGTGGCCCACAGACTGAGGGGAGGATGTATTCTTTCTTGATTTATGATGCTAGGATCCTGTTAACATCAGCAGGGCAGCTGGTCCTGTGAAATGAGCACCACGGGCAAATGAAAAAGGTACTGAGCTTTTATATACATATATATTTTATATATGCACATAAGTGCACCCACACGTATAAAAATAAATATATACGAGTATATATAACCATTTAATATATATATATATATAAATACAGCCAGTTTAGTATAGGAAACAAATTATTCTGTCCCCAGAGCATGGCTTGTTACAAGTAAAACAGTACTCTGCAGCTGAATTGCTGCTCTGATTGTAGCTTGATGTGGAAGATAAACTTCGATTAATCAATGTTTTTATTTAGTCACCTGTAGAGTATGATGTAGTTGGGTCATACCAAATTTTAAAAGTGGGAACTGCAGTTACCTGAGCTACCTCTCTATCAAGAGATTTTTTTTTTCTAATGGTTAAGTGCTCTTGTTCCAAGTCACCTAATTTAAAGGGACAGTCATGCAATTAATCATCTAATTGAAAAGAGTAACAGCTCGGATAGAAAGAAAAACCTGCTTTTCGTTTTGTAGAGTTTATAGTTAATATTGGCAAGTTTTCCTAACTTCATTGCTTTTTCTGCTGAAATACTAGACCTGAGTGGGGAGTCGATAGCAGCAGAATAACTGAGCAGCCCCAAGGGGCTGAGTGGAGCAGTTCCAGATGCTGAAAAAGTCTTTATATTTTCTTGTATTTTATAAGAGACCAGTTTCAGTACTGTTTTTCTTTTGTGAACTTTAGGAAAACTTGTTTTATAACTAATATATGCTGATGTGGAATCTCTGCTTTTGGACCTTGAATAAAGGTGGGCTAGGATTTCTGTGCTCAAGAAAAGCAATTTAAATAATGTTAGTAAAAGGAGGAGAACTCTCATGTTTAAGACTTTTTTGAGTCTTCATAATCTTAAAATATAAATTTCACATATATTAACTTGTTATATCTGATATTGCTCTGTGTCAAATTTAACTCCTGACCAGATTCCTCATACCCATACCTACGGCTTTCTTTTGAAATCCCTGGACAGTAATCTATATTATGTACACCACCCTCTTCACTCATCACAGCTCTTGCTGGTAGAATTAAGATGCTCAGAAGGATGCAGGGAGAATGAAGAACAGCAGATTTTGCATAGCTGTCCTTGCACCTCTCACTGCCATGAGACCCCTGTGCTCCTCTGAGGCTCCACAGCTGAGTTAGGCTGGGCAAAGCTTTTTCTGCTGGGATTCTCCTTTCTTGTGGAGTGCTGGCACCTTTTCCACCGGTTGTCTCTGACAAATACTTGGGCATTCCTGTTCTCCCACAAGTGCTTGCCAGTTCTGTGTGTTGTAGCTAATTTAGGCATTATCCTATATTATATATTATTATAGGTAACTCCTCAGGAATTTGGGTCAATGCAAATATAATTTTTCTTCTCTGGCCGGGAACAAATTTTTAAAATTAATATTTGAAAAAAAAAAAAGTATTAAATTGGTACTTGCAAATGCAAACTCAAGCACAGGATGACAACACATTTCTCAGCACCTGGATTGTGCCTGCTTGGAGGCAAAGCAGAGGGCAGTGCTGGTAAAAGCTGTTGCACATTCCCCAGCAGAAACAAGGAGGAATAACCTGTGCAGTAGTGCTGTGGGAAGCCAGGAAAATGCAGGAGCCAGAGGGATGCCCCATGCTGGGCTGGCTGATGCTGTGGATTTCTCTCTGCTTATGGGACCCTCCTGGTTCAAGACTGTAGGTCAGACACTCCTCATCTTCTGCCCTGGTTAAACCAGGACCTTGACTGGCTCACTGGCTTGCTCACAGACGTGGAAGTCGGGTACAAGTCTTTTATAAACCTATAATTAACTTTTTTGACACTTACAGCCTCTGAAATCTGGCTAATCAGGATCTCATCTGGTTTGTTAGCTGCTTCTCACATTTTATTTAGGTTTCCAGCTCTGTCATGTGAGCTGGAGCCTCTCTGATTAACCATCCTGGATGCTAACTTTGGAGGTTTAATTATCTTCCTAAAAGCCATCATGTTGTTACCTTTTTAGAAACACATGCTCAGTTCTTATGCAGATGTTGTTCTTAAAATTTGTTTTTGTAAACAGATTTCTTTCTGGGCCAAGAGGTTTCTGATAGCTATATATAACTGTATGTGATTTCCTGGGGGGCCAGCTGCAGTAAATCAAGCCACATCAGTCAGGTATGCATCCCTCCTGCAGCTTCCAATTCTCATGAGAAAGTTGAAAGAATCATGAATTAAATTACACTTAATTGGTAATGAATTTAAATTCATTCCGTTGACTTCAATTTCTTCTGCTATTTGGAAAGTAATATGAAATGAAAGATGTAGATACTTGCAGAGATCACGATGTCTCAGAAAACACTAAAATAGGGATGTTGAATGATGCATTTAACTGATGATTGAAAAATTTGATGTAATCCTGTGGAATGGGTGGAAGTATTTACACTTTCTCCATCCATGACTTACAAAGCTATGATTCTGTTGTTTTTACATCTCAGTGTTTCACTAATGCAGGTCAGCAGATTGTAATTATTCCTACCTGCTTGTGGCTTAGTATCTGTGGGAGCCAAGATATGTATTTTTTTTCTTTTGGAGATGTATTGCTTCTTACTGCTGCTCAAGAAAACTTAGAGAAAAACTACTAATTTCTCTTTCTTTCTTCCTAAATGTTTTTGTTAATTGTCCGTGCTAAGTTCTTGGTTTTCTTTAATGAATGTGTGAATGCTGTCAAGTGATATAATGGGATTTTGTAGGTGATAGCCATAATATATCTATATACCATTCAGGGAACTTAGACATACATCTATAAATTTCAGCTGTGTAAGAAGAGCTCGTGGGTGAATCTTACTGGCATAAAAATTTCCTGTCTGCAGAAATTTTCTTTGCTACAGGAACAGTTGAAGGGAAAGCTCCAGAAGCAAAGACTCCACATATAAATCTGAGAAATAGGTTGGATGTTTTGGGCACCACATGTATGTGCTGTGAATTAATCCCTGACTGCTCTTTATGGATCCATGCAAGTTGTGTGCTCTCCAAAAATAAAGGTCACTTTCTGAATGTGAAGCTTTAAAAAAGTGCATCAGCCAAACATCGAGTGCTGATGTGAGGATGTTCTGGAGGATTTGGAGAGCTGTTCTTGTCATGGTCCTGACTGGAGATCCTGGAAGGAGAGCAAATGCATTCCAGACCTGTCTCCTATGTGAAATGGTGGGGGTTTTTTTCATTGATTGATTTATACTTACTTGAAGTGGACCCATGAGCTTTCCCAGAGAGGAGAAGCTGATCGAACACTTTCAGCTTGCACTTTGCAATACTTGGAAGTCATGCTTTTATGGTTTCATGCTCCTCTTTCTTCTAGAGTTTTAATATTTACATCCATCTTTGTTTTTACTTTCAGTCACACAAAATCCACTGCTTTATACAGTGAAAGCTTAAAGGTTTGAAGCTTTGAATCCTGAGTTAAAGAAATAATTTAAGTATTTTTTTTTAAACCAAGCAAAACACAAAGCAGACCCCAGCCCCTTCCCATCAGCTGTGCTCTCTGTTAGCTTCTTTAGGCTCCAACTAAAATGGAACAGGCAAATCAATAATTGCTGATTAATAATGTGTTAGTAATAATGCAGCTGCTGGACTGTGAAAGCTCATATCAGCCTTTTTGCCTTGTTGGAACTGTATAGCTTATGTACCACAGGTAACTACTGAGTGAGTTATCTGTCAAGATCTGCTGCTTATTTTATGTTTGATGGCCAGAATCAAAGAGAAAGCTTTGGATAAAGCATGAGGTGACAGACTCAGAGATGTGCCAAGAGTTCAACATGTCCTGCATTATGTTATTTTATCAAACAGTTAATGAATTGTGGTACAAAGCATTCACATATTTAGGAAAAACAAATCATCCTAGTGGCTTTACAGCTGGATAAATAATGCAAAGCTCCTACAGCTACTGAATCAAGTTAATTTGGGCTTTTTAAAATATACCTGGAGACTTTGTATAGTTCAGCCTCAGCGCCTGCAAACAGGTGCTGCTAAATGGGGATTTATGTGCTTTTGGAGTGAGGTTTGGAAGAGGGTTTTCATTTTTTGTGATGTTATTCCTGAAAGTTTTTGATAGAAAAGCCTTTTGGACAAGGTGCTGTGCCAGCAGCCTGTGAGACAGAGATCAGCTTCCCTGGGTAGGGGTGATTCCGGAGAGCTCCCTTGGCTGTGCTGTGTCCATGGTTGTACAAATTGAGATTCTTGTTTGCATTCTTGGTTGTAAGTCTCTAAAATATAGTTTGGACTTCCCCTTGCAAGACTGTTCTTCCAAATGTGCTCTTCCAGGGAAGACTCTCAGGCTTGCAGACATCATGAGCACCCTGAGAACTTCCCCAACATTCCTGGTACCTGGATAACATGACTGGAGAATGAAAGGAATCAGTGAAGTAGTCAGAAGTGGGGAAAGGAACAATTTCTGATGAAAATTTCCAAATAATTTTCTAAAGGAGAGTCAGGTTTTTCACAGGTGTTAACCCTGGCTTCAGAGATTTCTGGGGAAATGCTTTTGCCTTGTGGAAAGAACAAACCTGGGTAGTGAAGTAAGCCAGTATATTTATTAAATGCAAAAAATGATTGTTGGGGCTCAGTTAAGGTTGAGGAGAGAAACAGGTAGACACTTGTGATATCTATTGCTAAATTACCATGACTATATACAAGTAGATATAGTGGGCTAAATTTTAGTGAATGAAAAAAATATTGCTAAAAAAATGCTGAAAATATAGCATGTACGAAAGGAGACAGACTTAATCAATACAGAGGGTTAAAACTGAGTGAATGCAAAAAAGCATTGCTGAAAATATAGCCTGTATTAAATGAGTTGGGATTAGTCTTGGTGTAAAAGTCCACTGCCAGGTGGGGTTTGCATTTCATGGATTGCTTTTTGGAAGCATGCCAGTTATAAACTTTTTTTTTCCCCTCACTTACAGTTTCTTCTGTAAAGCTGGTTCAGAGTGTACCAATGCACATTGGATGTATGAGTAATTTTTACAATACTGCTGCAGAGCCATCAGCAGTAGCCTGCACTGAAGTGCTTGTGTCTAGAAATTTTTCATTTCCTCTGCTGTTGCAGAATTTCCGTGTTTATTTCCAACTTTAAACACCTCTTTCCTGAATACACTTTAATCTTCAGCACTGTCTACATTAAAAGAAGGGGAAATGAAAGTTAGAGGGAAAAAAAACGCTCGTATGAAGTGTGAAACAAACCCAGTGCAATTTAATCAAGGAAGGATGGGGCAGAGGCTCCCCCGTGCTTCAGGGGGCTTTTTGTTCAAAGCACTGTGAGATACCAGGCAAAGCAATTTTGAACTTGTAAATTTAATCTGGCCAATTGTCTAAAATTCTCAGCAATTGTCCTTTTTTAGCAAGTTTGAGAAAAAGTTCTCAGAAAGAGGCCAAGTGCAGTGTTGGTAGTTTGGGTGTTTTTTTCAAGTCGAGCCACTCTAATTCTGCAAGCGCTTCCAGTTGCAACATTGCATTTTCATCTCTGTTACACCATGTTACATGTCATCGGGGTGAGTGAAAATTACTTTTAAAAGTGGTTGGACTGATTTTACTCAAACTTTCAAGAATGTTTGCTTCAGGTGAAGGTGCCTGCCCTCATCATCCACAGCTCATCTCTGCCTGCATTGCAGGAGGATTTGGATGGATGATGGTGGGAACTCCAGCTCTTGCTGCAGGAGAAACCACAGTCCTAGGAGCATCCTCTGGAGTAGGAGCACAGGGCAGTGTATTAAGAGCATTCTCCTCCTCTGCTCTAAGCAGGATGAAGGGCACTGGAACCAAACCAATATTAGGTACCACAGTTGATTCTAAAAGGCCAATTTTAAAATACTGAAAAAAAAAATTAGTTGTCATCAAAGCAGTTGCAGAGTTGCAGCCTGTTTAATGCCAGCTGCTGCAAAAACACTGAATACAGCCTACCTACAGAGGGTAGGTTTAGATGGGGTGTTAGGAAGGAATTCTTCACAGTGAGGGAGGTGAGGCCCTGGCATGGGTTGTCCAGAGAATCTGTGGCTGCCCCATCCCTGGGAGTGTCCAAGGCCAGGCTGGATGGGGCTTTGAGCAACCTGGGACAGTGGAAGGTGTCCCTGCCCACAGCAGGGGTTGGAATCAGATAAAGTGCTTTCCAACTCAAACCATTCTGTGATTTACAGTAAAATCTAGTGTTTTCCTAAGCCAATGAACGTGTTTCTGCTTTTGGGTATGAGAAACAGAAGAGGCTGGTGGCAAAACTCTGTTGCCACCCACTGTGACCTGCAGCAGTGCAGCTGGGGTGCAATTCATGCCCCTGTTCAGGGGGATTCTCTCTGTGGGAATTGAGACTGGGCTGTTAGAGGTGAATTATTAAGAGAAAATTCACAACAAAGGCAGAAGCTCTGCAGTCTGTAACAGCACAGAAGTCCCTTCCTTACCTTTATTGTAGAGTCATTTCCTAAAAAGTGTTATTATTTGTTTGCAGCTGGGTGAAGCATTGAGCAGGACTGTAGCAAATGAAAGCAGCAGCTTGTCTGTGAAAGGTACATAGCTTAGAGCAGCATGTTGCTGTCATTATCTGTGCTATCAGGTGTCTGCACTTACAGCTGTCATGTAAGTGGGGTTAAAAAAAAAAGGAGAAGCTGCTGTATTTGGGCTCTGCCTGTCACTTGTAGCTGAGGGTTTGGCAAATGATTTATTTTCTTCACTGAAAAAGAATTTTCAACTTATTTAAAACAGTATCATTGTAAATAAGGATTGGATGTATCAGAGGGGTTGTGGCTCCTGAGACTCCATCCTCTCTCCATCCTGCTGCCCAGCTCCATCCACGGGGGTGTGTGGCAGGGTCTGGTGCTGCAGCTGCAGACAGCTGTGCTGTGCAGCTCCACATCCAAAAATGTTTGCCCCCATTAATCTTGCTGATGTTATTGCCTGTTCAAACAGAGCCTCACAACACCTCCTGTGCCACAACTGATTTTGTATTTCCAGTGAACATTCAAATTTCCCAAGCAGAAAGAGTTGTTCTTTTTTGTTTTGATTGGTGTTTGTTGGGTTTTTTAAAGTGTTCACTCTGGAGGAATTGTAATATCCTCAAACATCACTCACATCATCAGGGTGACTGACAGTGGAAGGGGCTGGCAGACTGAAGGCAGAGCCAAGAGCAGTCTCTGAACCATTGTGTGTCATGTCCCTGCACTTGGTGGAAGTGATGGCTTTAAGGGGCATTGCTGGGCGCCCCAGTATCTCTGGATTTGTGCAAACACCCTCCTTTTTGGATGCAGATACAATGTTGTCATGAGCAGTTCATGCTGATAGCCAGCAGTGTAAAAATCAAAGGTAAATGGTCTGGAATGACAAAAAAATGAGAGTTTTCTGTGTACCAGGTGCAACTGTGTGGCTGGAGCTGTTGTAAAGGTGTCAGCCTGGGGCTTACAAGTAAACAAGAGAAAATGAATTCTCTGAATTTTATTTTTCATTTTTGTTATGGTGCATTCTTATACATGTATGTCTTCCTACTGTCCCCCATGCCAGGCTGTTATTTCTGCAAGTATTTTAGAATTTCATTTGTTTTCCAGGCTTAAAGACCAATTAGAAATATATCATTTAACCGTGTGAGACAGTTACCTATGATTTATTTTCTTTTGTAAACTTCTGTCAGGTGCCAGTGCCCCTAAGAGGAGCAATCCCAAACAAGTGCTCTTCACTATGGCCTGAGGTCATCCAAAAACTTTATCAGTTGAAGTTTTCATGGATACTGCCTGACATGGGAGTGATGCCATAAGCAATGCATTGTATCACTTTCGCAGTTAGGAAATTATAGAACAGTTTTATTGTGGTGTTGAAATATGGTATTAATCACTTTGTATTACTGGTGCAGAATTTATCAGTCAAGTTCTTTACTTGATTAATAGACAGGGCTTTAGCTTGACTGTTTTTCAACAGTCTACCCTTGTTTGTCTTGATGACAATTGGTTTTTATCACATTGGTGCACATCTGACAAAAAAAGGCGCTCCAGATCATTGGTGGCATTAGTCTGGCATTGTCTTGCACTGCCTTTATTAAAACCCCCTTTGTCCTATTGTTGCTAAGTGATCTATCCATCTTAATATTTTCCTGATGTCTAAGCTACTGTCTGTTAATGGCATCCTAATGCATTCTGAATTGACATATTTCACATCATTTTAACTCTGCTTACCTATTTATCATGCAGAGGTCGTAACTTAGTAAGTGAAAGTCACTCAGAGGATTTTTCTTTGCTATTTCTCTAATTTTCTGCCGCTATAAGGAAATTGCAGCTCTTCCACTCACTTATTGTACCGTTGTGATAAAGGCTTTTCCTCACTCTGGCATCCGATACACAGAGGAGCTTTGTACATTTGATTTCCTTTTCTTCCATTTGTGTCAGCCTGACGAGATATTAAAAACTGGGAGCTGGGATGTTTTGTGCAGCCATTCCTGGCCCTGGGAGGAACAAAGATGACCTGGCTGGTGTGGCATCCATCCTTGCACAGGGAGACTATCAACTCAGTGCTTGCTGGGGCTGGGATTACGTGTCACTCAATCTTGTCAAAAATTCTATGAATATTCAATGAGGATTTTAATGTATTGTCATCAAGGAAGCAATTTCTGTGTAGTCATATTAAGCATGTTGTCATCTCTGCAGTTTAAATACATTGTTTTGCCCATGAAGTGACCTTAGGCAATTCTAAAATGGTCTCGTTTTTTCTCCATTTTCCTTATACCAAATAAATTAGTTTTACCTAATAGGAAAGAACCTAATATGGATCTAACACATTTGTTTAGGGAGAAGAACATTTTAATGAATAATCAGGGTATTATTCTACATGTACCAGGATTTATCTTTCCCACTTATGCTTACACAGAAGGTTTGAGATATGGTCAGGTTGGCTGCAGTCAAGTTGTTCTCTAACTGAGGTTTCATAATGAGTTCAGTTTTCAAAGGGGGGGCTGTTAATTTATCTCCATCCTTGCACTGCTGATGATGTTTAAATCACTGCCTGCCTCATCGTTCTCTGTTTAGGTGTTGTTTAAGCTTCATTGCCCAGTCGAGGTTCTCATTTGCATAGACAGTGTATGAATGCATGTTGTTGGATATGGATTATTGTAGAAAACCAAATGGATTCTACTAAAGTTAAGATTTTGAAGTTTGTTTTCTTGTGGACTTCCTAGATGGCAGTTTTTTCATAAGTGCATATCTCTATACATAGTGAGAATATGAATACTGTTTCTTTGAGAGTGATGCTGTGATGATTCCTTATTGCATATGTCCTAAATAATGTATTTTTCTTCTGAAATCAGAACAAACTATTTCAGGATATACAGAATGTGGCATTTTAAACTGAAATGTGAACAGCAGGGCTTTGTTAGTCACGCCAACGGTTGTACTGGGAACAACAGGTGTATTGTTGGGTGGACTGGAACAGTGGGATGTCTGATGTGTAGTGAAATCAAGGGAGAAAGCATTAGGGTGTGAAAATATTTTGTTAAAATGCTGTTCATTAAAAAACCTGAAAATCCTGAAAAGTACAGAAAAGTACATTTTCCTTTACAGCAATTTGAGAAGTAGACTACTTATTAACTTAATTAAGCAATGTTTTAAGCTGGGAAGAGAGCAGTGTAGTCAGAGCTCCGAAATGTACCTCTGGTCCAACACTTTCAAAATCAACTGGAAAGTTTTGGTACCTTTTATGTTTGTGTGAGAAGATGAAAGTACCGGATTTTTCAGAGGATGGATTATCACCACTTCCAGGCCCAAGCAGTAGGCACTTCTGAGAAATACAGACTTTGTTTCTAAGGATGCTGAGACACTTTGTTAAAAGTTATGGGGTTCCTGCACCGGATGGCCCAGCACTGGAGGAGAGGTTTTTGCCAATTTTGCAAGATGGGATTCACAGCCTCCAGCTTTGCAGCTGGACTTGAGAAAACTTCCCTTAGTACCTTCCCAGGACTGTTTCCTTTCTCCTATAAAAGCTATCAAAGTAACTTACCTTCCAGAAGTTTATTTTCCTTGACTTACTTCATGTGTTAGTTGTGTGTGTGACTAGTAATGTTCTTTGATCATATCCTTTGCACATGGATAAATATGCTGAATATATGGATAAAGCTGAACTGTGTTTATATATGGATGCATCTGAGGACTGAGGACAGGCTGTGAGGTCTGTTTCCTTCAAAGACACAGAGATGGCTATTTGTAAATAAACAGATTATCCTTTATAGAAAAGGATTGATAAAACCAATACTGACTGATTTAAATCGTGATAATCTGTAATTTCATTTCTTGTTCATTGATTCATTGAGATCATTGTGATAATTAAAATTTCTCATTCATATTCAGAGTGGAGGAGGAAGAACATAACATCTCATGCACCTTGTGATACAAGTCAATCCAAGGTGTCATTGTTATTTTCTAGGAATTATCTAAATCTTGAAAAGCAGATGCCTGCCCTCAGGAGTGACGTGTTACAAGTGCTGACTTTGGTCAGGCAAGGAGGGGCTGTCCTTAGCTGAGAGCAGTAGGTGATGAATCCTTCAAGGCTGCCAGTTAGTCCTGTGCTCTGAACATTTGAAAAGATGAGTACTTTGTGTGTGTGTTAGGCCAACTCCCAGGTAAGGATTAGCTGTGTTGTACCTGGGACAAAAGAATTTTAGACCTTGTTTTCTCTAAAAACTCAAATCCATGCTGCTGCAGCCATGCCAAGAGGATGGGGAAGATTAAGAGCCAAGGTAGGGAGGAAATAATTCAAACATAAATGAGGTATCCAACCTTAACTCATGCATTACCTTGGCTCTGCAGGTGATGACTTTCCTCCCATAGTCCAGAAATTGGAGACACAGAGGAAAAGGGCTGGGCTTTTGCAGTGGAAAATGCAAGGTTTCACTGGGGGCACTGGCACTGCTAATTTTCATCAATAAGTAACATGCTGGATTTTCTAAAAGCAACACATCTGTATTGGATGCACTTCTTAAGAACAGCTTGGGGCTTATGTGCAATAATGTTCAGGGTCCCAGGCTGTGTTCAGTGATTTTCCATTGTTTTGGGGGAGTCTTCTCCACTGAGCTGTTCTGCAAATGGAAGTGGATTTAAAAAAAAGGAGAAAAACTGTTCAGATTGATCATGACCAAACAAAATTGAAAGGACATCAAGCCTCTCCAGTTCCTGATAGAGGATATTTACAGTATGAAGCAATATGAGTTTTCTTTAAGCTTCATTTTCAACCTCTTCCTTTTTTTAAACATTTCAAAAACCCTGTGGTAAAGTCAAAGCAGACTAGTGCAGAATTAACAAATCTGACTCTAGTACGCCTGCAGGGCTCTGGATATACATATAAAGTAGTAATCCTGTCTGAAGTGATTTCTTCTGAGTTGCTTAGAAAGTCTTTTGACAACTTCGCATGTTTAAAAGCATTTATTGTTGTGGTCAGAAGAAACGATATTTTTCTCATGATTTCCACTGAGAAAAGACTTTATGATTTTCTGCTCTTTCTAACATCTTGCAAAGTCCACAAGCAATTAGTACTGAGGCCCAGGAGAAGGAGTTGTGCTTCATGGGATTACTGCACTTCCCCTGAAATGTGTGTTAGATTTCAGTACTGCAGACATTAATTTCATATTGTTTTGCATTCTAACCAAGCATTCAACTGTATTGTTTAAGCTGGCTGTATTACACAGTTGCACTCGGGTTTTAAATGACTGCATAAATATTTGCAGGGAAGAGGAAAAAAATCCTTACTTGTAGAAATGAGTAGTTTCTAATTAATATAGAATCTATACGCATTGCTCTTCATTTAAGCCTGTAGCTAATTGCTGTCTGACTTCTCAAAGCCAGACATCTATAATACCATCAGCTGAAATTCTAGAGAAGGATTTTAGGGATGTGCATAAGTAAAAGTGTTGAATAATTAGTAAGCAGTATATACATAGTATTTTATAAAATGTTCTGTGAGCTTTTTTCTTTTGCCACATGAGAAACTAAGGAACAGAGGACAGGCAACCTCTTAACGAAGACTGGAATTTAACTTTTATGTCTCTGTGTTCAGTTTTGGGCCTTGCATGAAAAGAAGGACTTTGAGGTGCTGCAGCAGGTCCAGAGAAGAGCTGGGGAAAGGTCTGGACCATGAATCTGATGAGGAGCAGCTGAGGGAGCTGGGGGGCTCAGCCTGAGAAAAGGAGACTCAGGTGGGACCTTAGTGCTCTCTCAAACTCCCTGACAGGAGGGGGCAGCCAGGTAGGGGTTGGGCTCTTCTCCCAGGTGACAAGTGACAGGACAAGAGGAAATGTCCTCAAGTATCACAAGGGGTGATTTAGACTGGATATTAGGGAAAATTTGTACACAGAAAGGGTTGTCATGCATTGGGACAGGCTGCCCAGGGCAGTGGTGGAGTCACATCCCTGGAGATACTTAAAAAGACATGTTGATGTGGCACTTGGGGACATGGCTGAGTGGTGGCCTTGGCAGTACTAACAGGTGGGCTTGATGATCTGATCTTGGAGGCCTTTTCCAAGCATTTCTGTGATTCTCTGTATTTTTAAAAATTTAGTCTTGGTCACCTTTTGCTCACTCCCTGCCCTCTCCCTGTGCAGAATTGCTGGGCTCTGGTGGGTAGCACAGACCCTCTGCTACCCTGACTGTAAAGGACAGATCAAAATAAACCCACACTCCCCCACTCCCTCCCCACCACTCATTATTTAATTTACAAGTGGATTTGGGAACACCTGGAGCTGCACAAGGAGGTGCTGTGGCAGTGCTCCTCTGGATGGAGCCCATTTTGTTGCTCACACAACAGGTACCAGGAAGAGGCAAATTTTGCTGCTGCGCTGCCACATCCACGCTCTGTTATCTTGCTAAACAACTCCATTTTGACTGTTATTCAATATAGTTATTCAGTGTTCCTCTGGAACATTGTTCTGTTTGCAGTGTTCTTGTGTAACATTAGATGAATAATGTGGGAGCTGTCAAAATGTAAAATTAGGCATATTATAAAAACACCAATGGGAAAAAATCGGTGGGGTTGGATGGTATTTTCCTTAGTAACAGCTTTAAAAAATAAAATTCAAGAGACTTTTTGTCTCTTTAGAAATCACACTAAACTGACAACAGATACACAATTCTGATTTCTTTGGATTTATGTTCCCTGTTATTACTTAGCTGCCATAGAGATAGATGCATGATAGCTTATACAACCTGCATATGCTTTGAGATTTGAGTTGTGCAATCATCTAATAGTGTAATTTAAAATACTGAATGTTTGTTTTCACTTTCCAGAAAACGTCATTACTGTTCTTTATACATTGTTTGGCAGCTTCTGCATCTTAAACTGCTCTACAAGAGGATGTGAGACATTACTCCACTACTGAAAAAAGCATCAATATGATGTGAATAAAAAAGCAGAAGCTTAAACTTTTAGTTATATTTGAACATTAAAATGTTATGAATGGCAGCACCATGTCAAACCAAAGTACTGACTAGTTTGGTTCCTTGCCTCTGAGAGGGATCAGGTACTAAGGGAAGAATTTATTCCACAAGCCCTGAATTGTAAGGAGAGCTCACTTTGGAATAATACTGAGCTTGATATCATAAAAATTACAACTACCTCAGTTAAGGTCCCGTTGCAAAATGGATTTTATATTCTGGCTCTATTCTATCTCCTATTTTTTTTCTTTATCTATATTATAAAAGGAATAAAATTTCAGCATTACTGGAATATTTTCCTTCTGCCTCTCATTCCCAAGAATACCAGAATTTCCAACCCCTACCACGCTTTTATCTAGTCACATTTAAATGTGCTTTTGACAAGTGAAAAATCAAATTGCCAGACTTAAATAAAAAGTAGCAATCCCCTACTTATTATAGCTGTGCATGTGCTTAACTTGGAGCAGCCAAAAATTATCAGCGTGGCAATTAATGTATGTCTTCCTTTCCACCAGAGTGAATGGCATTTAAGGGATGTGCACAATTCCACCACTGTGCATCTTCACCTGCTGACACCTGGGCCACAAGCTGCAGGTGGCAGGGGGAAGGACAGAGGTGACCTCTGCTCTCCAGAGCTGCAGGCTGGTCCATTTGTGTGCTGATGGGATGCCTGGTTTACTGCAAGCCCAAGACTTCCCTGCTCTCAGCCACCTAAAAACACTCCATGTGTTTAGGTGGTGTCCACTCTGAGTGTGGAGCACTGTTCAGATGTAGCTTTCAGGTTATTACGTTGTTCAGCAAATTTGTTGCCATGCCTGGAGTTCAGTTACCCGGAGTAAGTTGCTTTAGGAGCTCTGTGGGTTTTTCAAAGGGGTGACTTAGCTGTTACTCTAGGTAGTAGACACACTAAGGATCCCTTTACTTCCCACTCTGTCCTAGTTTTTGATTCTATGGTGAAATACGATTCTCTCTCGGGGTGTAATAAAAATACCCTGGAAAGACCCTTTTGCTTAATAAAGTTTGATTTATTAAATAAGCATCTGTGTCCATGTAAATCTATATAGGGATAATCTATTTGTAGATTAGACAGATGTACAGATTTACTGTGATTTTAAGTGTAAGAAAATCCTTCCATTTTTCTTTTTTTCATTATGCCATTGAGAAATAAAGCAATTTGAAAACTCTTCATGCTCAGAATAACATTTTTCTGTTCCTTAACAGTGTAAATGACAAAAGACATCTTAGGCTTATAGCCTATAGCAGAGAAAATGCCCCACAAAGCTGGAGTAACTCATTTAAGTAAAAGACAAAACAACTAGATATCTGTCTATAAATGCAATGGACAACATGTGGATAAAAGTTTGTGAGATTGACCCTGGTAAATCTTTTTTCACTCATATTTTTATCTTCCTTTTTTATTTGGTATTGTTATTCTAATAGGTGTGGGATGCAATGCCTGCTACTGTAGAGCCGGCAGATGGAGCAAAAGAGCACAATAAATAGTTGGATAAAAATATCCTGAATGCACTCGTTCTGAGCTGGGGGAGGGGAAGTGGCTTCAACCCTTTTTATGCTCAGTGTTTGTCCAGTGCCATGGTTTCCCATCTGTCTAATCTTGCTCCCATTCTGCCTATAGCCATCTGCATCACTTGCTCTAACTTTTCACATAATGACCATTTCAGACCAAAAGGACCCAGGTTGACTTCACTTTTTTGTGTAAGCATTTTGCTGGTTTACTTCTGTATGACAATACCCATGGTAAAGGATTGATTCTGTTTTCTCTTCCAGAAAAGTTTGGCTTTCAGAAAATTTTAAGTATAAATACTGTCCTGTGAATGTCTCAGTTGATTAAATCAGGACGGTGTCTTATTTTTTTTTATATGATTAGCAACAAAATGAAGACTTTTTTTTAGCAGGAAAAATGCATTTTGTTCTAAGGAGAAGGTTTAATTGTAAATCTGTTCTGCTAGGTCAGTAGTAAGTGTTCAGGGTTTTTCTGACAGCTTTTCAGCTGTATGGCCACTCTTTGCATAAAGAAATGCTAGCAGAAATATTAAGAGAAACATTTACACTATTTTAGGTAGAATAAAAGAGTTTGCTCAGAATAAGATTACATATATGCATAAAGGGAATGGAAGCTGTCTGCTGTGTACATAAAATGAAGAATAGGAGGCTTGTTGAGATTTTTTATATAATTTGAGCCTATTCTTTGGATTTATTTTAATGCACTATATGCTCAGATGTCTTCATGTATGTCACTGGGTGATGTTTTACTGCTGCTAACCTGGGAGCAGATAGTTCTGTGTGGGTACATGTATGTTGTACTATAATTTGCTGAAGGCAGGTGGCTGAACACAAGATATGTGGAGGATATTCCATGCATAAACCATGGCAAACACTGCACTTTCCTCCCTGTCTGTGAATTCAGATTTTATTCTCTTACAACTAAGACATTTCTGAAGCAACTCTTGAGGTGACAGCACTGTCTTTTAGTCACAGAATTAACACATATGTTTTGTGACATGGATCACTTAGAAATGTACATACAACCTAACTGAAAGTTTCACAGTCTTGATGAGAACATATAAGACCTCTTACTCAACCCCAATTTGAATCACAGGATCACAGAATAGTTTGGGTTGGAAGTAAGCTTGAAGCTTGTCCAGTCCCACCCCCTGCCATGGGCAGAGACACCTTCCACTAGACCTGGTTGCTTGAAGCCCCATCCAGCATGGCCTGGAACACTTCCAGGCATGGGGCATCCCCAGCTTCTGTGGTCAGACTTGCCCTAGTGCCTCACCACCCTCACAGTAAAGAATTTCTTCCTAATATCTAATTTAAGCCTTCTCTCTTCCAGTTTAAGGCCATTCCCCCGTATCCTAGGTCTCATGTTGTAGCTGGTACTTTATAAAAGTACCAGCAAATTCCAGTAGGTTGAGTTAGTGTTTCACACTCTGAAGATAGAGAAACTTGTCAAAGCCATTTTTTCAGCTGAGAGCCTTTCTCAGTCAAGAGAGCTTGCTTTTCAGGCTCTCTTGACTACATTCTCTATTTCTGTTAGTTTATCTTAGTATTTTTTCCTCCTTTTTTACACAAAACACTGCCCCTCATTCTGTGCCATTTGACACCCAGGCAGCAGTCTCCATCCCTCCCTACCTGAACAGAGAAACAGTTCATCAGGTTACACTGGAGATTTGTGGAAAATAGCTTTTGCTGTCTTAGCAGAGTGCTGTGGCACTTGCTACAAAAGCAGCTGTGCTAGAGCAGTGCAGGATACTGCTGTGTAAGTAGATACATCCCACCCTCCAGTTAATACTCTTGCTTTGTCCTCGTTAGGAAGACAAGATTGCTGTTCCCTTGTAACTCAGAATAGCAGTCATGTTGACCTTTGACTTGAGGGTCTTTCACAATCCTTTAATTTCTTCTGGCCTGTTTGATTGCACTAGAGAATATTTGTGTTGAATTTAGTAGTGTGAGGTCTTAAGCTCAGATAAAAGAGTAACTTGGTCATGTCAGCTGAGCCCAGGTACTTGAGGACTTGAATTTAGAGGTGTAAAGTATCTCAAGGTCAGAGTTACAAATGCTACTTTTATCTGGTGTTCTCATCCAAAGTGGAGATGTGCTAGGCAGGCAGAGTTGAAAAGGAACTTGCAGAAGGGGACTGGGAATGAGCAGCCCCCCTGGAATGTATACATTGGCTAACCAGGGAGATCAAGGGCAGATGACGAAAAAGTGGCATGTTAGAGGTGTTGCAATTAAGAGAGAGTAACCAAAAAGCTCTGCTGACTTGCAAAAGTAAATTTAAATGACAACTAGATGATAACAGAAGAAAATCTCAGTGGGGCTGCCTTAATCCTGGATGAAGTTGAGATTAAATGTAACTGGTTATGCCCAAAATGCCTATTTCCTTTCTCAACAGGCTGATTTTGGAGAAGATGGCTAATGACATGAAGGACTGAGAAACAGCAATTGCTAATTGCAAAATACAACCACAGTTTTAACAGGAGAAGCAAAGCCTGTTAAAAGGGCTGCTGACCTGTTAGTCATGCCTCACTCACATCCTTTGGAAGGGGTTAGAAGAAATAAATAGGTTCTGATCTAGCAGATAGAAATGTCATAAAGTCTAGTCTGAGTTTACTAAAATAAGTAACTGATACTTCTGCTCAGTCTGGGCTTCAGTGAAGTGCTTAATAAGCATCACTTCAGGAAATTGTTAGTGAAATGGGAGACGATTAAAATTCTTTAAAGGATGGTGAGTGTGATAGAGGAATTGATGTAAAGAACTAAGGCAGAAAGAGGAGTTTTAGTGATGTGTAAATTGGTCCTGGTGTGTGTTTTATTCAATATTTTCAGTAGGGATCCTGTAGGAAGAGGGGTCAAATGCAATATGCCAAGACTGTGGAGCAAGACAGAATTACCACTGTGTAGTAAATTATCAGAATATCTGGGAGGAAGATAATGAGAATGGGAAAAATACAGATAGTTTCCAATTTCATACCATGAACTATAAGCTTCTCAGATGATGTTATTCCACAGCTGAAAATTACATAGGAAGAGAAGTTGTGGTAGATGGTGCAGGTTACCTGCCAGCCACGAATGAAATGTAGCCATGAGAGGGACCAAGTGCAATGCTCTGTGTAAGGAACTTCCACTGAAGAGAAAACAATCAAAGTGTTGCTGAATAAAAACAATAAATAAGAATAAAAAATATTAAATAAGGCTTTTGTGCCGTTTCAGACCCAAAGTGTCATCACATTCAAAAGTGAAGAATTCATACCAGGAAAGGGCAGGGAAGATATGCTAAGGTGATGGAGGAGAATGTGGGCATGTGTGTCCTGGGATGGCTGGATGGAGTGGCTGGCAGCAGGCAAAATGTGGGCTGAGAGTGTGTGTATGTTTGCTGTCTGCAAGGATATCAGAGAATTAAAGAAGGAGGGAGTGCGAGGAGTTCCTTCAGCTGAATGCCAGCATTAGCATAAGGAATAAATTGATGTAAACTGACAATTACTGCTTTCAGGCTTGAGGCTGGGAGGCTTCTGACCATGAGTGATCGCTCTGACAGGCACAGTGGGTCTGGACACCAAGCTGGCTTTAGTGTGATTTATGTTTTAAAAACTAATTGTGAATGGTAGTTGAAAACTGGAGTCAGTGATTCAAAAGGTCCTGTTCAGGCTTAGGTGCCTCCAGTCCGAGTAGTATCTGGATTACATTATAACTTAGACTGAGTTAATATAAACCTTTATGCATTTATTTATCCCGTTTCTGGAATCTGCTGAACTGACAGGAACAAACAGAGAATAAAACCCAAGCAGCGTTTCAGAGTTCAGCTGCCCATTACTAACTCCACGTATGGTAATGTGACATTCTGAGGTGCATTTGGCAAAGGAATTGTGTTTTCATGCTTCTTTGAGCAAAATTTCAGGTTGTCTTTGCCTTCAGGATATGGGATCTTTTTAATTTTTTGTTATTTTACTTTTAAGCCCTAAACAAAATGGTAGCAAGCCCTGGTCTGTGTTAGGATATGTCTGCGCAGCTGTGCAAAAAGAGATAATGGCGTATTCAGCTTTTGGCGAAGATTCAGTACTTTTCATCTGTCATCAGAGGTTGAAGCAGTAATGCAAAGTGATGCTGGAAAAGCATTATTCTGCTACAGTGACAGCACCATTAAAACCAACAGAATAGGGCTTCTTTATAATCCCTGCTCCAGTAAAAGAATTAACATGCCCGTTAGTTGTGCGAAAGCAGGAAATTATCTGGCTCTGTGCTTGTTTGCATGAGTTTGGGTTTAGGAGGCTTTGCCTTTCTTTTAAGGAACAATATATCTTGCCTCGGGCTCTGAGTTCTTAAAAACAATAATTCAAAGATCCATCCACTTTTTGGGAAGGATGGATGATATGATTTTGTAAATCCCTTAAATGTCCTGGTTATAAAGATAATTTTGACCACAGTGCACTACTGCATCTATAGTCATGAGTAATCTGTAGTTGAAATCCATGTTGATGCATACCCTGCTGGATAGAGCTGTCAACAGGCTGCTAAGTCTTCACCAATTGCAAGGTATCCCAGTGTGGGTTTGGTTGTTTTTTAGCAAGCTCTATTTTTCACAGCTTTATTATTGTGATGTGGAAACTGGTTTAAGCTGAAAATACAGCTTTTAACAAAGTTTTTTTCTCCCTACTTCTAAAAGAACCACATTTTTTTAGCTCTTACCTGAGCTAGATGTACTTTTCTTTATTGGCCTGGAACCTATATTACCTGCTGTGAACCTGCGTAAGGAAATAATTTATACTTATAGCTTAGTTTATCAAAGAATAGTTTTATTTAAACCAGACTTAATAAAATCAGTGTTAGATAGCTAATTATTTTCAAAGGCTGTGTTTAATTAGCTCGCTTGAGATTACAGAGGAAATCTATGGCATAAAAGAGAATTACCAACTTCTTATCTTTTCCACAAGGTTATAAAAATATTTTGTTACAGTTCTTCAAACACAAGTCTGTATTGAACCAAAACAGTACTACATTTATTACCATAGTAATTCAGGCTGTTGAACTGTGGTTTCCAAAGGTGAAAGGCTGATACATTAACCCACTGATCTGCAAGTGTATGACATTTTGTGAAAAATATTCCATACCCTTCTCCTCCAAGCAGTGTAGCAGAGAGCAGGATAAAATGAGTGGGAACAAATGGTAGAGTTAGCTGAGCCCTTTTAGCAGAAGGTGTGTTTTTTATGTCAGGAGGCACACAAAGGACTGATTGTAGGTTTTTGGTGGTAGTGTGACATTCTCTCTGAAGAAATTGTGGCGGTCTGAACCATCAGTTCTCCAAACCTGTCTCAGTTACTCCAGCTTTTATTTCATAAACATGTGTCAGCTTAAAGCAACTGAGGTCTGAAGAATGGATCATTGACTGCAACGTTTTTCAGTGGGCATTCTGATTGCCTTCATCATTTCCCCAAATCTATTTATTTTATTTTTAAGATAAATGGCCTCTATAGCGTCACATTTCTCATCCCAGGGCATGATGCTGGCATGCCTTGGCACTGAGAGCTGCTCTCTGTAATTGAGTCTCCAGGCAGGCTGTCCCTGTCTGCTGGATGTTGGCTTTATTTTCATTTTATGTTAGCCATAACCATAGTAGCCTCATCTGTACTTCACCCTTTTATCTCCCATCCAATGCCTCAGGACAAAAGCACCCATCCTTCAATTAGTTCTATTGGGAGGTGGATAGAACATCAGAGCTTATAATATATGAACTTCTGGAACTTGGTGCAATCCTCTTTTCATATGTAAATGTTGTAACTTTAGAAAATAGTTAGTTGTTCATCAAAGCATATTCATTCATAATTTCTGGTTTCATATGATTTGCCTCACTTTCTGTGTGATGTTTTCCTGTTTATTAGATTAGATTATAACTCTGCCTTAGATGATAACTTACTTGGCAGTGGATAGATACTTGGCAAGTCATTAGGTAAGAGAAATTGCTGTTTAGAAGTCACCTCTGTGATAACCTTGTAGAAATGAGAAAAGTGAGCAGAAAAGTAGTTTTAGTCAAAAGCGAGTTGTCCTCTTTTTTCAGATCCACTAAAGGTTATAAAACTATTTTCTCTGCATTTCTTCCTCCTTCCAAGTAAAGTAACTTCTTCTACCTTTATTTTGATGGATTATACTTCAAAACAATTTTGTGGAGTTTTTGTTGGTTTTTTTGGTTGAGTTTTTTTGGGGGGGAGAGGGCAGTTGGCTTAGTTTTGGGTTTTTCTGAGGTTTGGGGATTTCTTTTGATTGTTATTTAGGGTTTTGTTTTGGTAGGGTTGTTTGTTTGTTTGGTTTAGTTTCTTAGTGACATTCACTGAGATGGATACTGAGCACAGCATTCCTCTTTCTGTCTCTGGCCTGCTCTGCTCCTCTGTTAACACCTGCTGACCTCTGCTCTCTTGAGAGCTGCTGGACCTCTTGGTGGACAGATTCAAGGTTCCTGTAAAATCACTGTTCTTTTATGTGTTGCTTAGTCTTTTCTCTACTTGGATCTTCACAGAGAGTTTTTGAAGCCTGCACACAAAGTACAGTTGTTAATGACTTCATTAGTAAAATCAGATTATTTTTTCCTGGAACGGTGCTGCTAAATGTCTGGATGAATTTGTTGTATAAAGACACAAGATTTGGCAGCTCTAATTTATGAAGGAAAGGAAGTGATATGTGTATCTCTTCAAGCTCTGAAACAGAGGAGCAAGCAGCAAAGGAAGGCCTCTGTTTACACTGGTACTGACAAAAGGATCTTCTAGGTTATAATATTTCATAATATATAAAAAAAACTGATGCTTGCTTTGTTCTTTGAGGGATGTGCTTATCATGAAAGATGTGACTGCTTTTGGGCTGGGACCTTAAAAAGCTTATTGGTATACCACATCTCTGGAATCTCAAAAGAGAAAAGCAAGTGAGATACTAATCTTGGCTCAGTTCTTTAGTCAGAGAATACCCAGAAAGGCAGGTTTGTGCATGAGAAGAACATTTTCCTTGCTTTGACTCTTCCTCTGACAGCATCTCAAGGCCACAGACAGGATTCCTAGAGTTGAAAGAAATGAGATACTCTCCTCTTTCCTCAATTTCTTTTCATTCTGCACTTGTGTATCCCTTCTCAGAGCCCTCCCATAAGAAGAAACTAAATCTATTTTTAGCTTCAGAAATGGACAAGGAGTGCTTTCAAAGGGTTTTATATCCTTTATTGTCTTCCCAGGGAAAATTAGGTACTCAGTTTTTTCAATATAAACTCAAGATCAGATGGTATTATAAGACAGGGCTTTTTTCATGAAGCTCAGGACTGGGATAAATTATTGATTTTCTGAACACCTGCTTCCACAGGGGTGCCTGCTCTGCTTGTAGGGAATAGATTGTAGCTCCTGAAGAACAATTCCTCTAAGTACAGGTATCTGATATTTTTATGTCAACAGCAGAACATCAGATGTGTTGCCAGAGAGTTTTTGCACTGATTAGGGAGCAAGCATCTAAATTTGACTGGTGTAAGTGCAGGTTTACTAAGGAATGGAAGGTTTGGAGCTGGTTAGTTATTAGCATCACTAAAAGCATTGATGCTGAATCTTGAAAAGGACTGGGCTCAAAATGTATCTGCTTCATGTGTGCCCATTTAGAATAGAACAGGTTAGAATTTACAATTGAATAATTAAACAGAGTATGCAAATGAAAATTTTAGGAGTGATAAAAGCTCCAGATGATGGTATGAGGAAGACTGACAATGCAAGTCAAAAGTAAATATATTTTTTTCCTTACTTGCAGAAAATTTGCTCTTCAAATATCAGGTGCTTGGACAATTTCCAGAGTCAGGATGTGGACTAGATTGACCAATTTTCAGCAGATAAATCTTCTGATTCCATTTTTACTGAGTCTTCAAAATGTTAATGATTTGCTATCTGCAGACTTCAGAATATTTCTCAGGGACTGGAACACTGCCGAACTTATGCCGAGTCTGAAAAAATGATTCTTAAAGCATTTCAATTTAAAACCCCATAATTCATCTGAGTATGAGCTGGGAAAGTAGCCCATAGCATACTGCAGATGAGAGCTCATAGCTGTTCTGCTGGGGTTTCAATCCTCTTCAGCTGAGAAGAAATGGGAAATCTTTCCTTAAGGGTTTGACATCAGTAGTGGAGATAAGAATTTAGAAAATTGGAGAATGGGGAGTTTGGTTTGCTCTACTTAATGAATAGTTTTCACCCATAAGGATGTGATTAATCCAGTTGTCTAAATGATGCGTTTTGTAAGTATCTAAGTGTCTGAGGATGCATCAATCTCTAGGTGAGAGATTACAGGTGAGTTGGGAATGAGTTGGTATTGATTAGGTAAAACATTTATTTCCAGGCCATGTTATAAAAATAGCTAATTTGCCAATAAAGCAGCTAGGGCACTTTGAGGAATAGGGCATCCACAACCTCTCTGGGCAGGATCTTAAGAGCACTTCACTGCCCTTTTAGTAAAGAATTTCTTCCTAAAAGCTAATCTAAACCTGCCCTCTTCCAGTTTAAAACCATTGCCCCTTGTCCTGTTACTATCTGTCCCTCATTTTTATAAGCCCCTTTAAGGTGGGCTTTGATGTACAGCTGAAATCACATAAATCCATTAGGTTTATGACAGACAGAACTGTTTTGTTTGCCCAGTTTGATAAGGGATCCCTTAGAGGCTGTACCAGGCTGTGTTTTGGTGATGTCTGTTCTTGTGGTTTCCTTGTGTTAATTCATGTCTTCCAGATCTATTTCCAAGGCCAAATTTTTAAAAGAGGTTTTTTTGTACAAGAGGTAATCAAGTCCATTTGGAGTATTTAGGTGCAGTATAAATACAGAAATGATGAAATCTGTAGAGTTTAGTGGTTTGGAGATTTGTGCAGTCAGCTAAATGAATGCCTGATGGTGAGCCCTGTGAGGCTCAGCTTTGCACCAGGTATGTGCCCACTCAGCTCCAGCCTGGGCAAAACCAGGGGCCAGGACTGCGGGGGAGTTACCTGGCCACTGATGGGTGTCTGCAACGTTTACATAGATATAAATATTTAAAAAAGAATCATAGAATATGCTGGGCTGGAAGGGACCCAGAAGGAACATCCATTCCATCTCCAGTCCCTGCACAGCACCATCCCCCAGAGTCACACCCTGTGCCCCAGAGCATTGTCCAGACTCTCCCTGAGCTCTGTCAGGCTGGTGCTGTGGCCACTGCCCTGGGGAGCCTGTTCAGTGCCCAGCCACCCTCTGGGGCCAGAGCCTTTTCCTGATACCCAACCTAAACCTCCCCTGACACAGCTTCAGCCATTCCCTGGCTCCTGTCACTGTCCCCAGAGAGCAGAGATCAGTGTCTGTCCCTGCTCTTCCCTTCACAAGGAATTTGTAACTGCACTGAGGTCTGCCCTCAGTCTCCTCCAGGCTGAACAGGCCAAGTGCCCTCAGCCTCTCCTCACACGGCTTCCCCTCAAGGCCCTTCACCATTTTTGTTGCTCTCCTTTGGACACTCTCTAATAGTTTAATGTTTTTCTTTTAGTGTGGCACCCAAAGCTGCCCCCAGCACTCGAGGTGAGGCCGCTCCAGCCCAGAGCAGAGCGGGACAATCCCTCCCTGGCCCGGCTGGCCATGCTGGGCCTGCTGCCCCCAGGACAGGGATGTCCCTCCTGGCTGCCAGGGCACTGCTGCCTCATGCTCAACTTGCCACTGCCCAGGACCCCCAGGTCCCTTTCCCTGGCCCTGCTCTCCAGCCCCTCATTCCCCAATCTGTCCATACATGCAGGGTTGTCCCATCCCAGGTGCAGAATCCGGCACTTTCCCTGGTGGAACCTCACACGGTTGGTGATTGCCCAGCTCTCGCATTTCTGGAGGTGCCTCTGCAGGGCCTCCCTGCCTTGGAGGGAGTCAGAGTCCATCTGCACAGGAGCACCAGCCCAGGGCCCACAATTACAGCAGCCAGGGCTACACCTGGTTCCTCTGTGGATACTGAATATAGCTGTGTGTAGAAAGAAAAGGAACATTCATGGGCATACAGAGAGATCCATTTATTTTGCTATTCTAATACTTTATTGAATTTAAATTAAAACAGATCTCCTACAATTTGAACTTTTAACGGACTAGTTATTGTCATTCTGCTGTAATTGCTCTTTAATGTCATTTGAATAACAATCGGAAAGGGGAAAACAAAATTTATGTGCAGTTAAACAGCTGCAGCTGCACCAAACACAAATGTGTGAAAGTTTCCAAATAGGAACTTTAATTTGGCAGTGATTTTGGCAAATAATTGTCCTTTTAGTGCAGCTCAACATCTGTGTGTAGTTTAAAGTTTTGTTACCTCTTAGATAATTAGCTGCCTAGCTTTCATTGTGTTTTAATGTGGTTAAAGACCCTAGTATAAAACATTCCAGGTTTAAAAATAGCGAACTGAGTTGTACTCATGTTAAATTTACATGCCTTTCCACAGCCATCACTAACGGGTATGAAAATACTGACGCTGTGTTCCTTTTAAAAGAGCATTTCAAGTAGTAGTGTACCAGAAAATAATTGGGGGAAAAGCAATAGGCACACACCCCCTTCCCACACTTGGCTGGTAAAAATATGTTATTCTTTGAATTGCTGTTGAATCCCAGTCTACCTGCAAATGTAAGGTTTTACTTGGAAAAAATAGTGTGTGATTCTCCAGAGATGGATATTTTTCCTTGTAGAAAGCAAGCTGCAGTGGTTTGGGGGTGTATGGCTCTGGGAGTCCCATGTGTGCAACAGCTCCTCTTAAAAAGCATTAATCTCTGCAATATGAACTTTGACTCATAATCTGAAATTTTTATGGAGACACTTTACAATTCTCAGTAAATACACTCAGAGCAGAGCTGCTGTTCCATCCAATCCTTCCACAATGAAGCACGGGAGCAATTTATTGAATCCAATGGGAGACCACTGTAAACCGTGATGATGAAATAATGAGTTACAGCAAGTGGTGAACACATACACCTTGGTGCCTTGGGAAATTGTGGAGTTGGATTATATCTGCCCTACAGACTGAAAAATGGGCAGAACAAGCTCTTGGACATCTGATCCAATGGGCACCAACAGCAAGAGAGCAAGAGGTGGGGACATAGCCTCCAACAGCCCCAAACTCAGGAGCTGTGGATGGTGGAACGTCCAGAGGACTGCTGCAAGCTGGGTTCTGAGCACTGAATTTCCAGCTCCCTTGGCAGTCTGATCCTTCTGTATATTACCAAGCAAATGCGTTTCAGTGTTGTGTATTTGTGGGGTTTAAAACATCCGACACCACTGATGTGACCTTTCAAATTTGTAGGAACTGCTAAACCTGAGGCGCCAGCCCTGGAGTTTTCCACTTAACCTTAATCAAACATCTCAATATTTCAATCTCTAAACCATTTTATTTTAAATATCTTTGACATTAATAGCTTGCTCTGAGAACACCTGTGACATTAACACTGGTATTCTAGGCTTTTGAATTCATTCATCCTTCTGGGAGGTGGAAAACCTTCCTTTTGGTACTGTGAGTGCAGGGTGAGTAGGCAAAGCCCTACATGAAGAAAAAATCTGGAGGTAAAAATGAGTAAAAACTTCTGTCAGGTTTGAAAAAACCACCTTTCAACCATACTTACGTCTGCCTTGTAAAGTGTTAAATCTCTTTGAGTCCTTTGTAAATCAAAAAAGCAACTATGCAATCTACACAGAAATCTCTAGCCAGACCTTCTTTCTCTTTGGATATTTACTGTGGTCTAGCCAGAAAATTTTGGAAGAGAATAGCCTTATTCTTTTTTTTTTAATGTGTATATTACTGCCAGGTGAAGAGACTGTTGTCTTGTGCTGCGGTTCCTTTAAGCCCCAGAGCAGAAAATTATTAATGTTACCCTTTCAGGCTATATGATTTTTATCTGTATAGAGTCCTGCTCCAAAAATTGTTTTAAGCTCAATTAATTTCACCATTATTTAACCTCTTGTTTAAATATATGATAATGAAAAGAAAGAAAACAAACCAGACTCTAGTGAGATACTTGTAAGAGGTGAATAATTCAACTTTTAAAAATCTGTTATAACTTGATTTCTTGGCCTTGGTTGTGCCTCATCTGTGCAATTAAAGCACCTCCCAGTCCGTCCTCTTGATCACCAGATAATGTTAAATCCTTTTTTTCTGGCCTAACTGTACATATTTTCAGAATTAATCACTTCTTACTAGTCAAGGCAATTTATCTTTCTTAAATATTAGATATTATTATTAAGTATCAAACTTGCTCTGCTTGAAGAATCTGGGTCACTTCTTAGATTTTAAATTAAGGTAATTGGTGCCTTGTTTCCTCCTTGTGCTTTTGATGTATCATTGGGGTACCAGGAATGTTCAGCTTCCTGCCCCTATCCTTCAAATCCAAGAATAAAGTGTAAATTGTGACTGAGGATCTTTTCTGGAGCTTGAGGGTAGAGAAAGTGGCATCTTGGTGATGACACGTAGCTCCAGACTAATCTGGCACAATCTGGGCAAGTGTAAGTGAAACATGTTGGGTATTATTAATCCCACAGCCATCAGCTCTTGCTTTGGAGGTCCCTGAACACCAAGTTTATTCTGCATTTGGAAAAATATTACGGTGGTGTGGATATTTTGATCTTTGTGCTGTTGTGAGGCATTCACCTTTGGCCATGGCCACAGGGAACACGCTGGGCTGAGTCCTTGCTCTGGCCCAGGACAAGACTTTGTTGAGTTTTCATCAGAGCAGATACCAGCTGTAAGGAAAAAGGATTCCCAGGAACAGAGGAAGACAAGCAACAAAGAGTTCAGATTCAGGTCAAGAAGCACAACTGGGAAATATTTTGAAGTGTACCTTTATGCTGCTGGGTTCTTTTAACTAATAATTTATCTTTCCCTTAGATGCTTTCATAGCTTCACTTTAATTTCTCTACTTCATGGCTTGATGGTTGATTTTCATATATTTAATTACAAGTACTTTGCAGTGCTTTATGTTTAAGTTTATAGAGCCAGAGTTTCTCAAAATTACGTAGCAAGTAATTTTACTATTCCTCAAAAGGTTGAAATACACAATAATATGTGCACTTGACAAAGTCATTTCATAATTTCACCACACAAAGATAGTTTTGTGATGGATTTATTGTGTGGTTTGAGTAATTTTGGACAAGAGTCCCATGGATTTTTATTTGATGTGTTTTTAATTTAAAAAAATATATTGGATTAAATAAAAGACATTATATATTAATGCATTTTTAAAGTATTACTCTACTATTAAATCATAGTCTGTCTCACATATTATATAGACTTTGTAATATCAAAAATGAAAAACAGCTTATAGTCTTGAGGAGTAAAGATTGCCAGCATTTATCTAGATATGACAGAGAGAAAAATTAATTGAAGGCAGAGAAAAAAAAGTGATGGTAATATTTATATCACACTCAAAGTCAGTAGATTTTCTGCATTTAGAGCTGGAAGTGTAACATACTCTGTTTTTTTTTATCAGCTGTAGGAAAGACTGATTTACTCAGGCCTTCCTGATGCTGCTTTTCACAGACATTATAATTTCCTTTTAACTGCAATGGGCTTTCATAAATTATGGGAGGCAAAACAGGAGGTTTGGGCTTCTGACACCCAGCTCCACTTTTCTGCCTTGTTCCACTCCTAAGTAGGCAGCAGCCCTGACATGCTTCAAGTCTGATTTTCATGGAGTTTGTGCATTAAAGACACTTTCTAAATCTTCAATGTGCATCTCTGTGTGCTGTCATCATTTTTTATTTGCACTGGTCAGGCCACAGATAAATTTGTGCTTAATAAAAAAGAGCCATTTTTTCCCCTCTTATTTCTCTCTCTCATTGACATAAATTGTATTTTAGCCACTTAATTTTCCTCCTCTTACCTCTCCAAATGTGCCTAGGACCATGATGGTAACTGAGAGAGATCCATAATATGCAAGGCTTTTGTTTTACCAAGTTGGAAGGAGGTGGCTAGATTTTTGGGATGGTTTTCAGCTCTGCAGTTGTGTTTCTGGTTCACACTGTACCAAGATCACTTGGAAGCCAACTCAGCTGGCTTCCTGTGGCACTGCTTTTGCAGTCCTCCCCTCCCCGAGCCGGTATTAGCACCAGCAGTGCCATAACCAGTGTTGTTTTCTTTCTGGAACCATTCCCAGCAAAATGCAGAGGTCCTGCCTTCTTGGGTCCCAGCATCTTTGGGGCTCTAGGCTCTGTGTGTGCCCGGGCTCAGAGGGATTGCTGTGTTTCCTAAGGGATTGATTTGTTTCCCACAGATCAAGTGTTTTGGTGCTTGGTTTTTGCACTAGTGTCCTCGGGGTCTGGGGTGAGGAAGGAGAGGGAGTTCTGTGAACAAATGAGTGTGATGCCTAGATGTGTATTATTGTAAGTTCCAGTTTGAGGGGTCAAATTCTAAACTGTTCTGGTGTCAAAAGCTGACTGGCTTCATGTTACTGGCTTGGCCAGTGATGGATTTGTTTTCATCAACCAAGTCAACTTCATCTGTCTGTGCCTTTTTTTCCACTTTGCCTTATCTCCTTCATCTCTAATGGGAGACATTTGCTCATTCTGAGCTCACACCATGGGGCTATGATTTCATCTGGCACATTTAGATGTTACCAGAATAGGGATAATAATAGGTTGTTTGGAAAATTTCTAAGATACCCTCTCTCTCAGCGGGTTGATTTTTCAGCAATAAATGCAGGTTTCCAAGTTCATTTTGGTTCCATTGCAGTGCAAGTGCTTTCTAAGCTGCATGCAGAAGCTTCAGTTCTCTCAGACACAGAATTCATACATACATGCACCTCCCAGAAACCTCTGTGTGCACGTTTTTATTTGATAAGATTTAGCCCAGAAATGGAACCACACCATCATGTGCATGTGAGATGTAAAGTATTTAATAAATGGGAAAAGGCCCCCATCTCATTTGGAGCTTATTTGCTGTCTCTTCAACTACAAAGTCTGTAGTGTACATTTAGCAGTGGTTGAGTCTTGCATGCATTCACTGCAAGAAATTCTAGAAGCTGTTGAGTTTCACCATTACTAAATATAGTACTCACTCTAGCACTCTTCAAAATATTTAACAAAAAGGAAAGCTTGTTTTAGTAGTGTTTGGCATTTTACAGTCTCAAGATAAGCAAAAGCTTTAGTTTTACCTTAATATTGGTTTGAAAGTAAAGTCTGTAATGTGACTTGTAAAATAGATTTCATTATTGTATATGCAAAGTTTTTTCTAATTCTTTTAAAGACAAAAATATTTACAGAGAGCAAAACTTGATTTACAGTTGTACTTGAAACTGTTGCTGTAAGAACATAATATAAAAGTGAGGTAAAACTAGTATAAAATCGTATAAATAATACAAAACTAGTTTGGGATTAACCATCTGCAAATATTCTATCACTCTAATCATAATGGGCCAACAGCAGGACTCAGGAATAATGTTAATAATTAAATGTGTTTGAAAATACAGCAAATGTATTTTTGCATGCCTGTAGCAGTTTCAACCTACATATTTTTCATATTGAATAAAAGAGAATAGCATCTGCTTTTAAGAGAAGTTGTTGTTACCAGAAAAGAAAACAGAATAAAAAGAGGTGAAATGTGCAATAGCAGCAATATTTTGCTTCTAACTGTAACTTACCCTATAATCAAATAAGCTACAACTGCCAGGACATGTCATTTGTCAGGACATCCAAGTTCTTTTATCATCACCCACCTCAAATAAGTCAGCCTGTCCACTGCATTATGTTCACTACTCAGTTGGCCAGAAGAAAACCTTCTTGGTTCAGACAGATGGTAAAGAGATAGTAGGAACTAAATAAGTAAAACAAAATTGCATCTAAACTTGATACTTATTGGGGTTTCTTCCAGAGGTCATTTGGCTTCTTGGAGTTGCTGACTCCATTAAAAAAACAAAATGGATTTTGTTTATTCCACTTAATTTGTATCAGACACATAGTGCCAATTTTCAGTCTGTTTTCTTTGAGGTTTTTTTCTTTTTCTTTCCTCTTTTTTTTTTTTCTTTTCCAACCAAAAGAAGAATTTCAGCTGCTCTGTCATTATTAAAAAAACAAGAAAACAAAACAAAAAAAGGGTACAGAAACAATCCCCACTCCTCCCTGAAGTTGCTTGTGTTACAGGCACAAATTTTAACAACCCTTTTTGTGTTAAAGGGCTGATGAAACACCTGAAAGAATAGACTTTCACATAAGTGACCAGTTAAAAATACTGTTCTCTTCCCAAGTTTTTATTTTGAAGGTTTTAAGGTTTTCCAGAGTCATGCTGACTATTGGCAGTGTGGAAATCAGGCACTGAGGGCAGGAGAAAGTGTTTTTGGAGGGAGGCTGGTGTTTGCAGCAGTGCTGAGGGACACATCGAGCTGTTTGCAGGAAGCCACCAGAATGGCTCTGTAAAGATGATGGTCCTTGTTTATTTTATAGGCCATTCTTCATTAGGGTTTCTCAGCCTGGGCCAAGTTGTTGTCAGTTGATAGTGGCTCAGAAACCATTTTTGTGGCTGTTCTTACAATCACAGAATGGTTTGGGTGGGAAGGAACTTTCAAAGATGGTCAAGTCTACGTCCCTGCCATAGCCAGGGACTCCCTGCACTAGACCAGGCTGCTCAAAGCCCCACCCAGCCTGGCCTTGAGCACTGGTTCAGTGGTAATTAAAAAGATGCACTTGTCACTGATCCTTTACCCCTAAATCTTCATGACAACGTTCCCACTGTTTTGTTTTCCTTCCCTTCCCTTACTCTTTCTTCCCTCAGCATCTTAAGATGAGTGTTTCTGGCGTTTGTGATTTTTGCTTTATTGATAATTGTGTGTTGGGTTGGCAGCATTCTTCACTTCCTACCTACCCATATCTGGATGGAAGAGTTTAATGGGTCTTGCATTGCACTGTAAGAGTCAGCAGATTCGAGAAAAGAAAATTAATGACAAACCACTTTGCACTTTGAGAACTTTTGCCTCTGGCAAGGAAACCATTGATTATCTTTTTGTGATTGAATTCCTTTCTTTTCACATAGATACTTTGCATCAAAGTAGTCAAAAGCTTGGAATATGTACAAGCTCCAGTGATTGACTTTTACTTTCTATATAACATGCAAAATCCCGTTTTTAAATAATTTAATAAAATGCATATTCACTACTTAATTTTTAATTTCTCATTACCCTTTTAAAATACAGAAGTTATGTTGTGTTTATGCTATTTGCCCCCTCTGTTTCTAGTTTTTAAAAATGTTTTTTGCCTTTCATCCACTTTTATTTTTATTTAAAAATATAGACTGAATTTCTTCTCTGGTGCTCTCAGTGCTACTTTTTTTGAAAGTTCCTGTATTTTTGTATTGATGGACTGATGGACCATGTAGGCCATTAGAAGAACTGCAAAGTTAAACAGTAGGAGTAGCACTGAAGACATAATTAGGTGAAGCATTTGTAGCTTTGGGTATGGCCTGTAATGAGGAATTAATTGTATTTCCTTTATGTGTGTGGGTTAATACTTAACCCTGTCTCTACACCCGCTCTACTGTTTGAACATTGCTCAGAATTACTCAGCCTGTTGCCAAGTTTGGATGTTGCAGATAAAAACAACATTCTAGAACCTTCTGTGCTTCTCATGCTCCCCAGTGGGGGAAAAACTGACATCCTGGTCAGAAGAGCTTCGGGGTTTGAATGTTTCAGATGTGGATTTCAACATTTCATTGTGCTGTTTGACAGATTAATTGCATTTTTGTTTGCCACCTGCACTTTGTGTTGCATCAGCTCAGGCAACACTGTGCCAAGGCCGTGTATCTCCAAAAGGCACGCGTTGAAAGGTCTGATGAATTACAGTTTTCCAAATAACACAGCACTGACACCCCGTAAGATTACAGAGGGGAGAAGCGTGATATTCGTTTTGCAAACATTATTTTCTCCCTTTTCTGTGCATTGTCAGTTTAGCTTCTTGATTTTCCCTCGGTTAAGCTAAGGAAACAAAGATTGCAGTGGCAACGACATGGGCACATTGCTTCTCACAAGTGTCTTTTGTAAATAATTTAGGAAAAGAATTACTTTCCTGCATTCGACTGGAGGACAACTTAGCAAGATTGACTACATTTTAATCATCACATTTGTGCCTTCAGTTGTTGGTAGTATTTTGTTACATGGTTACAAAGGCTGGCAATTAAAATATAATGCTTCTGCCTCATACAAGACTCACAAACACCTATTTAAACATCCTGGAGATGGCCTGGCTATGTCCACTGAATTTGTGTTTTGGTACCCAAACACTGAGGGGTTTTTTTAATGTGTCACACACACAAAGTATGGATATATATTGCTTGTAGTGTGTTCCACTGGATGTGGCCTGTAGTGTCTCATCTAGTCCAGTATTTCATCTCCAGAAAGAAAAGCTGCTGCAATCCCCATGGATTTGAGATGTACCGTTTGGCCATTATTGTTCTACTACTATTTAATGTCTGAAGCATGAGAAACACTTCTTATTTTGCTTTATATTTCAGTTACAAAGCTTTACCTGAAATATAAAATTCATTTAAGAATCATAGAATGAATCATAAAATGGTTTGGGTTAGAAGGGACATTATAGATCTGATTCCAGTCCCCCAGCCATGGGGAGGGATACCTTCCCACCTTCCACTAGACCAACTGGAAGAAAAAAATGCATCCAACCTGGCCTTTAACTCTTCCAAATCACTCTCCGTTCCTTCTTGCCTTCCTCAACATTCAACACCATGTTTTATGTTCTTGTTTTGGGGCGTGCTATTATCCTGTGCCTGTACAAAAACACTATATAAATTATTGTTAGATGCCTGGTTGTAGAGCTTCTGAGCAGATTACTTCCTTTTAAAAATAAATTTGAGCTCCAAACATGCCAGTTATTCAGCAGAGAGTAAATATTTACTTCCTGGAGTTTTTTTTCATCAAACGACACAGCTATATTGGCCTTCCCTTTAGTTTGAACAAGAAATGGAACAAGAAATTCCCAGGAAGAAATCTCCTTGTTCAACACCCAACAGAAAACTCAAGTAAATCTGATGATCTAAAGGTCTGTTGTTTTCATACTGATCCATGTTGACATGAAATCTGTTCATCTTCTTTGCAACCTTTGGTGTCAAAATATTTGTGCTGTTAAACTGAAGGCAGAAATGACAAAAATCCTGTTGACAAATACATACAGTAAACATGAGAGTGAAAATGTATGTTATTGTTTTCCAGGAGATTAATAAACCTCAGTTACATGGGCTTAAATATGATGGTGCAGACCTAAAGTGCAGCAGGTTTTCAGGATCTTCAGCTTTTCCTTGTCTGGGATGCAATGGTGCAAGAGGCACTCAGGGGAACAATGGATGTGGGCTTGCCTGACTGCATGATTTCTGTGGGGAAGCAGACAAATCTCCCTCTGTAAATTGGTTTTATTCTCATCTGGGCAACAGGGATGTCCTGCTGGTCCAGTGCTGCCCTGCATTGACCCTGCATCCACCTTGGACCTAAATGTTGGGACGAGATGCACCAGTAACGGGTTTAGGGGTCACAAAATGCTGTTAGCCATGCAGGATCTAGGGAATGTTTTGTGATGCTTAAAGACTTTTCTGTTCCAGTTTTCTTGAGAGTAGTGTTAAGAAGTTAAGGCTACATTTAAGCAGCAGAAGGAGGGAGGGCAGTAAAGTTTGAAGTTGGGTTCCCTGGGTGATGGTCAGGGAACCATCACCCACTGTAGAAGCAGTGGTTTGTAACAGAGCAATTCCCACTGGTACCAGCAGCCACCAAAGGATGGAGGAGAAAAGAGTCAGCAGGAGGTTCTGAACTCTGGAATTTGCTCCTTTTCTGATCAAAGTTCAGATATGGTTATTAGGATACACTTCAAAACTGGAAGGGTGTTTTTATGAGATAACTGTGGTCTTTCCTTATTATGTTGAGGGAAATCTGTGTGGATTTTCCAGAGTAACTGTGATGTCCATGATTCTAACTCAGGAATTTGTTATCTAAGTCCACACTTTTCTTTTTTTAAGTGATCAAATCACTAAGTACATAGGCAACATAAATCTGTGTATGGAGTTATGAGAAATGTCAATTTTCAGTCTGATACTGCAGATCAGTACAAGCTAACTCAGTAAAAATCAGGACTTAACAGGTCTCTTGCATCAGAAGTAGGACATAGAAATGTTACTTTCCACAGGATGATTTTTTTTTCCCTCTTGCATCATCTCACAGAGACGTCAAAATTTGCAAAATTAGGTCATTTTAACCATCAAAATTAAGAGGAGCAAACCATTTGAATTTCAGTGTAAGAAACAGCAGGAGGGAGTTTCAAGGTAAGGAGAGACCAGCCCAGGTTACTCAGGGGAGGATGGCCAAGCTCACTGACTTATTTTTCAAATCCGCCCCTAATACCTTGCCCGGCCCTGGCTGGGATAGGGGGAAAGTCCTCCTTCAAATGTTTTCCTCTGAAGAGCACTCTCAGTAAATTAAAATTACAGGTGTAGTGGTTTCAGGTACAAATCCCACCTTGGCACAGTGCCCTGCTACATTCCCTTACTCAATTGAAGGATTTATATCTGAAACTTTACCTCTTTTGGGCTGCACTCCTGTGATTTGTTCCATGTGGTTGGAGATGATGAACATCAGCATCACTAACGTTAAATGCAGTTCTAAAAAAATTATCTAAAATAAATTATTAGGAATGCAATGGCCATATTTTTATGTATTATTTATGGACAAATATTAGATAACCTGACCACATATTTTGTCTCTAGGGCAGTTTAATTAAATAAAACAAAATGTAGAAAAAATAAATTAGAACTTTATTTAACCCAAGCAAACTTTTTACTAAAACAGAAATCAGCTTGCCATCTGTTATAATTGATGGAGGTCTAAATTGTCTTTTTTTCACTGGAACATTTAGCAGACTGAGCTATATTTAAATCACAAGGTTTGTACTTAGAACATCCAGAAATTAGGTTATTATTTATTAAAAGACTCACTGCATTCTCGTTTCAGTAGTGATGAATGCAGGAAAGAAAAACTTGTTTCCATCATCGAATTTTCAAGTACAATTACTTAGCTATGCGCTTGTACAATTACTGCTAAAATGTCATATATATAAATGACTGTATAATCACATTTATAAAAATGTACCACAGGATGATATTTCTGTCGATGCTGGAAGAGAAGACTCTAGGAAAAACGGCTTAATCTGGATAGCTGTGTTTTTTAATTGCCCAGACTGCATCCAAAATACGAAAAATGGGTATTTTTCTGAATAGTCACCTCATTGTTTATAGTGATTAGCCCAGATAAGAATTTAAGAAGAGGCCTAAGCAACAGTTAAATTAAGTTTTAGAAACCACACTCTTCCTAAGAGCTGTAATTTTGCTCCCAGTAGGCCTCTAAATGCTACTCACATGCTGCCTTCTAAGCCCCATTATAGATGTCAGTGCTCCTTAAGTTTGGCTTTGTTTAAAAAGAAAAAAAAACCCCTTCTTTCTGAATGAAATGTGCAGGCAGATCATTAGATTAAATTGCTCAGGAAATGATATGTGTAAATTGGATCTGCAGAGTCGTTACACAGCCCCAAGTAAACTTGGGAATCTAAGGGCATTGTATGGGTGGAAGAGGAGAGAGGCTACAAAGGAGGAATTTAGAAATACTGCCCTGGCATGCAGGGACAGTGTTAGAAAATCAAAGCTCACATTGAGACTTGAATGTCAAATGCAAGGAAAAGCTTCTACAACTACAGGGGTGGTATGAGGACTGGGACTGTGTTTCTGGGGACATGATGCTGAAGAGGATGACGAGGATCCTGCTGTGTAGGCGGATTCACTTTGGTAGAAACCTGGCTGCATTTGGGTACCAGGGGACAGTGGTAAATAATGTTTTCCTCAGTTTGAACAAGGTTTTTGGCACTTCCACAGTGTTAGCCAAGCTGAGGTGTGTGGTGGGATGGTTTTGTCAGGTAGGCAAGCAGAGAGGTAAAGCTCTGGTTGGATGATGAGGCTCAGAGCTTGTGTTTATGAAGTGCCATCTTTATTTTCTGGAGACAACAGCAAGTGGAAGAGGATCTGTCACGTTAGAAGATCTTGCTCATTTAACAGCAGCAGATGAAAGCAGGCAGTGACACTAGAATGGAACTGCAGCTTTTGACCACAGCCAGTATCTCCAGGTTTCAAAATGAGTTTTTCACTTATTTAGTTTGTAGAGTAACAGAATGTTTGGGGTTGAAGAGCCAGTAAAGATCATCATTCCAATGCCCTTGCCATAGGCAGGGACATGTTCCACTAGACCAGGCTGCTCAAAGCTCTGTCCAGCTGGGCCTTGAACACTTTCAGGAATGAGGCAGCCACAGCTTCTCAGAGCAACTTGCTCCAGTGTCTCACCACACTCACAGTAAAGAATTTCTTCTTTATGTCTAGTCTAAACCTACTGACTGTCAGTTTGAAGCCATTACCCCATGTCCCATCATTACATGTCCAGTCCCTCTCCAGATTTCTTGAAGCCCCTCGAGTCACCAGAAGGTGCTCCAAGATTTCCCTGGAGCCTTCTGTTCTCCAGGCTGAACCCCTCCTGCTCTCCCAGCCTGTCCCCACAGCAGAGGCGCTCCATCCCTCTGATCACTTGTGACTTCCTCTGGACTTGCTCCAGCAGACCCATGTTGCACTTATGTTGGGACCCCAGAGCTGGAGGCAGCTCTGCAGGTGGGGTCTCACCAGAGCAGAGCAGAGGGGCAAAGTCCCTTCCCTTGATCTTCCCACCGTTCCCTGGATGCAGCCCAGGACACAGGTAGTTTCTGGGCTGTGAGTACACGTGGCCAGGCCATGTGGAGCTGCTCACCCAGCAGCGCCCCAATGCCCTCCCTGGGGCTGCTCTCAGCCCCTTCTCCACTGCATTCATTGCTAGAGGCCTTCACTGAGAGCAGGTTTGCACTGAGCCTGCTACGAGAGTCAGCAGTGTAGGACAAAGCCAATGGAGATTCTATTCTCCCCATTAAACTCATTAACACCCTTCTCTTGGAAGCTCTGTCAACATTCAGGGAAACTGAGAACTTCTATGGACCAATCATTAGGTTAAGGTCTGAAATGCAAGCAAGATGTCAGGTTCTGCTGAGCCCTTGTGGAAAGATGGGACAAGTCCACACAACTGTGCTGCCCTCACCTGACCAGGGCCAAATGGGTAAATCCTGGTGGGAGGTTGGCTGCAGTAGCAGCAAGCTCTGCTGTTCTGAGGGATTTTCCTGGAAAAGATTATTCCATGGCAGAAATCATCCCCTTCTGCTTTCTGAGACTGATGTCAACAAAGAGGCCAAGTTTACATCCTATAAATACCTGTTTATAGCTCGCATTTTTTCCCATTTTATCATCTTGCCTATAGCTAATTTGTGACAGGGGAGAGATTTTAGCCAAGAGAATGTGTGGTAAAAGGTTGTTCTTATTATCTGTATTTTACTAAAAATCACAATGAGTTACCAAGACAGTTGATTTTAAGGCAGGCATTATCCAGGGCAGGGTACAGTACTGATTTAAACATTTAATTTATGATAGCGTATGTTATTCCAATAGCTGTAGGAAGCATTTTAATAAAATATGGATTTATTTTACTGAAAATCTTTCAAAGTTTTAGTACCACTGTGAGTTTATTTTGGCACACTCAACTGTCCTGTCCTCTACATTAAGTGTTTAATTGAATCCCTCTAGTATTTTAGTTTAACGTCCTGAAAACTATCATCTGAGTAATATTGTTGTTTCATGTTCATAATTATTTTAAGAGTTATGAAAAACAAAAATTAGCTTGTGTTAATGACATTTTATGTAGCAAATAATTAAAAGATTTAATTGGAAAATTCAGTCTTAGCAAGTGGAGGTCTTGCATACTTGGATGGCAAATGTTCATTGATTTCAGGAACATCAAGGTTTGGTCCATAAAGGAAAAAGAGACTTCTCATTTCTCCTAATTTCTCCTTTCTCTCTGGAAAACAGAAAAATTGATTATTTTTCTGTAGACCTATACTTACTTCATGCACCATAACTATTGCAGAAGTGGTAAGTGTGTGTTGTGCTTCTCAGGTCCCAGGAAAATATTTGATTATTTTTTAAATCTAGTAAGTGTTTTGTGTATTGATTTTTTTGCAATTAATAGTAGCCCTGTCAGGGAGGATGAGGAGTCAACTTTATGGCAGACTTTGGTTTAAGCTGGATTGAGAGGATCTGTGTGTCAGGACATGAGGGGTAGGATGTCCATGGCACAGGGCATGGTGAGTTAAACACATGCAGGTCTTTGCTGGGTAAAAATTAAGGATGGGAGAAGAGCACAGGCAGATGGAGGCACAGACATCTATTATTGATGGATATGGTTGTGATTGGAGTACAGTTACACAGATTGCTAAAAGCTCAGAGCTGAGATAGCCATCTCATAGGAAAGCAGGATTGTCTTACACCTGCTGTGTTTAGTTCTTCTGTACAACATAGATCTGGCATTAAAAAATAAATGTATAAACCACACTGGAGTTGACAGTCTTTTCTTGATTCTAACAATAGTATTTTTTCTGGTGGTGTAAATGGTTTAGCAACACATGAATGCAAAATTTTTATTGATCTTAATTTCTCCTTTCCGTACTCCATGATTAATTTATTACTGTTTTGGTGATCTTTGCCCAACAGAATTCTTATCACAATTTGTAGTTTAGTTTCCTAATTGGATTTCTGTTTTAAAATTAAAGTAAGTTTTTCTTCTTAATCTTGAGCTGCCAGATTTATCTACCTTGGAAAGGACCACTCCTCTCTCATCAACTCTGTTCTTTGTGTAATAGTGAAATGTTCAGCTATAGTAGAAGTCAACAAAAAATGTGTTAAAAGTATGATTCAGTGGGAGGCTGACGTAATACTTTCAAAACACAGTAGCTGTATTGAAACAAATGTAATTTTACAGACCTTCAGGTTTATATTGTATTTTTTTAGCAGTAGGAACTTGAGTTAATTAGCCATAGGGAGGACATGAGGCAGATCAGGGGCAGTGCAAACTGCAGGTTAGTCAGCCTCCTACAGATTGCTATAGGATATTTCTTTACAGGGTAGCACTGTCTAATCTTTACCATATCCACTGTGAAACCAGAATGATGCCACATTCTGACACAGCTGAGATCAACACCATGGATGAATGTGTGCCTGTCCTTGGTCTCGTTAGTCATATGGAGAATGACTCCTCAGTTGTACTGGGATATCTAAATATTTTATGGATTTGCTCTGACAGCAAGCATGAGTGTTTAATAGGAAAATACTATACATATTTTAGAGATGAACCTGGATACATAGAAGGGCAGTGGTTTAGCATCACAAGGTTGATCGGAGACTGGTGACAGAATCAGGAACTCATTGTGTGTTTCCCAAATCTTGTCTGGTGCATTAATCCTTCTAATTTCTTGCAGTTTTGACGTGCCTAGGTTCCCTTTCAAAAGCGACTGCCAGCAGAATTCCTCTAGGCTCTGTCTTGTGCAACTTTTTGCAAACTGAATGGAAAAGTCTAAGCTGTGTCATCAGTTAGAATGTCAGCAAGTTAAATATCAAAAATTGATGGGCAGAATCCAGTTCTGCTTGACAGAATACCAGAATAGGCTTGCAGTGCTGAGAGACAAACATGTTTAGAGAAGCACTGACTGAGCTAAACCTGAACCAGGTAGCAGTGTTGGTCCTTCAGGACTTGTTGCCATTATCTGATGGAGGACACCTCTGCCAGCAGCATCCCTATATGGGGTGATGAAGGTGCACAAACTCCATCTCATTCCAGACTGTGCTTGGAGCACCCGGCATCATGATCTGTTTATTCATTGCTGGTCTCCAGACATCCCATTTTGGTGCACTTGGATATCCAAGTGCATGAGCCCTAAACTATTTCAGTTATCTAATGTAAGATTATCTAAGTAAAAAGAACTTGTTATTAATTTAGAGCTGTAAGTCCCTAAGGTCATTGTTTCCCATGCTGTGTGGGGCTTCCCGCTGAAGCCCTGTAGAAATGTCTCTCCTCTTGTCTGTGGTGCTCTCAGTGGGATCACCACGAGCTCTCTCCTGGAAATCAGCTGGTCTGTGGTAAGACATCCCTTTTCATCACAGCTTCTCAGTAGTAACTGCTTTTTGTTATGCACATCAGGAGCAGGGAGAGGCTGATATCAGGAGATGTCTCTGTGAGAGAGAGCTCATCTGTTCTGTTCATTCCTAGAGGGAGTGGGGCAGTGACCAGCCATTAGTCAACTTCAAGTTTTTGAAGCTGTAATTCCCCAAAGTGCAGCATCAGGAAGGAATTACCAGGTTACTTCAAACCCTCTTTGTATCATGTGCATACTTGATGTATGATGATGAACCTGCAGTTCAGCCCCAAATGTTTTATTAGACTGCTCTTTCTGAAAAGCATTTGAAGTATTCAGGAGATAAAGACATGACCATAATAGTTGTAGTATAGTCAATAACATCCACTTGAACAACAACAAAATAAGCTAGAAAATAGACTTTTGAATGAGCTTCTAAGCTGCTTGGTGTTATGATGTCTTCCTTTAAGATTAGGCAGGCTTGTAGTGTCTGGTATTTCCCCCTGCAAAGTGTAATCATGTTATCTCTCAGGGTTTTTTTTTTTGCAGTCTGAGTACATCGTGTTCTTCAAGGCATTTTTTTTTCTCCAGCACTGAGCATTTTTCTTTTTGCACCCATACAGAATATGGATGCCAGAGCTGGCAGCAACTGTTCACTATTTATAATGTTGGTAATCCTGTCCACAATGGCAAAAATTGAATTTAAGGATTTTTTCAAGGAAAACATGACTTCTTCATGTTGAGGAGTGGTTCTTGGAGCTCACACAGTTGCACATCCCTTTTAAGGCTCTAATGCCCTACCCTGTCAACGTGACATTAGTCTTTTCTAATAGCAAAGCTTTCCATCTTGGATTTATTAAAGCATGTATTGTTTCTTTATTTATCTGTGCTCCAGAATGACTGCGTGATTGCACTTCTGCTATTATTTTTAGTCAGTTATTATTGTTTTTATGATGTTCATGGTAATTTTTGCAAAGATTTTCTATTTATGTCCACATTGTTGGCGAAGATGATGACAAATACCCATTAGAAACATCTTTACTGAGGGAGTTTTTCATTGACAAATGTGTCCTAAGATAACTGATCATAATCCTTTTAATATGTGTTTGTTTTTATCAGCCTTTTGGAGCACTAACTTCTTAAACCAGAATGTCAGTAGTACTAACTTGGCCATCCTGCAAAGCTCTAATTAGTTGCATCTTCATGGTTGCCTTAAATGAATTTGTTAGATATTTACGAATCCTGGTAATGAATGTAGCATAAGAATTAAGATTATTACTTTCTAATGAAAATAATTTGCTATTTAGTAGAAATAATCAACAGTATGTAAGTACACAGTGTCTGGATTTCATTAGTTGTTTATTCTTGTTGGCCAGATCAAGTTTAGAAATAAATTTTCATACCAGATCTGTCCAATGGCCCAAGAATTTCAACAACTGTACTTCATTAATTAATTGAGACCATAATCTAGTACTAGGAAAAAGATATTTAAAAAATAATTTAATAAAACTCCCATGAAGTGGCCTTCCAGTAAAGAAAATGGACTTGGAATGTATTTATTAGTATTTGGCTCACTCCTTTGAATCTGCATGTGCATGCATAACTGCTCACAATTAGAATTATTTTTTTCTAACGCATCTGTGTGGGTGTGCTTGGTTTTTGTGGAGAGAGATGTTGCATTTAACTATGCAGTAAGTCATATATATAGTACAACTTGTTTTGGTCAGAAAGAAGTGGAATTATAATGTGATATTCTTACATTTCTAGTAGTGTAAGCTGCTCAAAAATCTATTTTGCAATTATCTTGATTATTTAAGTTCTTTGGATGTCCTTGTGAGAGCAATAGACTGTTCTTTCCAGCTGAAATTATTTAGCTGTTTCTTTCCTCAGTTAATGTAGGGAGAGAAAATCAATACAGAAGATAATATTTTAGCATTAGTTGATCCTAGGGTCTTATTTGATTCCAGCCGTAGCAGGCTAAGTAGCAAATGCTCTTAGCAATTGTTTCTGTTAGTGGAATTTTGAAAGCACTAAGAGAAATCTTGATCCATGGAGACAGTACAGTAATTCACATTGACATATTTTCCCCATTTGCCACAGGGCAAGTTGAACTATTAATGCTCCTGTGCAAAACCTCTTTTCTCCTTTCCTCTTTTTTTTTTTAAAGCAGAAATGAAACAGTGTTGATCCTAACAGTGGATTATATGTAAAAATTTAAACTACCCTGGAGCCATCAGAGGGAAAAAGATTCAGAAAATTTGCCATCACTGAATCTTTGCTTTTTTTCTAAACAGACCTGTGTTCCATGAGTATATATATTTATTTATTTACCTGGTGGATTTCTGTAGTGTTTTGGAGATTTGATGGTTGTTTTAAGCAAGAAGGCATCTCTGGGGTCAGGGAACAGGTAGCAGCAATTGCAAAAGAAACTGTTTGAATACTGCATGTCCACATGAACTGGCTCTAACAATAAAATATTCTCTGAATCCATTCTGTGCTCCACAATGTGCAGTCAGTGCCCAATGGAGACAGCCGTTCCAATCATGTATACACAAGGAATATTTGTTATCCATTGTAGTATTTTGCCTGCAGCTTTGAGAGACCCAATTTTATCTTCCCTTAAGCAGCCAAAATGATGTCAGCATCAGCATGGTACTTTTTTTTCTTTGAATGTTTCAAGAACCAAGAAATTGAGCTGTTTGTTGATAAATGAAGGTTTATGTAAAATACATACAAATTTAAGCAATTTAACTCAGTGCAGTAAAATGGCCTTTGAAATGAGATTTAAATGTGAGTTCTTGAAAATCTGGTTGGTTTGATGTGCAGAAAATAATAGACAGTTGACTCTTAATAATGCCATAAACAACAATTAGGCTGTGAGGAGCAGTTAATGATAGATGACCAAGTATATATAATATATCTTCTCAATGTGCATCATCTTGGCTTTATGCTACTGAACTGTGCTTGTGCTATTAGATTAAAAGTTAACTAGAAAAAAGTTCTAGATAAATTAGCAAACAATTTCTTTGGTGTCCTTTCCCTTCCATCATTTCCCTTCCTCCTGCAACCTTTTATTTTTTTTTTAAAAGAGCCAAGAGACTAAGCTTAGGTCACAAATGGGATGAGTTTGATGACCTCAGCCTATGGCCTCTCAGACATCTGTCTACATCTGAAAACATGCATAGATTTTAGTACAGTTGGAAATCTCTTGTCAGGCAAGATTCAGGAATAGACTGGCAACACTTAATTCTGCTTGTGATTGTAAAACCTCAAGAAACAAACAAATCATCTCCACCACTTGGTATTTTACTAAAAGTTACACATAAACAGAAAAACATTCAAAGTACTCATTGAACCAAACTAGGGTTGTTTTTCTTCTTAGACTATTTATTATCTCCATGAATTATTGTTCATTCTTCTCTTGTGATAGTTCTTTCTGATGTGGGGCTTCTCTGTAATGTTAATCATAGAGGTGCAGCCTCTGGGAAAGACACAAACTTTAACCTTTCTGGGTCATGGGTCTTGGAAGCCACTTCAGTCAGAGATCAGCACAGTACAGTGATACACAGCTTGTTCCCATTTGTTTCCAGGTCTTTCAGGAAAAGAGAAGTAATTATTTATACCTTATCTATATACATTTACTTATTATTACAGCTCAGTTGTCTTATCCTCCAGTAGTTAATTTAAAGTACATTTTTCCTAAGGTAACTTCATCATCTGTGATATAACTTGCACTGTTCATAAGGCGTGTCAAATCATTTTAATTAAGAACCCAATCTGTTTGCATGGAAGTATTTCACTTTTGGTCTATGTCTGCTGAACTTCCTTCTTACTGTCAAATCATCTCAGCATGTACTGTGAACATTCTTCCAGATACATAAAATAATACAAATTAATTAAAGAGTATTCTGATATCCATGACTCTTCAGCTGTTCACAGAATTATATAGGACCCAAAGAAACCATAAGAATTTGAAGGAAAAAGATAGACTTCATATACTTTAAGATCTTCCTTGGAATTATGTGATAAAAATGAAAACTTAAAAATTGTGTATTTCATCAACATTGCAGATTTTTAATGTTTATTGTGTTACTTGTGATCTTGTAATTCAGATGGCACATCAGTGTAATGAAAAATAATAGTTCATTACATAAAAGCAGTATATAACGTACCCTCCTTCATGAAAAAGAGAAGTAATTGTCTTGATCAAATAAATGGGAAAAAAAAAAAGCAAGATATGCAACATGGTGTGCATTAATTGAAACTGCTTTCAAAAGGTACATAATGTTCCAAGTCCTCTTACACTCAGCATTCTGTTCCAGGAAATTTACCTTTCAAAACTGTCACAGAATTTATTTTAATGCCGCTTGTTTTGCTCTGCAAGCCACTTTCTATCATTTACCAGCAGTCCTGGTTCACTGGGGAGGTCCCAGGTGACTGGAGGTCACCAAATGTGACACCCATCCACCAGATGGGCCAGAAGGAGGATCTGGGGACTACAGGCCTGTCAGTCTGGGCTTTATGAAAGGCAGGTCCTGCTTGACCAACCTGATCCCCTTCTATGACAGGGTGACTCACTCAGGGGATGGGGGAAGCACCTGGACAAGTGACATGACAAGAGGAAGTGGCCTCAAATTGTGCCAATGAGGTTTAGATTGGGTATCAGTAAAAATTTCTTCATGGAGCGGGTGCCCAAGCATTGGAACAGGCTGCCCAGGGCAGTGGTTGAGTCGCTGTCCTTGGAGGTATTTAAGACACGTCGATGTGGCACCTGCAGCCACGGTGTAATGGTGGCTTTGGCAGTGCTGGGCTGATGGTGCAGTCAGTGATCTCAGTGATTCTGTTTATAGCTCAGGATGAACTCTTTGTGGGCTTTCCACAGTGCCATTGTGAATCACAAACACTGCAGATGTGTCAGCCCAGCCACCTTGGCAATGCCTGCATGGCACAACAAGAGCTGTGTTTAAAATTGCACCAGTGATCCTGCTGTCGAGAGTAATGGTTATTGTGAGATGATGAAGCTCCCAGAAGACACTTGTAGGACCACAGTTGTGCTGTGCTGTGATACAAATTGAACAAAACATCTCTGTCAGATGGTGTTTTCCTGTGTAGAGGAGCTGAACTGTTAAAAGGACAATGATTTAGCAAACATTTTCATAGGATGTGTTCTCTCTGCAGTATCTTCATGTAATATGATAAGGCCTTTGGAAAGTTTATCCATTAATCTTTAAATAATACCATCCTATCATAATGCTTAGTGCTGCCTTAGTCTGTTAGTCAGGGTATTTGGCAGTAAAGATCAGCTCAAATAGCAGTAAATCTGTTGATACTGATTATCACCTCTTTGAATCGCCTTTGCTTCTGTAGTGAAATTCTGTGTTACGTGAACATAACCAGTGTGATCTTTCTGCTAGGAGAACACACGGCTCCCTCAGTATTCAGCTATACAAAGGGAGTGTTTTCAATATATTTCAATTTTTTATTCACATCACTCTGTAAATCACATAAATTGATGTCCCTTACAGAACTGAATTACATTTCAGGTAGTCTTGCATAGGGTTAAGGATTTCCTGCCATTTACTTTTCAGCTATTCAGTTTTAAGTCTTGAGAACAGGAAGTAAAAATGCTGCACAAGAGTATTTTGGTTTAATAAAAAAAGTGGGCTTTTTTATTATCTCTTTGCTTACTGTTCTTCTCTGCTCTAATTTTCCTGTTTTCTTAGAGTGCAAAGATCACTAACATTGATATTATTTTTACATATTAAATAGGATGTTTTTCTCCTTTTGTTTACAAGTCTCTGGATATACTACTTCCTGAATAAATTAAATAAATTTAATCTCCAGGTAGAGCTTGCATATTTTGTTGTAGTCTGTTAAATTATCTAACAGTTATCAGTGGGCAGGTTTTACTGTGTTCAGGCAAATGTATTCAGGTTTTTCAATGTGCCGTTGTCTTCTGTTGCTTGTTACAGCTGCTGTGCACAGTGTGGGTTACTGAAGGTGCCTGAATTTCTTGACTGATGGGGTGCAGCTGCTGACTGGTGTTGGGGTGCAGCATGATCAGATTTTAATTGGACAGGGATGTGATCAGTCAGGGACAGCCAGGGAGGTGCTGTCTCAGGGGCTGGTGTGGTGATTCACTAGAGGTCACTTTTTGCTCACTAATGAACAACTCTCTTATCTTAGCAGTAGGTGACACTGGAGTGCTGGTAGTGCAGTATTTCATGGCGGTACAAAGAAGTGCTCCATTTGGAAGAGGATGAAATTCAAGCCTGGTAACTTGTCATCATCCTGAGTAAATTTGACAAAGCAGGAGAGTTCATTTCAATGTCATAAATGTACATAATCCCAATGCGTGGTTGTTCTTAAGGTCCTTGGCAGCAAATGGACATTTTCATGTCACACTGTTCTGCTTTTTTCATCCTTAAGTATTCTTGCTGGTTTTTCAGATGGGTAAGAGATATGCTTAATTTCAGAGCAAAGTCTCTAGCTAAATTCTTAGTGAGATGTGGCTTTGATTTCATATGTTTTTAATTTTTCTTGAGGGCATCCTCAGTCTTGTGGTGTGTGTTTGAAACAAGGTATTATGATGTTTTCTATGCCAGCTAGTGAATGAATGATGGTCACAAATGCAAATATAATTTGAGAACTTGAAAACTGTCTCTGACACAAGTTCTGCTTTTTTTCCCTGGCTACTTGTTGTACAACAACTTTGACAAAAATAAGATGCCAAATGTGTTAGAACTCAAGAGGAGGAGGTGGAGGATAGTAGAGTGCAAAATAAGACAGCCCAGTAAGACACACCCACAGTAACAAGTTCTCTCAGGACATCCCGTGGTTGTGTCTGGGCCATTGGATGGTTCATTATTCTCAGTATTACCTGTGAAAATACCACCACCAAACAGGTTATTGAATCTACTACAGACTTGTGGGTTTTGATCCCTTCAGTTTGCCTTAATATGTAGATCTAGTTTTTTTTTTTTGCATGCAGAATGCAGCATCATAAAGAGTATCTGGTTCTCATTTTAATTGTAAGGAGACAGATTTCAAAACTGTTCTGCATAGGCCAGAGCCTACTTCCCTTAATCATCTAAAAAATAGCACTTTGCTTCATGACCAGGCCCAGACTGATTTAAAACTTGAGAACTAAATTACTACTCAATAATCCAGTTCTATAAAAGTAAATGCAGAATGTTGTTATGCTGCTTCATTATGTTGAAAGCATAGTGCATTATAATTTTAATGGAATGTGAGTGTAATATATTCTAAATGCCTTCTTTAACACTTTGGGAGACAACTGGATCCGTGATCTCACCCTCACCAGGAATACCCACTGTCCACTGAATTTTGCTAGTAGCTAAATGTAAATTTTTAAGATTTCATTAACAGCCAGACCCTCAGTGTAATTATCTCTGCAACTTACACAGTCTGAGTGAGCGCCAAGATTTCAGACAGGTGAGGAGGAGAAAACCTTCCCCAGGTCACTAACCCATTTTTTGTCCTTTCATGTTAATTGGCTGTTCATTCCTGGGAACACAGATTGCACCACTTCTCCTTTACCTCATCCAATGTCAAATCCCCAAAGAAGCCCTGCCTGTGCAGAAGGGAGTGAGCCATATGGGGCAGGTTGCAGTTGTTCCTTCAGGTCTGGATTTATTCCACTGTGAACAGATGGACAATGGCTGACATCCACTAATGGCTCCTGATAGGTTTCTTCTGTGGTTCATCTCTATCTTCTTTTTCTCTTCAGCCAGAATACAGACCATCCTGGAGATGGTCTGGTAACTCCTCCTGACTAGATGGAAAATAATATGTCTCATTTCACAACAACCAGAAAATGCAGAGGATTTAGTTCCACCCTGCTTCTTGTTTTTAGGACCTTTATGAAGAGGGTGAGATCAAGAAAAAAATCCCTTAGTCACTTAATATAAATAACATCAGAGGAGAGATTTTTTTTTGTGTGTTCAGTAGTTTGAAGGGAATTTATTCTTCCATTCATTCAGCTCACTACAAGCTTTTTCACTTCGTATTTCCAGCATAGAGCTAGTAGAGCTGTTCCATTCTGAGAAAGGAGCAATGCACATTTGGCATTTCAGAAATGACTTTGAATGTTTGACACAGCTGAACTTCTTGTTCATTAAGTGGAACCTTAATCTACTACTTTGATCCTTCACCTTCTTTCTAACAGTAGATGAAGGTCCTCTATTTCATGCTTGCAATGATCACAGTTTATTAAAAATGAGGTGGTTCTCTTTAGTCAATTACTCTTTTTCTTTCCATTTTCCCCTCAGAATCTGCTGAAGATTTTTCTCCAAAATGACTTTCACATGAACCAGAAAGCATTAACTTCTTGCAGTGGGAAGCTGCACACAGAGGAAGTTATAACTGAAAAAAAAAGAAGCTATAATTAAAATATGCAATTGCAAAATCAAAGTAGGCTGATTTTTGTGTGTGTCATATAAACAAATGCTTTTCAGGATCTAAGTGAAAGAAGTAAAGAAATATTTAAATCCAAACAAAGTTTTCTTTCCAGATTTTGAATAAATTTAATTGACTTTGTTTGATTTTACATTTAAACAATCTATTTTAGGATAAAGGTTAAGTGTTGGGCCTGCTTTATCCAGCCATTCTTTTCTTCTGACATAAATCTCTCCTAGGATCTCCTAATAGCATCTGCAAGATTTACTGTTGACAAAAGTTCAGATATTCCATTGAAACATAATTTTGCATTTTGATTAAAAATGCATAAAGGTTTTAAATTTATGGCTTTAAAAACTGTTACAATGAATGATGTCTGTTTGATAACAAAGCAAAATCATGCATGAAAGAACCAGCACGTGACAAACCAAAGAAAATCTGTAAGCACACAATAGCAGTATTTTTGTGTAAGAAAATTGTCAAACCTCACTATTCACTTCAGAAAACATTCAACATGTATGTTGGCTCATTGCTTAGGGGTCAAAACAGTAAAACTTCCTCTTTCAGTATTCAAAGTCACATCTGCTAAAGACAGTAAACCCTAATGCACTGAATTGTTGAAAGCCCAAGGTCATGCCCTTACGATTGCCCATTCTGAGGGGAATAAAACTTGTCCTTAAATTATACATGTGGCTGTTAACAGATACACTTAAAACAATGTATTTGCTCTGCAGCACATGTGCTCCTCCAGCTGACTCTTCAGAAGCCGAGAAGCAGTTTGGGGGCTTTGAAAAATGCCATAATTCTTAGTGCAGAGCACAGAAGACACTTAGCTGTGTTACACTGCTGTTGAAAAAAGAGGTTGCAGTAACAGCAGTGTCCAAATGCAGTAAGAGGATGGTGATTGCTAGGCTTTGTGAAAAAAGCTGTAGCTGTGTGAGCCATAGTGTAGAAGTCGTGAAGATGACTGAATGTGAGGTGATCCAGAGGGGGGCTGCTGGAGAAAGTAGGAAGCAAAATGGATGGGGGCAACAGGAGGCTTGGCTGCAATCAGCTGGTCTGCTCCTGGATTTTTTCATGTCCAGTCCAAAACTAGACCACTGCAAGCCATGCAGCGGAGGAGGGCTGAATTTGGGGGAAAAACTAGCTGCATTTTTTTAAGCAGAAAGAGCACTTCATTGTGTTCTGAAGGAAGACTTCAATTTCTCTTGAGTTATTTGACGTTCTTTTCCATCCTGAGAGTCTGCATAGTCCATTCTGCAGGGCAAGTGCCTTGTGGCAGCTGTTGAGCAGGGTGAGAGACCTTTTGGCTGGGGAGATGGGGTCAGATAACCTCTCTCCTTCAGCAGGTGCAACTCGGCTTGCTGCTGCTGGGAGAACAGTGTTGGTCCAGTCAGCATCAGTTGAAGATCCAGCCCATGATGTTTTCCCAGGAAACATGAACTTGTGATGGGTGTGCCAGGAGGGAACTGAGTCCTGTGCTACCTAGGGTGGATGTATTTGTTAAGTCTGTGTACAATCAGAAAGGAAAAAGAGCAAGCATATGAATCCCTTCACGAAGTAGCGTAGAGAATACCAAACTGCAGTATTAATAACCTCCTGTTATTGAATCCTCCATCTGTTCATCATGCCAACTTATCCTCACTTGGAGCACTCCCCTTGTCATAATATTTTGCGCCACACTCCCCTCCCTCCCCGAAGCAGCAGTTCCAGTTCAGATCTAAACATTTGCCCAGTCATGTAACCCCACTGAGGACATGGTCTCAATGCCTGGATCTGTTTATGTTTCTCTATAAAAAATGCAACTGAATTCTTAATTTCATTTCTGATTTTTTCCTTTTCCACTAGTAATTTTTTTTTCTGGAGATTTTCACATCTACATTGGTATTCACAGATATTTCTCTTGTGGTTTAAGTGTGTTTGACCCCCTAATGCTCATTCTTGATACTTTGCCACATGGCAACTGAAGCAGTGAGGGAGAAAAAAAATAATGATGTTCTCCCTAGAGCTTTGATATGTGTTATTTTATTTGCTAACATCTATAAATGGCAATCAAGTGGTTTGCCACTTAAAAGTGATTAAACCCAAATTTATTTATACAAACCCCACATGAGGTGCTTGGCTAGATGCTGCCCTAGCGATGCACAGTGAGAATTCAGGGAAACTTCTTTGAGGGAAGTCTGAGATGTCTGTGCTGAGCCACAAAAGGCTTTCCCAGGAATACAGGAGGAAAATGAAGATAAGTCAGAGGCTGCATAAACTTGTCCTGGGAGTTACCTCCCAATCCCGGTGGCTAATCCCATGAAAGGGACTCACTACCTGGGAAATGATGGGGCAAAACAAGTTATTAGGGAGCTGGAGCCAAGCTGCTGAAGGCTGCCTGTATGCTAAAATCCCCGAGTTGTGCCCTGAACGGATTCCTGAAATCCACACTACTTGGAAGCTGAAACCACCCTTCATAACCTCTGGGTTCAAATATTCCCCTAATAGACAAACCAACTCCCAAAAATGCCCGGGGGGAAAGCAACAGCCCTGTCCATTCTCCCAGTGAATTGCTCTCGTTTGCTCCCCAGGAGTCTCTGTCTTTATCCGAGGGGGTCCAGGTTCCTGAGGGATGCTGAGGCCGTTTGCTGAGAGGAAACGATCGCTTTATTTCTGGAAAAACCCAGAGAAGGGATGTTCGCTGCCTGGCTGGGCTGGGCTGTGGGTGGGGACGGACGAGCGAACGGCCGCAGCTCCGCTTCCCGCCCGCGGCTGGGAAGGAGGAAGGGGCGGCTGGGAAGGAGGAAGAGGCGGCTGTGCCAGTAGAGTGAAAGTTTCTGGGAGGGCTGGAGCGGAGCTCCGGGCTCTGCGGAGAGAAAAGCCGCGGGGCAGGAGGCGGCGGGGCCATGGCGGCCGCCGCTCCCTCACCGCGCCCGGGCGGTGCCGCCGTCAGCCGACCCTGCGGCCGCGGGGGCGCCGCCACCACTTTGGTTTGCGTCGGCCGCCGCCGCCGCTGTTGGGGCGGGGAGGGCATGGCGGGCGCGGGGTGACCCCGAGGGATCGCGGCCACGTGGGCGCCATGGGAGCATCCCCGTGGGGAAGAAATCAGCCTTGGATTCTTTGAGTTTGGGCAATTCGCTGCTCTTTCTCTAAGAGCTGCCCCCGCTCGCGGTGGTGCCGACCCTGCGGGGATCGCGGAATTAGTTCTGGGTCTCTTCAGGGCGGATCAGGGAAGCTGCAGGAGGCACTGACCCTCACCGAGGGCAAAATGAGAGCGTTATGGCTTTAATGTTATCATTCCTGTTAGTTCTTGAGGGGAAGCGCCTTAGCCGAATCACAAATACAGCGAAATACCAGAAGTGCTGTTGTTTAGGGATGGCAGGAACGGGCAGAAAGTGATGGGCAGGAAATTCCACCTGAACATGAGGAGGAACTTCTTTTCTGTGCAGTGACTGCACATGGAATACATTGGCAAGAGAGGGTGTGGAGTCTCCTTCCCTGGAGATGTTCCAGACCCGTCTGGATGCAATCCTGAGCCTTGCGCTCTGGAAAAACCTTGTTTGAGCAGAGAGGTTGGACTCGATGACCCGCTGTGGTCCCTTCCAACCTGATCTATTCCGTGACTCTGTGAACGCAGCCGGCGTTAACTTTGCCGAAGTTTGAACAAAACAAAAGAAAAAACAAAGCAGTGGCGACATCGCATCCCGGGGCAGGTCCCGTTTTCGCTGCGCGCGGCCGACCCAAGCTCGCCCGCCCCGCTCTCTCGTTCGTCCCGGCGCCCGCCTAGAACCAGGAGATCGAGCCTGGGGGGCGCGGCGGCGGCGGCGGCGGCCGCTCCCCCCCCTCCCCCCGCTCNGGGGGGGACACACACGAGCGGCCGCCGCCGCCTCCGCGCTTTGTGTGCCCGTCACCGCCGCTCCGGGCCCCGCTGCGGGGCTGCGCTGGCGGCCGCAGCGCCGGCAACTTTGCCCGGTGGCTGCTTTTTGAGGTTGGGTGAAAACATAAAGGGAAATAAAAACGAGAGGCGGAGGGGCGGGGGATGCGAGTCGTCCCGAAGTACCAAACTCAAAGGGCGCTAAAGCTGCGCCCGGGAGGGGTTTGCGGTGTTGGGTGCCCCAGGAGGGGTTTGGGGTGCTGGGTCCCCCCTGTCGCTCGTGGGGTGAGCGGTGCCGGCTCCGAGCTGCAGGAAAGCTGGGCCGGTGTTTGGATAAACAGGAAGTTTAAAAGCGGCGTTTTATTGCTGTAAAAAAGTGCTTGAGGGGCCTGGCTGGTGGGATGGTTTTGGCAGAGCTGCGGACGGGTTGTGTATCAGAGGTAAGGCTCTTCATACTAAATCTCAGTTTCTCTGTTTCTTTCTTTCCCCGTCTTTTATTCTTTTCTTCTTTCTTTTTTTTTTAAGCATGCGTTTGTACTGTTGTTTTTTAGGGTAACATGAATAATACGTACAGGGTGATGTTACCGATATGCCCCCAGAATTGCCTGGCATAAATTGTGTTAATTTGAAGATGATTTTTTTTCCTGCCTCCAGACATAAGGAGACAGAATGTCGGTTCTGTTTATAAACATCATCATTTTGTAAGCAAATTCTAACAGAGGAAAGCTACAAAGCATAGAATAAGCCTGTAGATATGAGTCAGACTGCTATGCTGCTTTGTTTTCTTCTAAAAAATTAAATTTAAAAGTCAGGATTTAAGTCATAGAACCGAGCTGGACGGAATAATGGTAGAAAATATCGTTAGCAGTACTGGTTTTTAAAATTTCACCTGTTGTAACTTAAATTGGACGATTTCACAGTGCCTTGTATTTTAGGAAGTGTTGTCCTTATCGGAAAGAATGTTTGCTTTTAGGACATGTTGGAGCAGCTAAAGCTAATCATCCCTTTAGCCTCATTGAAAATAATGAGGCCTAATAAATTGAAGTGTGTATTTTCTTTTCCAGTTGAATTAAAATTAGCTGTCATATTTGTGATGTGTATACGTGTTTCAAGTGCATTGCACTGATTCCTCCTCCAGGGTCTTAAAAGATGTAAATATTCTTATTTAGTATTCGGGCCCCTTGGCAAGTAGCCTGATGGCCTTATTAAAATATGTTAAATCTCATTATTCTGTCCCACTAGGAAGGGAGCAAGAAAATGCTAGGAAAATAAAACACTCTTTAATAATTTCATATTGAGATCCCATTAAGTAATACTTTGAAAATCTGTTCCTTTTATAAATAAGAAGTGTTAAAAAGCTGAGGATAAATTAGACTGCTAACAGAAAGATAATTGTCCAGTGCATCTCTTTGTTCTGTGCTCTTATCTGTTTTATCTATTTTTAGCTGTGCGTTGGTGAAGCAGGCATGTAAAATTAGCAGCCCAAACTGCTAACTTTAGTGTATTTTATAACGTTGCTCTTTATTGACCCCCAAAGGCAGCAAGATTTCAATATTGGAATTCCTTAATGTTTGACAGATAGCATCCTCTTCAGTTTATTATGTCAGCCATCCCCAGAGTGAGGTAGTGACAAAATATTTTGCCCATCGGCAATTCACCGGTGTATTTCAAACTAAAAGGAAACAAACAACCCTCTGCCCCCAGCCTGCCTCTTTTCCAGCCTGAGCAAGAAATCGGTGTTTATGAGGTGGCTGCAATTCATAAACAAATGAGAGAAAGTGAGAGAGTTAAATTGTTCCCTCATATTTATCATTGTTAATATAGAATAATACTTGGGACTTGAATTTAGTTTCTTTGTGTTTGTTTGAGGGCATTGAGGGTGTAAATTAGTGCAGAGTCAGTGGTGTGTTCTCTGTCCTTCTGTAAATGCACCCCCATACCCCCCCAAGTAACGCAGATTCGGTGTTCCTCAGTCAGGGAATGTGTTATTTCATTAATGAATTGGCAAATAAAACAGTAATAACCCTGAGAACTGCTGTAGTCATGCTCAGCAGAAGAGTTTAGTCAATGAAACTGCTATTTTGAAATGAAACTACTCCAGTCACCTTTGTGAATTTTGCAGTTGAGTGTTGTCATACGTAGTTAAGGAAGAGCTGGAGTGTGCAGCTTCTGAGCACACAGTGCACTATGTGTAGAAAGCTCCTCATCGTAAATATTGTATATGCTGTGATACTTTGTCATCCTGTGGAGTTCTGATAGCATGATAAAACAAATTACAAGTGCCCTTATGCTTGTCAGTTTGGTTACCTCTTGACTTGTCCTTCTGTATCATAAAGATAAAATAGTGTCTGCTCTTTGTTAAAAATGTGTGATCCTTCAATTTATTAATCTCTCCGTTTCTGAGAGCTGTTGTTTTATTTGCAGTGTAAACAGAGTGGGTTGCAGCTCTTAGTCAAAAGTGTGATCTGAGAGATTAGGATTGGGCTGCATACTGTGAAGTGTTATCATACACGTACAGTAGTGCACTTGCCAACGTTTTGAAACAAAAAGTCAATCCCTCATTATGAAATAAGAACATCTACTGCAGGTCACTGGCTAGGCTGGATCATCCCTTTTGGAGAGAAAACTGATATTCTCCCGAAGTACCTTTTTTTACATGAATATGTAAATATAAAAAAAAAAAAGCTTGTTTGAACAGTAGTGTGTAGAAAGGCACAGATTTTAATGTATTTTAAGCAAAGATGCTGAGAAGCAACATGATCTTTAATTTGCTTCTGTGAAATAAAATGCTAAGTTTTAAAGTGTGCTGATGTTTTGGGCTAAAAGTGCCATTTTGTTTTGACTTGTGTACCATGAATTTATAATAGCTGTATTTCTTGAAGCTTATTTGGAGCACTTGGCTGCTTGTGTGTGAGAGACCCGCCTTTAAGAGCAGTAGTCAGGTTTTTGCCTCCCAAGCCAGCTGGGAACATTGATGAGGTGATACTCCAGCATGTGTCAAGCTTTCAAATCCCAGAGCAGTTGGCAGTGTAGCAGCCTCTTCTGAGGCTCTCTCACCTCCCGGCCCCATAATTATTTATTTAGTGTGAGAGTAGAGATGAAGTTACACTTTTAATACATGTCCTAAAATTTAAGGTGAGTATGAAAGTTGTAGTACAGAGCCCTTTAGCCTTAGTTCCTCAGCTGCACGTGCTTTCTCACTCCCAGACAGCAGAGCAATGGATTTACAATTTGGGAAGACAAATTCCCAGCTGTAGTTTTGGGTCTCTTTCTCCCCTGTTGCCTCAAGAGCAAAGATGATGATTCATTTTAATCTGTGAATTGATCAGGAAAACATGCGTTGCAGATAAATCTAAAATTAACATTTGCTGCTGAAGTGTAACTCTTTGCTCCCTCACCAGTATTCCTCTGAGAGAACTGGAGAAGTGCAGCAGAGCTTTGAGTTGTGGCGAGCTGTTTAGGATCTCTGAGCTGTGATTATGACAGGATCTCCCCAAGCAGTAGGAGTGTTTTGGGAATCTGGCAGCATCCAAGTGTTGGCCGACTGAAACTGCTGTGTGGCCTCCTGTGGTGACATGGGGAGAGAAAACGGAGTGAGGGTCCGAAATTGTTCATCATGCGAAAAAGATCCTGAGAGTCCCCAGATTAGACCTTTTTGGGGCCCTTGGGTGTTCAGCTTTGGTTTGGTGGTTGAAGTGGGTAGAAACTTCAGACTGTTTGAACATGATGAGAGACCTACCTGGTTCCTTGAGGAACAGAAGGCAGTCCCTGGGCTTGCTGATTTGTGCCACCTGGCAGCTGCGATCTGTTCTGCATCGGGATGGGAGGATCTGGAACCGCATTCCCCAGCCCCACCCACAGGCTCTGCCCATCGAAGATGACCTGGGGATAGATACCTGCCTTAACCTGGGTCCTTAACCCTATGGGTGGTCCAGCAATAATGAAATAATTGAAAAAAACTCCAAAAAAACCAAAAAACTTCACAGGGTAAAATTAAGCGCCAAATAAAAAAAATCGCTCAAAAGAACCTCTCCTGAAAAACATCTGTGCCTTAGATGAATAGGTTAATTGTTTTTTGATGTGCAAAACATAAAGTGTTTATATTTACTATAGCAGAATGAGTAATTAATTTTTTAGGAAGATTATGAATTAGCTTGTTCTGTGCTCTGGAATATTTTTGTCACTTCATTTCAAACATATCATGTTTCCTATATTATTATTCTGTTTACTAATTATCCAGTTTGTGTCTAATCAACATAATTGAAAATTGACATTGTTTGATTTTTTTTTCTCTTTGAACTAAGTGTAGTTAATATGATAGCATATTTCATGTTGGTATTTATTTTGGTCAACTATTGCTCATCTTTACATTTTCGTCTTTTATTATACATGCCTTTATCAAGGGGCTTTTAGAGGAACTTCCTTGCAGTACATGTGGCAGGGTAGTCAGCAAGAAAGGATCCTATGCAGAAAGCAGAGAAAGCTGGCCCTGGGGATTGGGGACAATTGTTCAGCTAATTCTGAAGTTGAGGTATTAATAGAAAGCTTTTATTTCTGTTGCATATGAAGCCTCAGTATTAAAGCACAAGGTAATGTGATTATATAATTCTGCTTTACGTGAGGCACTTTAAGGCATATTTTAACAGTTCTATTTACAGGTCAGTGGATGTCCCTTATCTGTGCCTAAGCCACCCTTCAGCAAGTTGTGTCACCACGGGCAAAGTTACATAAGTCTGCAGTGAAAGTTGTTCATGCTTTCTGCTGTGTGTGTGCCAGAGCTCACCATGTTACCCCTCCTCTCCTTTGGGTCTATTTAGGGGAGCTCTGATGCCAGCTCACAAAAAAAAAAAAAAAAGAAGCAGGGAAACAGTTCTTGACTTGAGTCTCAGTTGGAGATTGCTGTGTGCAGCCCAAACTGTGCTGTTGGACGGGCTCTAGCAGTCTTCCTGAACAGCGCCAGTGTTTTTTGATAGGTTCCATCTTCTCCTGTGGGACACAGGCACACCCTGTGATGAGGGGGGTGGCAATTCTGTCCTGGCAGGATGTGCTGAAAGCTTTAATGGCAGTGAATTCTTATACAGCCTTGTGGAACATGACATGAGCATGACTTCTGCTGCCTTTCAAAGCAGGTGTTGCTTTGGCACCTTCTGTGCTTGTTTCCACGCGTGACCCGAAGCGAGAAATGTCTGTAGTTGGGGAAACCACGGTGGGCAGCCCAGTGTTGTGCACATGTACCCAAATGTGTCTGGCTTTGTGCAGAAGGGATGTAGCCCCTCGCCCACAGGCTGTTGGACAGTCAGGGCAGGGTCTAACTGCAGCAGACAGTGATTTTGGAAAGCTGAGCTCTTGGAGCAGCAGAAGAGAGTGGTCCTGCTTTCAGTTTTGCTCAGATCAAAGCTGGGCTCACTGCTGTTGCTCCTACTATGTGGCAGATTGTTCTTCTCTCCCACCCTCCAAGCATAATCAATAAGAATTAGCCAGTGGCTGCCACGTGATGACAGCAAGAATGGCAAATGGGACTCTCCAAGGCTGTCCTTGCTGCATTCCCACTGTGTTCCTGTCCTCTGGCAGGAGCGTGCACCATGTGCTGTGAAGCCCTGTGTGCCTGGCTGGGCAGAGGATGGGCTGTCCTGCAGCGAGCTTGGACAGTGCACTGGCCAGGCAGAGCTCAGAAAAGATCCAGGAGAGAAGCAGCACTGCAGTGGATTTTCATCATCTGCTACTGCACATAGATTTTTTTTCACTCTGCAAAATGTCATCACAGCCCTTGGGTGAGTCAGAAGTTGGGAGAATGAGCCAGAAAGGAGCTGTACCAGGATGTGTGCTCTCCAGTTGGATTGGGCTGATGTGCAGGAGGGTTTCTAGGAAGAGAGAGCTGCCCCAGGCAGCTCTTAGTCAGACTTAGTCAGCAAGAGGTGCTGCTGGGGGCTGACAGACTGTAATGACTGTGCTATTGATGCAGATCCCTGTACCTTCAATTTATAATTGCAAAGTTTCCATCAGCTTTTGTGGTATTTTTACCTGAATATGGATTTTTCAGAATTAACCTCCTATTTTAAGCCAAACAGTCCAAAAGTGATGTTGCTTTTTGCATATTTGCAGCACTCTGAATCCTGCAAGGAAAATGTATGGCTTAGCAGAAACAGTGGTGTGGAGCGCTTCATCAAAATTCCCAGATGAGTCAAATTTCATTAGATGGTTGTAGCCAGTTTGTCTCTTGCTGAGTGCATAGCTTCAGTCTTTGCAGAGTCATGCAGGACAAAAGTGTTTAGCAGAGATAACCACAAGCCAGTCTCCAAACTCTTAAACTGATACTTAAATATTTTTTCACTTTAATGTGTTGTACCAGATATGTTAAACAGTTTATTTTCAACCAGGTAATGAGCGTTTTCACATTTGTGGTCTACCAACCATCTTAATGTGTGTCTGGTGCTTCAGTGAACAGTATTAATGTGTATCACAGCCTTTCTCATGTCGTTGATTTTCCCATTCATATAATCAGGGTTACTGAGAAGTGATCTGCAGTAATTCAGTGTTGTATGTGTGTGTTCCCATGCTGACTGGAACTGGGCAGCTAATTCCATTTCAACACTTTATTTTTTGACTAAGAAAGGTCGTTAGGTGCTGGTCAAAGCCACTGCAGCATTTTAGGTTTTATTTTGCATCTCTCCTGCATACTGAAAGTCTATCTGTGCTGGTTGTGCTTTTTTTCCCCAGCCTGTCCTGTGCCAGGATTTCAGCCTTTCATTTCTGCTACCAGCAGAAAGTCTTGTTCCTTTTGGTTGGCTTGTGCTAGCTTTCAGGATCGTTTAAGAAAGAAAGTATGCAATACCAATTTTTAGCAGCTCCAAAAACTAGTTACTTGCACCTAAAGGGCTTACTACCTTCTCTCTCAATAAAAGATTGGCAGTAAATACTGCAGTTCCTTTATCCCATGAGTTCTGACAAATTTTCACTCATTTTTTTCATCTCCTGCTAGACTCTCAAAGCTGATTTGAAATGTGTTGATTTTACAGAGAGTTCTCAATGTGGAATCTTCTCTTGTTACCCTAAACTGTAAACTCTAAAGTGGCTTCCTTCATCCGCCCTGCCTGAGGTCCATGGTCAGCAGTTTTGCTGCTGCAGCACTGCTCCTTTGTGAACTTTAAAACTCAGCACCACCAGGCAGCACATTTTTATTTTTATGAGCAGAAACAGCGTCTAAAATGACCATTTATCTGTGTAGAGCTCGATGTATTTTAGCCACGCCAGTCTAGATAAGAAGAATGTCCTGCATTTTTTTGAAAGCTTGTGGGAGGAGGCCCACAATAGAGGCTCCATTGTGCTCTTAGTACTGAGCGTACAGGAAATCACAAATTAGCTATGACGAGAGTATTGCAGGGGAGTTTTAAGTTTACTTAATTCCTATAGTATTGAATGGTTTCAAAAGGTTTCATAATACATTGCCTTTTGGGTCTGGTTATGTGTGTTGTTTGTATTTGGCAGACTTCTGTTTAAGGCTTTTTTTGACCATGTCTTTGTTCAAAAGATCTCGTGTTTTGAATCCTTGAATCCAGATGATTTTCCTTCTTACTGTGAATAGAGAGGTGTGCAAATACTATTGGCATTTGTCTCATGACCACCCTGCAGCCATCTAAAATTTAAAACCAGCATTGTGTATTCAGCAGTGAGAGCCATCTCCTTAGAGAAAGAAATAGAAAAGGTTTTTATAGGAATTAGGAGAAGAGCAAGCTGCAGGCACAACTTTTCCTGTCTTAGCATATTTGGATCCTGCAGGACATTAAATTATTCAGCATCTGGTTGATGGGAGTTGGAGTAGGCTCACAAATCGAAAGGATTCTGTCTGCATCCTCCACACTAAACCTGAGTTATTGCAGGATAACACTTCTAAATTTTGTTTAAAGATTGGTTTGTTTCATTACTTGCAGTTGAGAAACAAGTTCTGCCACTCAGTTGAAAGACTCAGGATTATGGGAACTCTCCAAAATCATGAGTCTTATTTTCTTAGTCTTGTGAATAAAGAAAGTACAAAAGAGTGTCTTCCTGGTAATTGAGAACTTGAAGTACTGGGAATATTGCAGTTTTACTTTGATTTTCATAACTTACCTACCATCTTCCCTCTGAATTTTTTAAGACTGTTAAACTCTGTTAGTGATTTTTATGAGCTTTAGGACTTTGTTTAAAAAAATACATTAAAAAAACCTGTTAACAAATACATAAATAGAAACTATTTTCTTAGACCCACAGTCAAGGGGGGGAAAAAAAAGCCTCCCAAGAAATTTAAAATGGAGTTTGGGGTTTCTTACTGTCCTGGGGATGCTCTCTCATAGGAATTATGAATATACCAAAGTGGGACTTACACAATTCCAGCAGCTGTTGAAGTGCCTTAAAGATTTATTGGCAGGAGGGGATTTTTCTTTTCTTATGCAAGAAAAAATTATATCCAAAATCATCTAGTTCTCTCTCAGATTTTCAAAGAAAATTAATAAAAATTAGTTTCCAATTTAGAAGACTATTTCTAAAAAGAAGATCAAACAGTGATTGGTTTTATAAATAGTGAATAACCTCACCTGTTACATCTAAGATGTCTTTGATCACAGGAGTGCATAGTGAAAGAAGTAGTCCATGAATAAGCCATAGAATACCTGGGAAACTGCTTCCATTTACTTAAGTATGACTTAAAATCAAGTTATTTAAGGTAGTACAAGTCTGTTTGAACTCTTTTTTAAGTAATTAAAGTGGGACTAGGTGTACTAAGCTTATTTCACATTTGCATTAAGATATTTAGGAATCAGAAAGCCATATTACTTTGTACTTTGCAATGGCATTGTTAGGCATGTATGTTCTAGTTTTGAAGCACACTTGAACATAAATACAGCTGCTTTGTATGGGATTTGTACCTCTCTATAAAAGGAACATCACTGAAGGACCTGTTTTACCAATTTAATGTCTTACATGAGAACTGAATCAGCTTCCTGAAGTTTTCTGGTTGGTTTGTTGGTTTTGGGGTGTTTTTGTTTTATTCTGTTTGTTGTAAAAGAAGTTTCTGGTTACTAAAATCTTAGTTGAGTACTGAAGACAAGTGCAGGTGGTGACTTTCAGGGCAAATGAGGTCCACTTACTGCCAGGGGAATTGAAAGAGAGAGGGGAGCAGAGCTGGCAGTGGTAGCAGGTGTCCCAAGCAGCTGTGGAATGGCCAAGGTGATCATGGTGGTTCTGTAACATTTGTGGGAAGCCTCAGAAGTGATCTGGGGTAATTCACTCCATTTTTCTGTGCCCAGTCCCACCCTGTATTCTCTGCATGCAAATTGAGCTTACCTGGGAAAGCTCTCTGGGATCTGTTGGAAATGGCACCAAATTAAAGTAGGATTCTTTAAATGGTTAGTGATACTCTGAGTAGGTGCTTGGTTGATCTTTTATGTGTCTTATTTTATCACATGGAAATAGTTTGGGAGGCAGTGAGCTTTCATTTGTGAACTGGCTTAAGGTAAATGCACTTATTAAAAAGACAACCTGTGGCTTGACTGAACACAACACAGTGCAAAACATTCCACTGTGACTGAAGGGCTTGTTTTTTCCAAATTAAAAATATAATTTCCACCATTAAAGCTCTCCCTCTTCAAACAGCAAAAATCCCCTCCTGTATATTTGAATTGGGAAGTTGTATTTGCCAATTAGCTTGATGGGACACGCATGCAAATGAGGCAGCAGAGTTCTGGGGAGTGAGGAGGCTGCAGCTCCATGTGCTGTGCGCTGGAATGTGGGGATGGTGTGTCAGCACCGAGTACCCTTGTTCCTGCTGGGATGCAAAGGCTTGGAGCACAGACATGATTGCAAGCTATTTTTACTTAACAGTTGAACTTTGGAAGAGAAGTAAGAGATAATTTCTTTCAGTTTGAGTTTGCACGTTGTACGACTTATTAAAAACTTCAAGATGACTGTTAAGTAAAGACAGCTACTTGAAGTGCCAGATGGAAAAGAGCAAGAAAAATGCCTTCTGTTTAAAACAGAAAGGGGATTTTTGCTCACTTTGTGTGGGGGTCTTCTCAAGTCCACAGTTGATGTGTTTGGTTCTCTCCACTTCCACTTAATATTCTCATTGATGACCTGGGTGAGGGGATCAAGGGCTCTCTCTGGAAATGCTCAGATGACACTGAGTTGGGTGTGAGTGTTGACCTCATGAGGGCTCTGCAGAGGGATCTGGGCAGGATGGATCAGTGAGTTTGAGGTTCAAGAAGGCCCAGTGCTGGATCCTGCCCTTGGGTGACAACAGCCCCATGCAGCTTCAGGCCAGGGGCAGAGTGGCTGGGAAGTGTCCAGTGTGGAAGGACCTTGGGGTGCTGGTCAACAGTGTCTGAACATGAGCCACAATGTGCCCAGGTGGCCAAGAAGGCCAGTGACAGCAATAATGTGGCAGCAGGACCAGGACACTGATTAACCCTCTGTCCTCAGCACTAGTGAGGCCACACCTTGAATCCTATGCTTCTATGGGCCCTTCACTTAAAAAAAAACATTGAGATGCTGAAGTGTGTCCAGTTGTTTTTCCTGGCAAAAAGGAGGCTGAGGTGAGACCTTGCTTATTTTTACACCTATGTGATAAGGTTTAGACTGGATATCAGGACAAATTTCTTCACAGAAAAGGTTTGTCAAGCATTGAAACAGGCTGCCCAGGGCAGTGGTAGAGGTGCTGTCCTTGGAAATACTTATAAGACCTATAGATGTGGCACTTGGGACATGGGTTTAGTGAAGGCCTTGGCAGTGTCAGATTGGACTTCATGATCTTGGAGATCTTTTCCAATTTAAATGATTCTGTGATTCTTCTGCATTGCAGTTTCTCTCGTGGGTCCCATGCAAATATTACATGCATAGCAAGATGTATTTCTCTGTCCTTAACTGTGTGAGGCTTCAGTGCAAGCTTCAAACAACATCTTGGTCACACATTGCCACTCAGTATCACAGCATCAGGCTGCATTCCTGAGATTGGGATGGCACTTTTTTTTAGTTCCTGCTCTCATTGTCCAGCAAGTGCTCTTATGGACATTGCAAACATTCCTACTTTTCTGCAAATGTGCTTGCTTTCAGCAAAGCTGCTGTGATTTGAGAAATACAGTACTGGCTGTTTAGTTTGGCTGTGAGACCCCTTGATTCCATCTTTTGTGCAGCAGTCCATCATCTTATTATGACCATTGTATATGGATTTAGTTCAAGGTCTGTGTTTGTTTATGCATAACTTGGAATTATCGTAAAATGCGAAAAATGTAGAGTATTTTTCAGTTTATTAAAATTTTGAAAGAGAGTTTTTTCCTGCCAGCATCTGGAAGTTAGCCAGGTAAAAGCTAACATTCCCACAATACCTTTTCTGTGGGATAATGGGCAAGTTCAGGGCAGCATTCTTTCTTTTAGTTACATAAACAGGCAGTGCTGGCCAAGGCTAAGAAGTGTTGCTGAACGTGAAATTGTTGCTGTCTGCCCTTCCAGTCGTTCTTCTGTTGAAAATGATTTATTTTTTTCTTAATTTCATTATTGTTGTTCTTTTCATATTTAAATAACATGGAGTCTTCTGCTCTGTTACCTTTTAAGATCTTGCCCAGGGCAATGCTGTGTGAGAAATCTGTGCTCTCCATGGATGATTTCATCCATGGTGGTGAAACGATGTCATCAGTATAAAACTGATTTTTCAGAAGGCTCAAAAAAATAGAAAGGTGTTTGTAGAACAGAAGAGATTCTTTGACAATAGATAAAAAGAGGTGAAGGTGTGAGAAGCTGAACTGACCTTTCATCTTACTCAGCTTTGCCACTTCTGGTCCTTCAAAAACATAGCAGGAATTAATTGTCAGGGAAGTGTGGTGCCAGGAGTGCAGATACTGTCAGCCAGCCACAGCACAGGCAGCTTTCAGTTGCTGCTGCTGTTTTGTAACTTCTGTAATATTGCACATTGGTGGGATTTATTAAAATACATTTTTCCCTGTTGGAATTCATATCTTTGTACTTCAGGAGTTTCTGAAGAGTTGGCATGCAACAAAGGTTACTGTGACGTGCATGACTTTACATATGTAGTTTTATCAGTTGGGAATTGTCAGTGTGTCTTGAGCCTGTGTATGGATTTTTCTTTTTATTAGTTTCTCTTTCTTTAAGGATCCCACGCAGGAATTTAGTGTATATAGTTTATACATGAAAAAAGATGCAGAAATCCTGGCCTCTCCACACAGCTGAATTGTCATTTTTCAGCTTGTACAAGAGCTGCAGAAATGCAGTCAGTTGGCTGTGGCCAGCCTTAGGGAAAGGTTGGCGAAATGTAGTGAGACTTGAAAAATTTCAGGGTTGCTGAATGCTTACTGCTTAGTTTTCTGAGCTGTGATGTAAGCATGGGTTATATTTAAAAAAAAAAAAAGGCATCTTGGTGTCTTAAAAACTTTTCAGCTTAGACCTTTTCTACTAGAATATGTATACTTTTTTACAATTACAGGGCAAGGCTTTTCCAAGAAAAATCAATGCCTGTTTAAAAGGGCAGCAAGCAACTGTCACATCTAAAACTTCACTTCTTAGTAAATTCTGAATAGACAGAGGAAGAAAGTCTGAAACCCTTGATCTTTCATGCTATCTGGATAAGCTGGAACATGGCTGTATAATTATTTTCTTTCATCCACTGATGTCATTAAGTCCCTACGCAGACTGAGGCTCATAAATGAAGCTAAAGAATGTTTTCTGTGAACTTTGCGTTTCTTCCATGCAGTGTTCAAGCCCATTGTCATGTAACCTCGGTGTTCACATAAATATGATGTCAGTTGGGTGGGTACAAGCACTTGTAATTTTCTCTTCTCTACTTATGTAGAAAGCGACAAAACAGTAAAATTCAAATGGACTGAAATGCATTAGTGGTGGTGTTTCAAACTTCCAGTTCTGTAACCATAATTTTTTATCTGTTTTAAACCTGTAATGACTTTTAATATGTTCTTAAGAGCTAAATAGGAAGAAAAGCACTGTTGCTTGAAAAAATAAAGATGTACTAAGAAATGGAAATTTATTGTCCTGTCTTCAGTTTGTATTCATTTAGAAAACAGAGTTTATGGACCTTTTAGTTGTGGTTATTTATTTCTTGAGGTTTAAAGAACATACTCTAAAACTGCTCGTTTCATTGCATATAAATGTCAGTATCTTGGAACTAGTTATATTTAGATCAGTAGTATTTTTGTCAATTCATTATTTCCAAGTTTCCTAGATTAAATTAAGTCTGATTTGTCCATATAGGAATTGACATATGTGGACCATATATCCCATGATTTTATTCATGAACTTTGTTTATGAATTTGTTTGCTATAGTACTGTTAGTGGCAGCATGATTTTATCAGCTGTGAAGTTGAATTTTGCTCATACACATAAAAAAGTTTAATTACATCAGATAAATCTGTGCACATGGCCGTGTGAGCCGCTTGTGTGCAGATTCATATCTGCTCATTCCTAATGTGCCTGATTTTGCAATGGGCACTGAGGTAGCCACAGCCTCTCTCTGCAACCAACTTTACTGACTGATCACAGGACCCCAGAACAACTCTGTGAGTGGGGCACAAAGCAAGGCCTTAAGGACAAAAAATTAAAATCCTAATGAAAGATGTGCACTGAAAAGTAACTCGGTGCTTTCATGTCCACCAACTGTGAAACCTCCATAAGAATTGTACAAGTGTTCCCTCCATCTTAAATGGAAGTGTTCTGGATCCTGTTTTTCGTGACTAGACTGACAGCTTTTAGAAGTATTGTAATGAGGTGCTATTAGCTGCACACCGTTCACATCTTAAATTGCAATTTAATTGTTGTGTTCTTTGCTATTCTTGTAAAATAGTTGGGTATGGCCAGGATCTTGATTTCCAGCACTTCCTTCTTATTTTCTTGTTTTGTAGGTTATTCATTTTTTGTTGAATTATAGGTCTTTCTGTGATCAGTTGGCATGGAAACATGGTTGCTTTATAGGCCAGTTGCTTTTAGCATTAATTTGCTGGTACTTGTTTTTGAATGTGAAAATGGAAACCATTTATGTTCTTCATCATTCCCCATCATTAATACGTGCATGCTTTCCTATGTAAAGTAAATTATCTTGCCTTCTGTCTTACAGGGAAAATTGTACTCTTAAAGGAAGAAAAAAAAATTACTGCACATCATGTGCACTGTATTAGAAAGACAGTACTTCATTTAAGTTTTTTATACGTATAACTTGGCAGAATCAGTGAAACAAAGACTAAAACCAAAACTTAGTTTAAGCTCAGAAAGTACCCAATGCTTCTTAATAATGTAAAATGACACTCAGTTTTTGTTTCATCAGTGTATTTATTGACATTGTTCCTTATTTTTTTTGTTACTGGCACAGTGCCCTGTTTTAGGAGTTTGCTGCGTTTCACTGGGAAAAAAAGTTAGTGATTTGCTTTGATCAGTACTGACAAAAGTAAGGGAAAAATTTCATTAATATGTTGTGCTTTTAGTTAGTGGAGTTTGAAGTTCCTGAAATACCTCAATACTGGCAAAAGTTGCATTCTGGGCTTCTTCTATAGTTATTGGAGCAGTGTTCATGGTGCTGTGATGGTGTCTTGCAGTGACTGCTGCTTGCAGAAAAACAGGTAGTACTATCACACATCTTCATGAAGAGTAGTTAGACTATTATTTGTTCACATTTATAGAGATTTGGAACTATCTAAATAAATACTGTTTTAACTATTGATAACTATCTAATTTAAGATCCGCTATAAGCAGTTGCAGAATTTCAGTTTCCAGTGTAGTTGCTTTCAGGTTCTCTAGGATGAGATTTAATCTCATTCCTAACAGCTCCAGACCTTTATCTGAAGAGTTTTGTACAGTTTGATATGCAGAATAAAAATAAGATTTGAAATAATGTACTTTGACTCATTCTTCTCTATCCTCTTCCAGACTTCAGACTCTTTGTTTCACCAACCATTTATTAGGGAGCGTGCAAAAACAAATAAATTCAATTGGTACTGCTCATCTCCATTTTACATGTTTAATAAACAGTCAGTTCATCTGGCCTGTTTGGGTGTAATACTGAACTGCTTTTTCTTTATACTCTAATACACAGCTCAATTTCAAAGCCGGAAGTTTGTGCAACATTTAACAAATTTCAGTGAAAGCACTACAGACCTGCAGGTTAGAAATACTTTGTTCATGCCACTTGTCCTATGTTATGAATGTCATGGCATTACTCAGCAACAGTATTGCTCATTCCCTTTGGACAGTTTTAAAAAAAAAATCGTAAAACAAAACAATCCCTCTAGGTGCAACCCCCAAATATTTCATGTTTTCTTTAAATAACTTTGGTGGAAAAGAAAGATTTCACTTCATGCCAAACCCTTCTACTGAAACTGTCCGGAGCTTTCTTGTAATTACTTGCCAGTGGTGTTTTTGGAGATTGAGAGAGTTTAGTACAGCAGAATGAGGATTTTCTGCAGCAGTTTACAGACCAGATTTTCACTAACCATAATGCAGCTGTGAAAAGAAGTTGCACCCTGACGCTTCCTATGTGACGCTATCTCATCATGCAGAATAAAACCATTCCTTCCTCCCTTCAAACCTCCACCCTCATTCTCTCAACATGCCATATTCTGAAAAAGAAAATGGTTACCACACCAGTCTTGGTATACTGCAGAGTAACTGGTGATGGGATGCATTCAGCTGATTTTTTTTCTCTCCCATTCGTCTTTGCAATGCCTGATGGCACCCCTAGCCCAGGAAGGGCTGCAGAGAACCACACTGAGGATAAAACTCTCACTATTAATTCACTTAGTCCCCACTGAATTGTAATGTTTCTGGTGTAGATTGAATTCTTTCATATTCTTTCTGGAACTAAACTTTGAGTAACCAGTGCAGCCTCTTCTTACATATTTTCTATTCCTTAACCAGATGTTGAGTGTGGCTGGTGTCCCTTCTCAAATTCATTTATTCAGAAGTGGATAGACTAATCACTGAAATCAAAGGCTTCCCATATAGTGGAAAGCTCTCCCATTTTCTGCTGTGGATCCTTGTCAGATCTCCCAGAGAATTAAGCTGCTAGTCATGTTGTCCTTTAAATATTTTTAAAATAAAAGTTTATCTTTATGTGAAGAATTTAACATAAGCTTTAAGGGATGTGTATCTCTGATTAAGTTGAGAATTTTATCTCAGCCTGAGGGTCATATTTCACAATGTATGTGATGGTGCAGACTTTGTAAGGAAATAAGGCTAATTCATTATTCAAAAATAAAGAGCACAGGTGATACTTCTTCTTAAAGCATGTACTTCATTGACCAGCACCTGTTTAACCACTGGTTGAATGTACCTTATTTTAATCTGGTTTACAGTGCAGATAAAATAAACTACTCTCATCTGGGTGACTCATGGATGTACAATTTTCATCGCAAAGTTATTTTTCAGATTTCATTGGTTACTCTCAGCACTTGTTTTTCATCTTCCTTTTGTAACTGGGGTGACAGTCCTAACCCAGAGGGACAGAATGAATGAAAAGATTGGTGAAAATGTTTTAAAAGCTACAGTTTCTTTTGAAATAATTGTTGTGCTGTCAGAATACCTAATAAGTAAAAGGAGAGTGGCTGCAGCCAAAGTTTGGGAGCAGAAGAAATAACTTCTGGTTTTTTACTATTTCAGTGATACAGCTGCACGAATTTGGTTTGCTTTATATCCAGTAAATAGTGTTTTATGAAGACCTGTTACTCTGTCTCAATCCCAAGTTCAATGCTTCAAGCTTCATGTTCTTCTATGATGTTCTGGAAAATAGTCATAATGGTTTCTTGGTTTCTGGGAGTTATCTGATAGCTGTTGTGTTGCACTGGGAAAGCTCTCAGCTGTCATTTTCTCACAATTTTGCAGAAATCACAGCCAGTAGAAAGCGGTTAAACTCGTTTTCCAGCGTCTTTCCCTGTGCTGTGTCCACTTTCTGAACAACAGAATGAGTTTCAAGTTTACTTTGCATGAACTCAGTGATGGTTTGATTATCTTTGACTGATAAAATTCCAAGGAATGTGTTTCCTGTCGGCTTGCAGAAATAGAGTGCTCCTGCAGCCTTTCAGCACGCTGCTGTTTATGCTGCTACTGACATCCCTCCTGTTTCTGGTTTCAAATACAGAAAAATCATAGAGTAACACTTCTTATTTTGGGATTTTTTTTACTACATCAAATCAAATAAAAACCAGACCAATGTAATTGCTTCTCCAACTGTTGTCAGTCTATATTTTGTTTCAGAAGGGGTCCATTTTTTGTAATTGTCTGTTTTTCACAAAGTGTGTCACTGCAGAAGTCTAAGGCTGTCTCTGTGAGAGGGGGAGATGACATTTGTGTGACGCACAGATGTGCCGTGGGCAGATTTTGTAAATGTCTCTGCCTGCACATTGGCGGACACCCGAGCTGGAGCAAGTTTGTTTTTATGCTAAATCACACAGGCTAGAATAAAACTATGATCTGTCATGTTAACAGTATTTACAGATAAATGTAATAGTGAATGCATTTTCCAAAACACAAGCACTTGATCACACCAAAAGTACACAGTCAGAGAGAACGTGGCAAGAAATCCATGTCGAGAATGATGAGTGCCCTTTTGCCTTAAGATTTTCTAACTTAATAATGGCTTCAATAATTCCTTATATAATACTTCCCCTGTAACTGATGTTTTTAGCACTGATAAATGTTTTAAGCAATTTACAGAGACAGAACATTATTTGTGCCCTGAAAAATTTTCTGCAAAGCGTTTTAGTGCACGCGAACAGACCCTTTTCAAGTTGAAAACGGTTAAACTGCAGACTAAAAGAAACTAAAAAGCCTAGTAAAAAAATGCAAATATAGGTAATTTTTAAACACTTCTGGCTTTTCACCATCAGAAAGATCTTAAAACATTCAAAAACCTTCCCTAAACCCCTTCAGCATGTGGTATGTGTGGGAAGAAATATTTTGCTTCTCTCATCAAGTCATGGAAATAACTCCCAATTTGAACTGTTTTTCTGTGCAGCTTAAACTATGATGTTGAGACCAGAGCCTTTGTAACTGAAACTCAAATTTCTACTTAAAGAAAAACTCAGTAGAACAGCTCTCTTACATCATGTGCTTTGGTTATATTATGATTAAATGTAACATGATAACATAAACCCAGCTTTTGCCTTAAACTGCCTGTTTTATTTGGCACTCGAACTGTTGTTACTGGCTGGTTCTCAGTGAGATTGTAATTTTTTATACATCCTGTTTGCTTACCTTCAAAATGAGTATCTTTTCAGAAAAAGCTATTTATTTAAGCTGCAGAAGACCCTGGATGGGAGGTGCAGGATTTCAGTTTCACTGTACTCCAAATTTTGTTAGTTTTACGACAACACTGTTCTCTAGTTTGTAATCCTCATCAACCATTTTCTTGATATTGATTGAGAATAACAGAGGTCAGAGGCTGTGGAAGGAACCAGAAGGGGAGAGAGAAAAAAGCTTTAAGGAGCCCTTTGCAAAGGTTCAGTGTTTGTCAGAGTTGCTTTGGCTTTCAGAAGACCAAAATGAAGTGCAAGTCTAGGGATTTTATTATCTTCATTTACCAGAATCCATAATACTGTGTTGAATTGACCTATTCTAACTGTGCTCATCATAATAGTCTGGACTATGTATGTATGTATATTTGGATTTTAAAGTTTTTAGCTGTCTGTCTTAAAAGTTTCCAGCTTTCCTCCCCTTCTTCCCATCCCTAAACAAGTCATAATATTTTTTTGTTGTTTCACTGTAAGGATTGCTGACGCCCAGCGTCATGATGTTCCTCTTAGAGGAGAGTGCATCACATTTGATGCTTTCCCAAAACAAAAAAAGCTAAGGAGTTAGAAAGGAATTGGAGATATCAGTGTTCAATATGTAAAATATTTCTATACTGTTATTTTTAGTGTCATCTGAGTGTATTCTACTGACCTCAAGAAAAAAAAAACAAACTTGTGAAAATAATTTGGTTATCCAATGCCCCGCACTTGCTTATCTTCAGACTTTTTGATAAGGAAAATAAGGAGTGTCCCAGGTAGTAGTTTAACGTTCTTGGGTCAAAGTACAGGTGTGCTGTTGGAGAAATTGCTTTTGGTGTTTGGGATCAGAATAAAGGAAGCCTTTGATGTTGGCTCCACTTGGATTATTTGGTTTCTTTCTTAGAGACAGCATCCTGTACAACATCTAAAGAATGAGAAAAGCACAGAGAGTATAGCTATTAGCACAGACTACATTCAGAAAATTTTATGTTGTAATAAATTCTTGGCAGTGTCTTTAAAACATGATGTGAAACTAATACTCTGAACACAGTTGTAATGACAAAGCTAAGAAGTGCTGTTTTCTTCCAAAGCATGTTTCCAGCTCAGGCAGTGGTTTAAGGCAAAACAAACAAAAAACCCCAAACCTGCTGGAATCAAATAACTTGCTATAAGAGTAACAGTTTTGGGTGAGATAAAAAAATTAGTTTTCTTCTTTTTTCCTTCATAGTTCAAATACATATGCCATGGGCACATCAAGACTCATTCCTTGAGGGAATTACACTTGAAATTAACATTATGTGGCTGTTGAACTTTTACCAGAATCTCAGCCAAGATGCTAACTTGATTTAACTTCATTCTGGTAACTTGATTTAAAATGGAAATGCAATGGTTGCACACTTTCTATTGAATACGTGGGTAAAGGAGTAGGGATAAGGACCACTTATGCACTTCATGTGCAGCACAGCCCTCTTTTGCCACCCTGTTCTAGTCTGGTGTTATTTATCCTCAGTATTGCCCTAAAAATCTCCAGTACCACTTCTTCCGTGGAAAGTGTTTTAGTAAGTCTTGGCATGATCTGTATTACTGGAATGGCTCAGGGAGTTAATCATTCTGCTCCTAGGGCAATTGTTGAAACAATGTTTTTCCAGTTCCTGCCAGCAGGAATTTTCTTCCCCCCTCTTTTTGTTTTTAAAGTCACACCCACCCACCAATAAAGTTTATGGTCTGAAATATAAGCTCAGTTGTATTTTGAACCAGGGTTTGGGAGCTTTTTAGGGTGGGTCACCCCTAGATACTATCATCAGCCTGCTCCATGGTCACTGTCCTGAGGGAATAGGAAAGTGGAGATACATTCTGATATATACCCAGCATATGGTGCATTGTGGAGATGTCTGTCGTGCAGGCTTCATTCCTGCCTTCAGCTCTGTATTTTGGAGAAGCTACCTCATCAGTAACTGGGAGATTGAGATCCTTAGTTGTGGACAGGTGTGGTTGCTGAGAGTCATAATTCTCAAGTTTGTTGGGTCTTAATTTGTAGTTGCTGTCCTCAAGTTCACTGCAGTGATTCCTGTAAGTGACCGAGTAGTTTTTTGTGGCTTTTGCCACAGTGTGTGTGGGCAGGGGCATTCCACCATCGCTGTAAAACCTGTGGAATAACTAACAGGAGTTGGCAGCCTTAGCCAGAATTTCTCAGAAGCTGAGATTGATGTGAGTGAACTGAACTAGGACAGCTCCACTGTTGCCAATTTATTTATCCTCTCCCTTACTTCACTTACTACTTAATAAAGCTAAAAATACTTTAAACAGGTAAATAAATACTCACTGTGCACAGGCACTGAGAAACTGCACATCCAGGGAGATCTCAGTCCTTTGTAATGTTTTGCCTTTCTCTGGAGCTGCTTTCATGTATCTGTTACTTGAAAACAGCACTGCTGCAACATTGGTTTTTATGTATATTTTATTGCAGATACTTAGACTTTCTGGGTTTGGTACTCGATATAGTTGTT